>VWZN01011532.1:4763-19219 GCA_013396955.1 Regulus satrapa | reverse complement strand
GGGGAAGAGAGAGGAAAAACAGGGAATAATTTATTTATATTCTAAAGAAAACTCTGTCCATAGTGGGAAATTATGATCCCTTTGTCAAATGCTGCATGTAGCTTGCTCAGTAAATACATAAAGAGGCAGGCCAAAGGAAGCTCATCTTGCTGCTGCAGATAAATGAAATGCTTTGAACTACAGGCAATATGCACACCCAAATTAAATACTGTAATACAATATTTGAACTGCTCCAGGCAGAAGAAGCAAATTATTCCTGTCAAGCATCCTCATCATGCCTTCCAACTCCCCAACCTTAACATGTGGAGTATCGTCACAAGAAAAGCACCCAGACAAAATATTCTATAATTCTTTACAGATGAAGATCAAGTGGAAGAAATACTCAATATTTTAGAGTAAGTTTTCCACATAAGAGAAGCATTCATATGCTCATAGGTGTTATCAGTATAGCTTTTTGCAAGCAAGAATAACAGCTGAAAATTCAGTTTAGATAAACTTATGGTGCCTACCAGTCTTGTCTAATGACTTTTTGTTTTACTACAGAGAAATAAAGTGAGGCAATGGGAAATATGAATTACATTACATAATAAAATAAAGTAAATATAATTATTTTTATGGACTTGTATATTTCTACAGAAGTTTGGTCACAAGTTTGTTTAAGGTGGATTAATTATACAACTATAGTAATGCTAAAGAAGTTAGAAACTGAACTTCAAGTCTCTACTGATATTTAATGAAAAACATTGCATTAAGATACATTCCACAACCTAAAGTATCTGTATTCCAACAGAGAGGTACAGAGAGGGAAAATAAGTTATGAAATCTATACCATATACCTTGTTTATCCTCAACTGTGACCGGAAGTCAGATTTCTGAAATTCATGTCAGGATTCCACCTAGGAATCACACTTCTTTAGAAGTAATTAGATTTTAAATGGTTCTCTGGTATCCTGTTACCTTCCAAATCTTCTGCTTTTTCTTCATAAAACAAGAATAATTTTGGGACACCATTTGACTTGTATCACCAGTTACATGAGAGTAATTTTAGGGCAAAATATACACTACAGATAAAGTTAATATAATAGTGATGGCAGTCTCTCAGAGAAAATAAAAGTAATATCTAACTCATGCATTCCATAACACTGCACCACCAAGAGTGTGATACTTGAATGACAGTCCTCCATGTACCCAAAAGAGCAAAATATTTTTCTTGGGAAGGGAGCAAGTGTTTCACTTAGAGCTGCTGCAATAAATAAAAAATATAGGAAATTTCCAGTTGAGTCTGCTAGGGAAGAAAAGTTGTAAAAAATAAGATCTGCTTGCTTATCATAACAAAAACTTTACTATTAGTAAAACAGTCAGGTGGAAGAAGAAATTAATGATTAAAGAGAATGTGAGAAAAAAATGCAATCTCCACAGCATTCAGACGGAATATGATATATTTGTGAGTGGTTGTTTGCTAACAAAGGTCAGGATCTGTTGGTGGAAATACAATTAGTGACTTACAGTACAGTCAGCAGCCATGAGTCCTGCCTTAGGTCTGAAAGGCAAAGTTTGGGCAAAGCAAAACAACAACATTGTTGCCACATTGTTTAACATGATAAGGAGGGCATCATAACATGATAATGTGCAATTAGCTCTGACAGAAAATGAAACCTATTACTAAGAAGGAGTGGACATCAGATTATAATGCTTTTAATCAACCTTATCAACACAACAGAAGTCCTGAGATACTTGGGCTATGCAGCCACAATGTGACAGAGGAGTAATATGCCAAAGGAATTGTGTCCCTAAAGGAGGTTTGCTCTCTGTTTTTCCATGGAAGACTTGGAGGGCAATAAAACAGATAGTTCTGTCATATTTCTTTTAAATTATAAACTATAATTCCACCAGAAATATATCAAACTTATTTCAACAAAATTTCTTATGTTTGTTGTACTTTATTTTATATTTGATTAAAAAATATACTTTATATTATGTCAGTTAAGCAGGTATGAACTTCTAGATGGGGAAAAGAACACACTATTCAACAGTGAAGGACAAGGCCAAACCAAAAGTGTTTTTTGGAACAAGGAATTGTATTTACTTAATGCATCACAAATGAATCTCCTACCTACTGAAACTGGTCCTGAATTATGTAACTAGAAATAGAAACTTTTATCATCCTACCAAAAGAAAATTCCCAAATGATTCAGTCCAAATACAAAACTAAAGCACACTCCATGCAATTAGTAGCTCATATTTGAAATTATTTTGGAAATTTATAGACAATTGTTACCCAAAAGGAAAAGTTTATCATGGTGGGCTTAGTACCACTGCATCTGGCATCATTATTCCCAGAGATGGGTACAGCAATGAGGTATGTCCTTAGACCCTCACACTCGGTGATGTCTGGAAAAGGACTAAGGTTAATTTTCACTCATATTTCCTCTCCTACTTTAAGTGAGAACATGATTATTATTATTCATGGTTTAAAATTATTCAGATATAGTAATAGTATAGTGAGAATATAATAGTGAGAAATAGTACACTTCTGTATACTATTTTCAGGTATACTACCTAAATAATTCAGGTAGTATCTTTAACAGCTCTAAGTTTCTTCCAAAATTCAGCACTGAGTTTATAATTTTCTTACTTTGTTTTCTTTCTGCTTTTTACACAGACATTGATTTGTACTCCCTACATATAAACTACAAAGAACTTTACTGCCCTACTCTACTTGAAAAATACCTATGGAGAAGCACTTCACAATCTGCACAGATTAGCATTTTTAGTCATTATAAATAGAGTGGCATAAGGACACTCTAATAAAGTCTTTAATATGTATACATATTCAGAACCACTGACCCAAATTAATGATGTCCGCAGCAACTTAGTGCATGGAGGTAGTCAGTGCTGAGATGTCAAGAGGAAAAATATCTGTGCTCCACACTATCATTTAAAGATTTGACACCAAAAGTTTGTTTATCACTGTGCATCTGCACACTCAAATTCAGTCTGCCCTGCTGTGTCTTTCTAACTCAGAATCACAGAAGCACAGAATAAGCTGATCTGGAAAGGACCTACAAGGATCATTGACTCCCACTACTGTCCCTTCACAGCACCATCCCCAAGAATCTCACCACATGCCCAAGAACATTGTCTGTATAGGATTCCAGTAATTAAACATCAATTACAAATCTCCATGAACATCCATGAATAGTGTGTAGTCGAGTTTAACATTTATTTCCCCTTTGCCTCAATCATAAACATCCTTTTAACAGGATTTTAACTTCCCTTATTTAACCTGGGTTTTGTTGTTGTTGTTGTTGTTTTTTGGGGGGGGCTTTTTTGTTTTGGTTTTTGTTTTGGTTTGGTTTTTGTTTTGGTTTGGTTTTTGTTTGTTTGTTTGTTTTTATTAACATGGGGAGGGGTACCTCAANGGTGATGCTCAAACAATGGTTTTCACAGAAGGCTCTTTTTTCCTATTTGTTAGTCAGACAATAATTAAACAAAGAAAAAATATCCAACAAATGTACTTTTCTGATTCCATGAAGTAGCTCCTTCATTGTGTGAAAGATTCCTAACAGTGCAGAGCAGTGCATATTACAATATAATTAAAATTTAGAACTCCACAACAACTATAACACTAATGTAGTAAATAATAATGTCAGCCAGCATCCTCTGGTAAGAAGGCTGAAAGAGTAAGGGATAATAGATGTCAACAGACTTCAAAGAGAATGCTAAGTTCAAATGTAAGGAAATGTAAGGCACTACTAACGAAACTTAAATTAGTGCTTTGCAGTGATGTCATCTTGCCGCATGATTTCAGGCCTGAGGAAGACAAGGTACAAGCAGAAAAGTGAGGCATTTTTGTCCAAAGTTCACAAGAAAGGACTGTATTTCAAATAAAATAACTAAAATAAAAAACAACAAAATAAAAGAAAATAAAATGCAGGACCATCCTGGAGCAGAATGCTTACTATTATTTTAAGCTATTACTCTGTAATATATAAGTGGCAGTTCACTTCTTTGTCTGTTGGAACTTACTGACACAAAAGGAATATTTTTGGTACAGCTAATGTATCTCCATGCATATAATGTCAACAAAACAAAAGGATGTTATTGATTTTATGGTTTCTTTCCAGTTGAATTTTTGATGTTCAGATAAGGTACTTAAGAAAAGTAGTTTATTCTTTTATCACCAAGTTAAATGCAAGCATGACCTTTAAACAATTCTTTGTAATAACCTTCATGGATGCCTAATGGTTTTTTATTGTTGAACATTTCCAGAGCTATTCCATTATTTCACTGAATATACTTACACAACCTGTACACTTCACTTTTATTTCATACCCAGTTTTGCTATTATTTCTCTTACTGGAAATTATGAAAAACTTACAATGATTTACGAGGAATTCCTGTATTTAGCTATCAGAAAGTCACAAATAAACATTAAACATGCAGTTTTATTCTTAGGGCTTCCTTGAATTAAAAGTCAGAGCTATTTAATAACAGCACAGCCCTATCCATTATTACCTTTAAACAAAGTCACCAAAGAACTTTAAATTGTACCTGGCTAACAATGAGGCATATCCTTTCTAATTTTTCTAAAGTATTGCCTCAAAGACACTAGATTTTATTGTTTATATCGATTAAGTGTAACTTACTTTATGCTTCAAAGCCTATTGCTTTTTCTTTTCATGTTGTTAGCATCGATTTGCAGAACTTAATAGGTCAGGCTTGCACAGGCAAATCTAGAAAATAAATAGCTTCTCTTATGAGCTATTATATGTGTTAACTTGATCAGTAGGACACCTGTAAACTTCAATGCAATTCCAGTAAAAGTAACAAAAGCATCATTAATGTACAAAGAACATGTTTATTAGATATTTCTTAGAAACAATTTCAGTGCTTGAGTAAGAAAATATCCAGCAGGTGCTTCATGGCAGCAGGATCTGGAAATTGGCATGATCCAAGTCATAACTTCCACCAGGAAAATAGATAACAAATTAGTTTCAGAACTTAGTGAAAACATGAATATAGACCTGACCTCCCTAACTTGCTCAGTCTCTGTATGTTCACATTATTCATAACACCCTCTTATGGCTACTTCTTTTCTAATGTGCCAAAAACTAGCTATATGCATTAGGGTTTTAATACTTTAGAAACTGTCTTCTGATTTCATTCCTGACTCAGTCCTGAGATGGTACTATCTGGTCCCTTTGCCTTTAAACTGTTACGATTGCAGTTCTACTGCAGTTTCACACATGCAGGATCTTGTCTATATGTTAGCAAAGCTATGCCATTCTCATTGAAATTACACTCCTATGTTCCAATTGTGGTGATGTATCTAAAACTGCTAAAATGAAGACTGCTGCTGTTTAGCATTGACTGCCTCTCATGCCAAATAACACCATAAAAGTTTTTTCCCTCATAATTATGCCACTCCCTTCTTCTGAATCTACCTATCTATAGTCATCTTCCTTTGCATTCTAATAATAATAAAAAACATCTTTGAGACACAGATCAGCAGCTATGGCTTATGAGTACATGCTCTCACTTAGGCCTGGAGCACCTTACTGGTACAGTGGTATTGAATGAAAAGGACTCTTCTCTTGTTATTAAATGATGCCAGTGATGCCAACAGCCAAGAACAACAGAATGAGGACTCAAACATCTTCACAAATACCGAAAAATCCCATTTTAAAAAGTTGATTAGCTGCAACTAGTAAATTCTTCCAATACTAAAATATTCATTGTTGTTCAGACTTTAGCTGGAATGAATTAGTCCTTAGCCTACAAATTATAATCAGCTGACAAAAATATGTCAGCCTAACATTTTTAGTATTTTGGCTTTTTCATGCAGAAGGTCCAGCCAGTTTCACTGCCTCTGTTACTGCCTTCCTACCTCTGAATGGGTAACAGAGGAAAAATAGTCAACATCTAGATTTAAAACAAAATCTTCTAGGATACTCATGTTAAGTGTTAAACCATTTCTAGACATAAAAATCTATGTAGGACAGAACTGGTAGAAGGAAAAATGTACAAAAATTATATATGTGCTCATTATTTTCTAAATTTGACTACATCAACAATATTCTTTCACAGGATTTTTTTTTAATTAAAAATAAATTAAACTTAAATCTATAAGTGTTTATCCTAGTTTAAGGAAAACTAGGACTCTTTTTCTAAGAATCTGATTCTGAAAGGTAGCAAAACTCTATAGTGCTGTTGTCTTTCAAAACACTGTTGATGCCAGAGGTGTTGCAGCATGAGAATATACAGGATACTTGCAAGAGTTGTGAGAAATCTCTCATGTAAACCTCCTTGAAGGTGATTGTGCCACAGGCATTGTGCAGAGCAGTGATCACTTCATGCAGCAGCTCAGGCTGACAAAGACCACAAGAAAGGACTAATATTTTGTAATATATATCAGTGCTGGATGACTAGTACTGGGAAACACATTTAGACCTCTGCTTCTTTGGCTCATGCCTTTATTACAGTATGTATTTTCTAGTTAAATTGATAAGACTGCACTATACATAGTACTTCGTGTATTAATAATGTAAATTTTATCACATAAAGTGATGCAAATGCAACCACTTCCAATCCTTGTAGATCTTGTACCTTTATAATATTGATAAAAATAAAGTCCTTCATTATTAAATTTTTGGCAAATTAATAAGAAATGTGAAAGATAAGAACTAATAATGAATATTTATAATAGCAACAACTCCTAGATGACTAATCTAAATATTTACAACAGCTGTCTAATCCATTAATTTACATGGTAAATATTACAATTCAAGATAGAGTCACTCAACTTATTTCAAGGACAGCGCAATTACAATAAAGCTACTGTAAAAAATAATGTACATTGAAATAGTTCTGATACAGTCTAAGGATTTTATATGGCAAATTAAATCAGGTAAAGCATCAAATAAAGGACTACAGGTGATACTACTTGCATCGTCCTTAGCTCAGTTATTTAATGGAGCACGGTATCTAAATGCAGGAAATTTGTCATTAAAGGGATTTGGAAAATCCCTTTGGAGAAATATAGAAAGTATCACTGTAAATTCTCTCTCTCTTTCTCTCTCTCTTTTTAATGCATAACTCTCTTATTTCCAGGATATATAAGTATTACTGAGCAAATAGTTGTGATAATAATACAGTATCGGATACATGATGTATAGACTTATGCTGAAGAAAACTATAAAAGTAACTAGGAAAATTAAATAGGAGCTAAGCAAACTGAGAGTATTTTACAGTGGTTGATGTGTACTCAGCAAACAGGGGCATTCTCATTTCAGTGCAACCGCTGCTTTCTGGAAAATTAGTTTAAAACTGTTTCATTTAAGTGGATTCATGTCCACATCCATAAAGGCTACAGAAAGCCAGCCAATTTAAGCAGCATTCAGTTATAACCCAGTTATAGAGTGACATGGTTAGACAGGCACAAACTGTCTATTTCAGCTACATTTTGTAGACCATCTCATAAAGTATCTACTTTTAAATCTGAAAATGGGAACTGTCTCACATTGCTAGCAGGGGGATTTTCAGAGATCACAGTGATATGTCCAAAGTCAACAGAGTGCACAGAGTTAGAAGATCTTCGAAGCCGATTTCTAACTTCTAGATTGGAGGAAGAGTTTTTCCTGACCATGTCTTAATGTTCTAGACTAGGGAAATTTGCCTCTTTTCTGACACTATTGCTGTATAATGCCCTAATTAATGACTCTCATTAATTAGTGAACTTGAATAACAGAATTCTCACTCATTGCACAGACTCCCAAGATCTTTAGAAATGTACAGCTATCTCCACATATGCCTTACATGCAGTGTATAACTGAAGTCTAAACCAGAAAAAGTGTCATCCTACTGATGCTATTTGAAGCAAATTTTTAAGCATGCATTAAGGAGTAGGAATACTAGAAATATCAAACATCAAAAAAGAAATAAAACCACAAATAATATTAAAGAGAACAGCTACAAATTTGATGGGGTTGAATAAGAGTTGCTGTAATTTACTTGCGGATTGAAAAGCACATCTGACATCTGATTTTTGTTTGAAACTTTATAGGGAAAATGATGATGGTTTTTATGACTTTATAGGAGTATTAAGGAATTAGAGTACTTAATTAGTTCATCCAGAAGTTAGTATTCAAGGAAATAGGAAATTATTTCTACATTGCATGAAAGTGCATCAGCTACTACAACAGTGAATTTTTAAGGTGATTCCATTTAAGAGACTTTGTTTCTTCCTCATCAGAAAGACGATTTTACAGGAGTATTTAAATCCTCTCCCTCGCAGATGCAACAAACTATGAAAGGCTAAGGGAAGTGGGATTCTTCAGCCTGGAAAGAGAAGGCTTCAGAGTGACTTATCGTGGCTTTTGTTTATATAAAGACAGCTTGCAAGAAAGCCGGAGAGGTGCATTTTATATGGGCAAGCATAGCTTTAAACAGAAAGGAGAGAGGTTTGCATCAGATGACAGAAAGAGATTCTTCACTGGGAGGATGGTGAAGCACTTCGTTGTGAGGATGGTGAACCAGTTGCCCAGAAAACTGGATTCTCGTTCCTGAAAGTGCTCAGGGCCAGGCTGCATAAGGCTGCAAGCAGCCTGGTCGAGTCGAGGTGCCCCTGCCCAGGGCAGAAGGGTTGGAAGAAAATGATCTTGAAGGCATCTTCCGAGTGAACCATTCCATGGTTCTCCAGATTCTTCCACGCAGATTACAAACGTAAGCGCTGGACGCGAACCGCGGGCCGTGTCGGTGACATGCGAGCCCCTCTCGGAGCGCCAGCAGGGGCGGACAGGCGCGACGAGCGTCCCGCAGCGCCACGGAGCTCAGCACCACCTCAGCCCCGGACGTGCCCTCCGGTCCGCCTCGCCGCGTCCAGCCCTGTCCCAGCCCCAGCAGCGCCGCGTTTCCCTGCAAGGTTACCCGGTCTGGAGCCGGCTCTCGTCCCTGCGATCGGCGGGTGCGCCGGTGGAGAGAGGGCTGAGCGGGCGGCGGGACCTCCGGGCAGCCGGCACCACAGGGAGCTCAGTCGAGAGCTAAGTAAAAGCTGTTTTCCTAAAGGCTTTAAAGGTTTGAACAATGAGGCTTCCAGCCGAAGTGTCTAAAGCATTCACCCGAAGTGGCCGATGTTTTCCCCTTCCATGGCCGTGTCGTGTCACGCCTAGCATCTGCTTCCAATGGCATCCCACCTAACTACAGCAGGAGGATGAGAAGCACCTGGCAGGGTATGGTTGCTTTGGCACCATGGGTGATGGGGTTTGACATCAGACATTCCTCCGGGAGTATTTAAACTGTATGGAGGCAATGCTTGAATGTTCAACATGATGCTGGGGAAACCATGTGGAAAGAACAGGCAGTAGAAGTGTGTGTGGCAGCTGGCAGGTCAAGGCCACTGATATTCAGGCAGCATATTGCATCAAGCTGCAGACACTGTGTTGTAGAAAACAAAAAAGAAAACAAATAAAACCACATTCAACAGGTGGGCAAACCGTGAGAGAGGACAGTGATTAGTTTGTCAGACTGGCTTGATGATATCAAGTCTTACAGGAATTACACCGAAACCTGCAGCATCTGTATAACCTGTCAGTCTGGTGTACTCTTCATAACATGTGACGTGAATAATTGTCAGTTATCCTTATCAGCTGTTACTGTAAATGTCCCAAAATGTCTGTTCTTACAAGCTTTCCTCTCCTGTCCAAACCTTTATTATGTATCCATACTCTCACCTGTTGTCTATACCTCCCAACAAATTCTCTATATATGCATAGATACAAAACTAACAAACTCAGTGTTATAAAATTACCCCACTTTATGTCCAAGCAAAAATATTCTTTGTATGAAATGTATTAAGATCATTTAAGCTCCATGTTTTTTACATACTAATTCCTGGATTGTTTCAGATTTTACAGTCAGATAAATTTTAACAGTTTTGCAACTGATGTACTATGGATGTAATAAATCATTAGTACTCCCACCCATCCAAAAGTGAGAACCAAATGTTCAGTCCTACCAAAAACCACTTGAAACTCCATCACTTTTCAAAATAATTACAGCTGTTGGCCCTGTGTATTACTTCAGCCCATGAAGTGGGAAGTGTCACTTTAATGGACTTGTGGAGACAAAGCATACCAGACTGGAAGAGCTGCAGACACACCTGTTGCTGCTGGGGTTCTTGCACAGTTTCATTGTAATGCCTGCATTTCACAAATATTGTTGTTACTTCTGTTTTAAAAACCTTTTCTTCAAGTGAATGGTTATGCATGGATAATAAGATAGAAAAAGCATATAGAAATTATACATATTCCTTTCCTGCTAAACACATCATTCATTTCAGATGCATTTTTTTTTCAATTACAGGAATTGATTAATTTCCACAGGAAGCAACAGGACCCAAAAATGTTGAATTAGAAGAGAAAGGATTGGAACTCTAGCAGCATTTTCTTAACCTGATAGAAATATATTGGTCATGGTGGCAGCTGTCTCTTACAAGAATGAAGACAATGTAAGGGAGGAAGTAGAAAAACAGAGCCTGAACCTATATCTACGCTCTACAAAATAGTGAATCTTCTTCAGAAGGTCAGATGTGTTATAAAATTGTTTTGCTGCAACAACAGGATTAAGCTACAGTTGGCCTTTGCTTAAGAAAGACCGAAAAAATTGTCAAAAATTGTTTGAGGCAACCAGGCTTAATCCATTTACAGACAGCTCCCTAAAGCCATGACTAAATTCCTTAATTTTAAAATTTGGACTGTTTCGTTGTCACTGTTTCAGACACAGCAATAAAGGTGCAAATACAGACTAAGAAATCACCTTTTTTCAATGAAAACAACTGTAATACTACCAAGTGGCAAGTTGTGAAAAGACTGCTATCATTTATACCACCTGTGTAGCCTGGTGAAAATCCACAGAAAGAGAAACAGAAAACATTAAGTCAGATCTTGGCCAGGCCTGAAAAAACTTAATCAAATCCTACTCACTGAGGTTGTTACTTCAATCGCAGACTGGAGGGTCAAACCAGAGCAGTAACTGAGAATGAGTGAAATGTAATCCAGACTTCCACTCATTAAAACATACTTTATAAAAATAGTTAAGATTTATGCATAATGGTCAATGACAGAATCTTGGGGAAAATTTTGGCTGAATTCTGTTTATACTGAATGTAATAGTTATAAAATCATGTGGAACTGTCAGCTCTAAATGTGGAGAAGTCTTCTTTTATGGCAGAAGTCCATCGATACTGCCTGTGATGAACTCAAGAGTCTCTGGCTCTGGGAAAATATATTTGTCCTTGTTTGTGTATAGATGTCAAACAAAATTCAGAAGATACTGGGAGGTTTCTGAGTCTAAGCTTACAAAAAAAAAAAAATCTGATTGTGTAACTCTTTTGAATGAGATAAGACTTTTATTTGTCTAGGATGTAGAATCCATTTAAGATCATCAATATAGCAGCAAAGACTATCAGAAAACAGTCCCTACACCATATAAAGTGCTTTTTCTGTGCACTTACAGGAGTAAATAATTTTTTAATTTACACTTCTTATTAGTGTATTTTAAAAAAGAAACGTAATGATTTTGAATCCAATATGAAAATAGTAGAACATTGAACTGGCAGGTAACTACTATACAAAGTAAACATGTACAGTGTTTCAGGATGGGATAACAACATATTAAAAATTGAAAGTAAAATAATTTTAAAATTAGAAGTTAAGTTATATTTTTTTGCCAATAATTAGTAGCCAGAGGATAATTATTTCCTCAAATGTAATTTTGAGCTAGGTGTTTCTGATAAATCCACACAACAGACTCGTGAAAAATGGCAACCACTGATCTATGTTCTTTGCCTTAGGAGTAGCCTTGAGATTCCATTCCCTTTTACAGATGTGAGGGACCACAGTCTGTTGTGCTAACATTTCCACTTCATAGGAGAGCCTGACATTTATTCTCAGCTACACATTTCTGAAATGTTAGTAACACTGAAGCCCTGTTTTCATATTACAGGAGTTTCTGTAATGGTGAGAAGTGAAAATTGAAGCCTTGAAATATGGCCACATAAAAATAGTGGTTATGTTAGTATAACGAATAATATTCTCATCAAGGAGAAACCCTTTACAGAAGAATACAGTAAGCAGAACCCCTTCCTACCTTCCCTGCCCCATTTACAGCACATTTTCGGTTTCCAGCCTCAGCTAACTGAACAGACTCTAGGAAGTGAACAAAGTCAAGAACACTGTTTTCCAAGTCCTGTTCCTCTGTTAAAGAACTTCACAATTAAACATTAGATGTGGGGAACAATCTCCTCTACAAAACAGTTCATGCTTTAGTTTACTGTGCTGGTTACATTGACTAAAACCTTCCTTAATGATCCTGACTACCTGGTAACAGTCCATCCCACAGACACACAACCAGTAACAAAACACAGAGACAATTTTGAGAACTTCTAGAATCAATCCTGTGAAAAGGGAAGTGCCCAGTATGAATTTTACATATGTGATAACTTTTCTTTAAAGCTATATTGCTACTGATGCCAGGGATCTGATCGTAGGTAAAGAAGTTTTAATGTGCTAGCCACAAATCTGTGAGACTGTGGGCTTTAGCCTGGGGATTTACTAATACTGACCATTTATTCTACTGGATGAATACTGTACTTCTTCATTTCTGTTGGTGTCTGCTTACTAGAGAGAAGGAGTGAGGGTTATTTATTCATCTTGGAGTCCTCCTCATTTGCAAGGCTGCTTGAGAATGCACTAAGGAAGCTCTTTCCCTGCACTGAAATATTAACACTAGCTTTCAAGTAACTTTGTCTAAGCACTGCCAGATGAGGAGCTAATCAGTAACTCAGACAGTGGAATGGTAATCTACCTTTTCCATCAACTTGCTGAACAACTGCAAAAAAATGACATTAATTACATGTTATTAGAGAAAGATGATTTTTTTTATAATGCATTTTTGACTGATGGAGTTGTTACTTTAAAGAACTATACTTGTTAAGAAAATTTTTCTATTTTGATTTTATTTTATGGACTTCTAGTCTTCACACTATTTATGTAAACCTTCTTTATTTTGTAATGTGGAAATATGGTAGACAATGGGGTCATAGTACATGTTTTATAATTCAGCTCTGCAGGATTAAGCTGTGATTGGAAATAATGCTTGCATAACTGATTTTTCATGGAACCATCAAAGAATACAGCTTTCAAAAATAAATGTATATAAGTAAACTTATGTATGCTATGAAGTAGAAATATCTATTTATTTTAAAAACCAATCTTCAAAGAAATTCTTGGAGCATATATGCAATTTTATAGCTCTTCTTTATAGAGAAGACTAAAATCTTATTTGAAGGAAAGAGTTTTCAAAGTAGAATTGGCAAGAATTTCAGCACAGCAAGTCTTACCACAAACTTATTATTTGTTGAAGCAAAATTTATTCCTTTGAGCATCAACCCTGTGTTCCAGTAGGTAAGTTTAGACAATAATATTTGTGGAATGGAATTGTGCTCTTCTCTTTATGGTTGTGTACTAAGGCTACAAGGAGCCTTTTTCTTCTGGGTGTCTTCCCACACCACGGCTTTTCACATCATCATATCATACAGGCACCTCTGTCTTCTAAGGAAGAAATAACCCAAACACAGAACAGAAGACAAGGGAGTATAAATCTGCAAGGAGGGTGGAACTACACTAGACCAAAGAAAAGTCTTGCAAAAGACTAATTGATGCTGCAGTTTCAGATTTCACTCAGCAAAGCAAAAACTTGAAGATTTCATCACTAAATCAAGATTCCATGAGAATCAGCAGAAGCAAGGCAAGCAGATTTTGGTGTCATGGTATCATACAGTGAATATCTATGGCTGATAGGTGACATGCTGTGCTGGTTTCAAAAGAACCCAGCCCACAGAAGTAATAGACCAATCAGAGAAGTCTACACCTCTGTGAGATGCACGTTTTAAAATCCAAAACCTGGGAAAGAGGCTTCTCTTTTCCTTCCAGCTGGAGCCAAGGTAACATCGAGCCAGGTTTTGCCCAGGCAGGGCCAGGCCCGGACCGACCCGCATGGCCGGGAGGGCCTGTGCCAGGCGAGCTGAGTTCTGTTTTTCTTTGCATTTCTGAGAGGGCATGGGACCAGAACTGCTACTGGTATTAGATATTACTGAGCAGGGAAGAAGGAATGTACTACAGCTGGCTGGCTGTTCCCCCCAGCTTGGCTCCCATGATTATAAGCAAAGACTGCAAAGCAGCCCAGTAATATGGGCAAAGACTGGCAGCAGCATGCAAACTAAAGATGGCCCAAGCCCAGCCTAGCCACTGCATTCTTTTGATACTTTAGCCTAGCTTTCAGTCTGGATTTTAGTGTTCTACTGTGTTTTAATTCTGTCTGTTTGCATGCGAGAGATTTAACTCCTTAAGACCCAGATTGAGATCTGCAGATGTCGATCTTCTCCCGGATGGAAGAAA
>VWZN01011529.1:416-32828 GCA_013396955.1 Regulus satrapa | reverse complement strand
TGAGGAAGTTGGTTAGGCTTTTTTTTTTTCTTCCTTTTTCCACTGAATGACCAAGGAGTGACCATACTGCTCTTTACAACTACATGAAAAGAGGTTAGAACAAAGTGGAGGTTGGTGTCTTCTCCCAGGCAACCAGAGACAGGACAAGAGGAAATAGCCTTAAGCTCTGCCAGGGTAGGTTTAGACTGGATATCAGGAGGAACTTCATTAGAGAAAGGGCTGTTAAATATTGGAATGAGCTGACCAGGGAGGTGGAGGAGTGATCATCTCTAAAGGTGTTTAAGATACGACTGGATGTCACACTCAGTGCCATGGTCTAGTTGTCAAGAATTGAATTGACCAAAGATTAGTCTAGCTGTCCAGATTGAATTCAAGCAATAATCATAAAAAGCAAGTCCAAAATTGGGCTGCATTGGTGCTACTTGGCCATTCTTAAGTGTCTGATTAATGCTAAAACCTGTTAAGATGATAGGCATTTTTAAGGGACTCCCCAGAGAGTGAGACTGTTTAATGAATTATTTTTCATTTCTGTTTAACTCAGAAACAAGTTGAGAGTTCACTGAAAAGTGTAGTGTGGTGTCTGTTCACTGTAAGGAACTTGACATTCACAATTAAGGCAAAACAGATCTCATTCTTGTGGAGGTGTCACATTACAGGTCAATGTCAGGTGCACAGTTTGACAATAGCTAATTGAGAGAAGTCAGAATAAAAATGAAATTATGTCTGATGCTAAATATCCCTATAAATACTAGGGACAGAGTGAAAAGCACAGCTGACTTCAACTGAATGTAAAGAGTATCACACACTTCTGTGTCACTATTATTAATTATTTGACATATATTTGATTAAGATATGTTCTATAGAAAGTAAGAAATAAAATTTTAACTACTCAAAATTAAACTTTGTTTTCTAAATCTTGGACCATCCCATGTTTCAAGAATTCATCTTCTCCTCATGATTAAGTCACCAAAACAAAACCAAATTCATTTTACCTTCCCACAATTAGTTACAGATTTTATTTTATTAGTGCAACAAAAACACCTTCAAAGACATTGATGAATCCTTCTAACCAAATCAGGGTTACACTGACCTTCAGATAAGTTTTCCCAAGATTTTATCCATTCTGATAATCCTTAATTATTTAGCGACTAAAGGTTTTCATCAAAGATTTTTTTCCCATTTGCATTCAAGTTAGTAAAAGTCAATTCTTGTCTCTATGACCTTTAATATGTTTTGAGACTGAAAAAAAATTATAAGTAGAGATAATGTGAATTTTGTTCAGGAAACCTCAAGGAGACTGACATCCAGAAAAAAAAAAACCAAAACTTTTATGCTGAAATATAAATAAATATACTAGATAATATACTACTTATATATATATATGCTAAATTAATGACTACTTCTACATTTGCTACATTTGCTATGTTGTAAGATTGTGTCTTTCAGAGCACAGTGAGAAAAAAAAAGTTTACCAAATTCTTCCACTGAAACCTCTTCACTATAGTATATGGAAAAATATTAATCTTTCATTATACACATTGTTACAATAAATAACCAAGTAGAATAACTCCTAAATTTTCTAATATCAAGGCTGTAAATTTTTTAAAGGCATTTTGAAAGTAACTGTTATTTCATAGTTATAAAATAATTTAAGCTGGAAAAGACTTCTAGGATAATTGAATCCAATCTTTACCCTACCACTTCAAAGTTCATTACTGAGCCACATCTGCAAGTGCTACAGCTACAGTTGTTTTAAAAACCTCCAGGAATAGTGACTCAACCTCTTCCCTGTGTAGCCTGTTCCAGTGCTTGACAAACTTTTCCTTGACTTTTTTTTCCCCCCTAATATCCAATCTAAACCTTCACTAGTATGACTTTGAGGCCATTTCCTCTTGCCCTGTAACTCCTTACATGGGAGAAGAGGCTGACCCCCACCTGCCCACAACCTCCTTTCAAGTAGTTGCAAAGAGTGAAAAGGTCTCCCCTGAGTTCCCCAGGTTAAACAATCCCAGCTTCCTCAGTGTTATTAAGGCTGTTCACAGTCCCACTGCCCTTCTCTGGACACAATCCAGCACTTCAATTCCTAAAGGAAGTGACCCAGAACTGGACATGCACTCAAGCATGGTTTCACCAGTGCCAAGTACAAGTGGAAGGTCACTGCCTGGTCCTGCTGGCCACACTACTTCTGACACAAGCCAGGATGCCTTTGGCTGTCTTTGCCATCTGGGCACACTCTGGCTCATGTTCAGCCAGCTGTCAACCACCAACCCCATAGAGCTGTCTAGCTACTCTCTCCCAAGGCTGTAGCATTGCCTGCAATGCTCTGAACCAGGTGCAGGATCCAGAACTTCACCTTATCAAACTGGTCTAGGTTTACCTCCCATGCTGAGATCCCTCTGCAGAGCCTTCCTACCTTCATGCAGATCAACACATCCACCCAAACTAGTGTCATCTATAAATGGGCACTTGATCTCCTCATTCAGATAATCAATAGAGATTTTAAACAGAACTGGTCCCAGCATTGACTCTCGAGGAGCTCCATATGGAGGTAACTTCACTCACCCCCATTCTCTGGGTCCAGCCATCCAACCAGGTTTTTTACTCAGTGAACAGTGCACCACAAGCAGCCAATTTCTCCAGGAAAATACTGTGAGAAACAGTGTCAAAGGCTTTATTAAAGTCCAGGTAAATTGCACAGGTAGACAGACAGCCCACAACTGATGTAGGAAAGCTGTTCTTAACTATAATATAAAGGTGTTCCAGATATAAAACACAAATCCCTCCTACTGCAACCAAGTAGTTTTGTTTTGCATTTGGCGGCAGCATTTACCACAGATGATTTTTCTCCTTGCAACAATTTGTATATTTGGAAGACTATTAACATATGACACCAAGGTACTCTCTTCAAGACTAAATAAGAAAGACTTTTAGTATTTTTCATTCGTTCTTTGAGAGTGGTCATATTTTCCACATCTATTAACCTTTTGTTGCTTCTATCACATCCCCTCCTTTCCTTAGGACTTAAAACTGCATTCAGTAATCCTCTTAAGGATTCACAAATGCTGACTAAAGTGAAATAGTTACTCCATATGTCTCAGGACTTACATATTTTATATCATCCTTTTTCTGCTGCTTTTGCAATATTGGCTAATGTTCCATTTGCAACCCATTGTAATCCTGAGCCCTTTTTCTGCAGAATATCTGCCTAGCAAGCCATTCTGCATTTTACATTTTCTTTCCTAGGCAGTTTGCATGTCTTTGTTATATCCTATTTTATTGCTTTGTACTATTTCTCCGGTTAATCAAAATCATGTTCAATATAATTTTACCTTCAATAATTTCTATAATCATCCTGGTTAACATTATCTACAAATACTGGTCCTTCAACTGTAATAAAAATATTGCATAATGCTGCACTCCAGTTATTTATCTCAGACTGTCAGTGAACAGATGCTAAGATGTTTCTGCTAAGTGATTCAACTGATTTTACTGTAATTTCCAGTGGGAACATATTACCATACTTCTGACAGTGTCATATGGAATTGTCACATGTCAGCAAAGAAAAAGTATGTAAATACTTCACTGTTACTCCCTTAATTATGCTGCCATGGAATGGTATCAGATTGGCGTGTTGTGATTTTCAGCTCTGTTGTGATTTCTGTAACTCTCTTGTGGTTACTTTTAATCAACTTCAGATTTTCTAGGTGCTCAGAGAAAAATCATTGATTAATAATTTATTGCCTTAACATTCTAAGTGTAATCTAGGGATGATATATAATACTCTTTTTCTTTTTCATTTACTAGTTGTATTTTTCCATTAGATATCCCCTCAGCCTCTCTCTGTTCTGAAAAGTTCTCAAAGGTGACTGTTAATGGTTCAAAGAAGATTTCAGATCATAAATACTTTAAGGAAAAATGTTGTTAAGTTGTGGCGATCTAAGAACTTTTCTGTCTGTTAACCAATTCTGGTTTATAGTTCTAGCACTTAGTTGCTAATGTTAATTATTTTAAGCTTCTGGTCACAATTAACCTTCTTTGGTGAAGAATGAAGAAAAAATTTAGTAAAGATTTTTCACTTTGTTATGTCATCTGTTATTTTGTCTTCATTTCTTTTAAATAATAGAAATGTATTTCTTTCATATTTTCTTTATTTTAATGAATTTAAGAAACTTTCTCATATTTCTTTTTTTTACCCAATTTTCATATGGTGTGTATTTGTTCCTTGGCTTTTCCAATTTTGCTCACGGACAATTTCTTCTTTATTGTTAGAGTGCCATAATACTTACATATAGGACCTCTAGGGCTCTAAAACAAGTCAGACTTGAGTCAAATAGGAGTTCTGCTAAAGACAACAGGAATTGTTACTAGTGACTTACATGGAGAAGGAATTTTATCCTAAAAATGCAAAAGTTTTTCTAGGGCTTGGATTTATCTGGGATAAAGTTAATTTTCTTCATGGTAATTTGTATGGGTCTATGTCTCAGATTTTGTGCAGAAAACACTGTTGATAATACAGGGATATTTTCACTACTGCTTCTTGCACAGAGCCTTTTTGGCTTCTCACTCCACACCAGCAGAGAGGCTGGGAACGCACAAGAAGTTTAAGGGGACACAACTGGGGCAGTGGATCCAAACTGACCCAAGGGATATTCTACATCACAAAGCTCAGCATATAAATTTGGGGAAAGAAGAAAGAGGCAGGATAACAACGTTCAGAGCAATGTTTTTTGTCTTACCAACTCACCCTTCTGCATGGTAAGATCAGGTTCTCCTGGAGATACCTGAACACCTGCCTGCCCAGGAAAAGCAGCAAAATCCTTTTTATTGTTTTCCTTGCCTGCACAGCTTTGTCTTTATCTATTGCCTCACCCCACGAGTTTTCTCACTTTTCCAGCTATCTTCCCTACTCCCAGGAGAGTGACAAAGCCCCTGAGACCAGTTTTGTTTGCCAGCAGGGGTAAATCACAACAACCCTTGGAGCTGAGAAATGCCATGCATAGGGTCACACCGTATAGGAGCCAATCACACCCCCAAATTGAAGGCAGCTGTGGAGGATTGACCATGGTTGGATGTCAGGTGCCCACTAAAGCCACACAATTACTGCTCTCAACTGGACAGGGAAGAGAAAAGATAAAAAAAGGCTTGTAGTTCAAGATAAGAACAGGGAGAGATCATTCCTCAATTACTGTCACACGAAAAAGACTCAACTCAGGTAAATTAATTTTTTGCCAGTCCAAATCAGAGTAGAGTAATGGGAAATAAAACCAAATACTTCAAACATCTTCCCTCCCACCCCTACCTTCTTCCTAATCTCAACTTCCCTCCTGATTTCTCTACCTCCTCCCCAACCAGCAGTGCTCAGGGAATGAGGGTTGTGTTCAGTTCAACACATGCTGTCTCTGCCACTCCTTCCTCAACAGAGGGAGAATTCCTCATGCTCTTCCCCTGCTCCACTGTGGGGTCCTTCTCACAAAAGACAGTCAGTCCCTCACTAACTTCTTCCACCTGAATCCTCCCTAGAGGCTACAGTTCTTCACAAACTCCTCCAGCGTGGGTCCTCCCATAGGGTGCAGTGCTTCAGGAACCAGCTGCTCTGGCATAGATCTCCCAAACAGCCACAAATGCTGTCAGCAAACCTCCCCCAGTGTGGGCTCCTTTCTTCCAGAGTCCACAGGCCAAGAGCCTGGTCCAGTGTGGGCTTCCCACAGGGCCACAGCCTCCTTTGGGCACCCATGGGCTGTAGGGGATCTCTGCTCCACTGTGGATGCCCATGGGTTGTGGGGCCACAGCTGTATCACCGTGGTGCTCACCACGGACTGTGGGGGAATCTCAGCTCCAGAGTCTGAAGCACCTCTGTCCCCTTCTTCACTGACCTGAGTGTCTGCAGAGTTCTTGCTGCCACATCTTCCTCACGTCTCTCTTCTCACTGCTGTTCCACTGCATTTTTTTTTTTCCCTTTACCCTTAGGTATGTAATCCCAGAGGCCTTGGTCAGCAGTGGGTCCATCTTGGAGCTGGCTGGAATTAGCATGGAATTAGCATGCTGAAGATGGGGGAGCTTCTGGAAGCATCCCATGGCAGCCAAGGCTGTAGACCCCCCACTACCAAACCTTGCCATACAAACCCAATACAGCAGCACAGCCATGTTTGTGCAGCTCTCCACCTGTCTAATTAGGTTGCCTCTCAGTGGGAAACTGATTCATAGTTTGTCAGTGTCTCTGCATGAAGCTACTATATTTCTATAAACATACTATATTCCCTTCTTTCTAAAAGTTTTTAAAATTTAGTAACTGAAATTTATTCACAGCTAATTAACTTTATTCAGAGCTAATCTCTGAAAATACTGCCACTGAGTAACCCATTCTGAACATCTCAAAAATAATCACTTAGAGCCCTAAAAATCTTAATGCATATGATAAATACCCTTTATTATTATTTTCAGACATATTTTACTGCATGGTCCTTTTTTTTGTTTGAACACTAAAAACATCAAGGTCAGTGCACATGTCTCCCAAAGCTAGTCAGCTCTACTTTAACTTTTCTGTTGAGACTCTTTTCCTGTACTATTATTTTAATACATAAGTTCTCTTTTTGTTTGTGAAAGGAGTCAGATAGGCATACATTAAATAAGCTAGAGTTTAAACTATCTAGATGCTGCCTTAAGGAGGCATGTTAGGAAGATTCACTGAGAAGTATCACACCTCTTGGCCCCCAAAATATGTTGCTAAGAAAGGAATTTACAGTTTTATATACTAAAAGCATGGAATTCACTCTACATGATCAACTAAATTTCATAAAACGCTTTTGAGATGGTGATATTTAAATACAAACTTTTATTTGTTTACTTTATTGGTTTACTTTATTTATTTGTGATGCTACTACTGAAAAATAAAGTATACATATAAAGTACAGCTCTATAGCTATTATAAATTTGCAGGTTGCTCCAGTGACTCTGAGAGAATTAAATGTATTAATGACAGTTACAATATTGCCCTAATAAGAAAAAAAAAAAAAAAATCCATTGGACTTTGCATTGATTAACCATGTTCTATAAGGAAACATGGACAGTTAACATTTACCACTATAGTACATTACTGCCATATAAAACACGGTACCCAAGAGTTAATATAAATGTGAAAGAATATCTTTACAAAAATCTAATAACCCCTGGGCTTTGGTACAACCATCATCTATTTATCTTTTCATTGTATTTTTATCCTTATCAACCTGCAAACAGCATCAGAATGCTATACATATACATGATGGATTATTGTTATTATGCTCATGAGAATGTCAGGCATGAAGTATAAGAACAGAATTCAGCCAGCAAGTATGACATAAAATATGTATAAATAGCTTTTAGTGTCGAGCACTTTGAAAAGTTCAGTAAGTGCATGTAACAGAAGTTAATCATCCTATGGCACCACAGGACTGTTTCTTTGGAATGCATGTAAGGTATTTTTCAAGGTATTTATGCTTTAAAAGTGTATGAAAGCAACTAATTTTAATTATGTAAGCAAAACACTTCTCTGGACATAGAAGGAGAAAGTATATAGGACCATAGCAAGGTGTGAGAGTCTAATTACAACCGAAGTCTGATTTAAAGATCTAATCTAAGATTTTTATGACTTGGACTAATGGGATTCACGTGTTCGAGTATCAACCCCACCTGTTGTCTATACTGTTACTGTTAGATTGCACACAGATACTAAGCATGCTTCCCCTCAGCTTGAATTTGGAGGATGTGTAACTTGGGACAAGGCAGAGAACCAGGATTTTTTTTGTGCATACTCACATTGCATTTGCACATGCTTCAGAATCTGTAGACTACTGTTAAGGTAGGAAGTGACAGGTTTGGTACTGCAAAGGTGATGGGATCTGACTGCTCCCTTCTTTAGCTATACCAACTCCTTTAGTGTATTGCAGACATTATACATTAAATAATTATAATCAAATATTTTCCCAAGGTATTTAAAAATATTCAGGAAAATGAAGTGAGTATGGGTTCATTAACTGTTGAACAATTAACAGAATTGCATTACCCTTTTTTATAGTTTATTTAGCTTTTCTTGTTTTGTTTTAATATAATATTTGATAACATTTTATTGATTGATTTATTCATATAGTTTATTGTATTTTATTGTTTATTTGATAACATTTTATATAACAATATTGTTTTATTTAGTTATTTAGTATATAAGCAGGTAGACTGGGCAAATAAGTCAAGTAAATAAGACATCCTTCCTTGCAATCTCCATAGTGCTTGAAAGGGAAAGGATTACCTTTTGCTCTAACATACACACAGGCACAGGCATGCCAGCGCACACACACACACACACACACACACACACACAGCCCAGTGGGATTAAAAGCACTGTATCTGGTGGAAAATCAGGAACTACAGAGGAAAGTATTTTCTTGTTTGAAGATTTGAAAGAACCATTCTTAGAGAAAAGGGAGGAGGCTTCTGATGTTAGGGATCTTGCCCTTTCATGTTTCAAAAAGACTGAAGGAAAGTTCCTCTTTTATCAGCTTGAGGTAGAAAAGAAGTGGCTTTCCCAACTCTAAATATTTAAAGAAGCCCTCATAAAACTTGAAAAAGATTTGAGCTGTTACTTTGTGGGACTAAATTCCTTCGGGTATAGGAAGATGTATATTGATATTTACCACTTATGATATTTTACTTCTTCTATAATAGATGTATCATGGGACATTGGTATTATTTTCTATACCTCACACTAATTTGCCTTTATATACTTTGAATGAAAGTGTACATTCTAAATAGAAAGATTTTTATTACTCTTCTCCAGGGGAAGATAGATATAAAAAAATCAAAAGTCAAGGACTACTGACACATATCCAGATACATGTTTACTGGTAGAGTTCATTGTTGACCCGAGACAGCCAAAGTAAGGCTCATCATGTAGTAGGGCTCACACAGCATGCCAGGTCACATGAGGGATTCCACTGCTGGATTTGAATGGTTACAGAAATGGGGTGGAAATAGCAGAATTTGTGTGCTAGGTCATCTTTCTGAAATCCATCAAACTAAACATCCCATAGTTTAGCTTAAAGAAATCTTTCTGTATAAATTAAATCACTGAAAAATGAATCAGTTTGTAGTTCTTAAAAATAATTTTAAAACATTATCATATGATCATTTAAAAGTTTCCTTCTTAGAAGACAAGATAATTGCAGAATATTTTTAAAGATTCAAATTTTCTAATTTTTTAAGCAAATCATTCTTTCTTGAGTTACATAGATATTCTCTTTATGTGAATGTCAATTATCCTCAGAGTAGTCAATATTTGTAAACTAAGAGAGTTTGCTGCTTGAATACTGAGGAATAGTCTCTCTTGTTCCTATATATTTACTACAGCATTATTTATTTGTAGTACAAGGGAACCTAAAGGCACCAGAAAGTGTCAGACATCCATTGCACAAAGCAGTGCACGAACACATGGGAGGACACCGGTGTATGTGCTGGTTCACAGGCCAGCTGACAGCCGCCAGTCCTTCGGGCACACGTGACTATCAGCTCTGCCTCTGACACCCTCATCTGCCTTGAGCAAGCAGTGAACTTTTAAGGCTGGCTCCTCAGCTGGCACAGCTGAGAAAATGGAAACAAAGCCATACTTTATTCCCCTGACTTTAGAATCAGCCAGGGGCAATCTAATCCATACTGCAATTTACAGCAGCCCGGCTGCCCAAGAAGTTATTCTGGCAGCTGAGAAGCACCAGAGCCTAAGGTCATTCTCTGCTTCTCCCAAAAGTGCCTATATGCAAGGGCTAGAAAGTGAACAACATTAAGCACTGCTTTTGCTTTTTCAGCTGAAGTGTCTCAAAGCACCTAGAACAGAACTGATGACTGTCCTGTTAATACTGTGATTTCTCTTAGTTTCATTATTGGAAGAGAGTAGCCTTTGAGAAATAAAAAGATGCTTTCTTTTAATCATTGATTTATTTTTCCTATATGTGTAAATATCACTGGATGGTAATTCCACACATGGATATTTTGGGGTTTTTGTGAAATGCAAACAAATTATTTCACTGGTTTTAAAAATCACATCTGCAGCCATTTTGTCTCATATTTACAAAACATTTTTATTACTTGCTCCTGTGTGACAATTTGGAAAATCTATCTCATAATAGGGGATGATTTCTGATTGATGACTGGGAACCCTTAAAGAGTGCTTGAATCAAGATACAGTTTACATTTTAAATGAGGAATTTCTTTTCCTACTCTTTCAAATTACAATGTTATCAAAAAATACCAGAGAAATTTAAATCAGAAATTCTTTCAGCTCCAAAAATATTCACTACTGTATTTTCAAAATGTTCAGAGGTAAAATACGCTACCTTCTCAAAAAACTAACCACCCACAATCCTTTGTAGAGAGAAAAGTACATTTTGAATCAAGGTGATGCAGGTAAGTAGTGAATCACACTTTTCAGGGGACTGTCAAAAAGCTCTCTCAATGGATACATTAGAATGAAGGAGCCTAAGGCCAAGCCCAGAGCAGAAGGCAGACAGTGGAAATAGTGGAGGAGATAATATCTCTTGTTCATCTTGTGAGTATACTCTCCAGAGGAGCTCTAGTCCTCATGAGGCAATCTAAGCTGAAAAGACTGGAGGAATCTGTGAGACAGAAGTCTTACATATTTGTCTTAAATCTCAAGATTTTATTTGCCAACAGAAGCTAAAAGTTGCTAGCTCATTAACCTTTATGGCATTAGCTGCCTTGATGGCACAAATGATCTACAGGTTTGGCTTGGATAGAGTAAAATTTCTTTACAGTATCTTGTATGGGGCTACAATGCGAGTTTGTGACTCTCCTGGTTGGAGAGAATGAGTGGAGCTCAGTGCTGATGGAAACTGATTTTGGAATGTGGAAACTGCTGGTGGAGTTCTGATTACAGAGGGTTATTTAGTTATTGCTGAGCAGCACTGACACAGTCACTGCTCCTCATCCCACCCCACCAGTGAGGAGCTGGGGCTGCACAGTGAGCTGGGAGGGGACACGGCCAGCACAGCTGACCCCAGCTGACCCAGGGGATACCTTGAGGCATCATGCTCAGCTCATAGAGCTGGGTGGAGAAGGAGGAAATGAGGATGTTTGGAGTGATGCCCTTTGTTTTCCCACATCCTTGTTAGTCCTGATGGAACCCTGCTCTCTTGGAGGTGGAAGAACACTTCCCTTGCCTTGGCAAGTGGTGAATTAATTATTTGTTCTACTTTTCATAAATTCAATTTTGCTTTTCTTATTAAACTGTATTTCAGCCCACGAGGTTGTTTTTTTTTTTTTTTGGTTTTTTTTTTTTTTTTTTGGGTTTGGGGTTTTTTTTTTTTGTTTTGGGGTTTTTTTTTTTGTTTTTTTTTTTTTTTTTTTTTTTTTGTTATTTTTGTTGTTGTTGGGGTTTGGGGTTTTTTTGTTTGTTTTGGGGTTATTTTTTGGGTTTTTTTTTTTTCGTTTACCTTTACTGTTCTGATTGTTCCCACATCTCACTGGAGAAGACTGAGCAAGAGGCTATGGTGCTTAGCTGCCTACCAGGGTTAAACCACAAAAGCCCAAAAATGGAAAACTCTAGAAAAGACCAAGAATAAGCTACTGAAATGCTGTTTAAGTAAATGCCCTCAGAACTAGATGGAAACTGAGCAGAATCCTTGGAGATAAAACTTAAAATTTAATACCTAAATCTAGAGGTAGGCTTCCTAAGACAGATTCTAGACCACCTGAGGATCAATTACATTGAAAGTGTAAAAACCTCAGCTCAGCAGCTGATACCACACACTGAAGTGAATTGGAAAGCCTTAAGAGAAAACTGAAGCTATTAACTTGCAGTTATGAACTGGAATACATCATAAAATGCCTTTGGCCACATTTTTCTTTCTTTATCCCATCCATGCTTTAGTTTTCAAGTTAAATATCATGGCCATTCTAATTTGGAGAAAGAGGAATTGTTTTCTGAAAAAATTTTGTTATAGAAATGCTTCTGTAATCTCATTAGGGATCTTCTGCAAGATGGAGTTCATGTAGATTCTGTGCTTAGAGCAATTCTGCAAAACTGAATCTTTAAAGACTGTAATGAAGAAGCTCTCAGGAGGAGGATGTGTGAGGAGTGAATGTAAGTTGTTGCCTCTTTAGGGAGTGGAAGTAAGAAATGTTGAGATAATGCTCTGTTATGAGGCAGGGAAGAATGTTGTCAATGCACCTATGGAAACAAGGATTTCCTGATGTCACCACAACATCACCATAACTGCAAGTCTATACAGGTTTTTTTTTGAAAAAAAAAATTTAATTAATTGATATAAAATTAAGCATATTTCAATCTTTCCTGTTAGAATAAACAAGAACAATTTCCTGCCATCTACACTAAAATTTAGCAGCAGAAAAAAAAAAAAAAAAAAAAAAAAAAAACCAACAAAAAAAACAGGTTTGGTGCCTTATAAACTAGGAATTAAAAAGAAACTCCTGAGTTATTTCTGAAGACTAGAGACCCATCTTTCCTGCATCCCAAAATTGTTTGATTGTCTTTTAGTGAATGCCAGTGTATTTGACACAGATTATGTCAGAGTAATGGTGGGGAACTTATAATATTTCCTATTTTAAAACTTCATTTCTGCAAGGAAAATACTACTGCATATTTCTATATTCAGTATAAATATAAAAGTTGTTATTAAAACTATCTTAAATATGATATAGTTTTATATTCTATAAAAACATATAATTTTCTTAAATATTCACAGATTGTATACGTTATTTAAGAAAAATACTTCAGATCACTGGGGACAAAAGTGGCAAATAATTCTAAATCCACTAAATACGCATATCTGCCTACATGGGTATAGAAACAAGAGGGCTACAGAAGTGTTCTTCCTATAACAAACCAAAAGGTGGGGGGTTTTTTTTTCAGTTGCTTTCTTTGAGGAAAATGCTGGAAGTGCTAGAAAGCATATCAGAATATCAATGCATTCAGATTCCTCTTGTTTCCCATACAAAGTTATTATCCAAACAGAAAATTCCTATATTCATAGGCTAAAACACACATTTTACTCTTGTTCAGTTCTTGGCAGATCTGAGTAGGTTCTTGCATAATTTTGCAGGATGAATAAATCTCTGTGTTTACAGTTTTGGCTGCTGTCTGTTGTGCTCTAAGATAGCAGAACCTCTGTGCTACGCCAAAAGACATTCATTAAAATGAAAAACACAAACAGGCAGTCTCTACCAGCTGATGAAATGGTACCTTTTGATGATGGTGGTGATTTACCTATTGTGAAATTAATCTTCCCTAGAATGTCTAATGATATCTAATCTAATCTAATACAGTTTCGATTTTTTTATCATAGCAAATTGAATACATTGTTAATATTTCTACTTGAGTGGTTTGCTTACAGCACCCATTATTGTAAATTGTAAAATTAAAGATGAGAAGTGTTTTGTGGGGAGCAGAATGTGAACGAAGTCCAGACTCTGAGAAATACTCAAGAGTCTAACAGCAACAACAGCAGCCTCCAGAAATGTCTGGTGTCTGTCTTTCCAAGGCTTGCCATAAATAACTTATACAATGCTTTTACTGCTACTGAATACAGCTTGTGGGGCTACAGCATTGCTGGAGGAAGCTGAGATACCCTACTCTTGGCTGAATGATTGAGAATGAATACTGTACCGGTTTGTCCAAGCTCGTTAAGGCCAGATCTTAGATCTGCTCAGGATTTTCAGTCTTGGCAGCCTTTCCCACAGTAGTTTTCAGGGACTTGATCTCATGGGAAAGAAAGGCCAACAACAGTAGTTTTAACACCTCAAACAGTGGCTTCAAATGTGCATGACAGTATTTTGTACACTTTCTCTATGATTGTTATTTTAACGATCTTTAATTAATTTCTGTGCTACCACAAAAATATTCAAAATAATCTCTTTCAAATGTTGTCCCTCACCAATAGCTGGACTTCATTTAAAACAAGCTAATGTCACTTTGAAAGAAAATAAGTGAGCTGAGCAAATTCTTAGTTTATAAGCCACTTCCAGGGATGCACTAAGTGGTGGCCATTTAAGGTGTGGTAAAAGTGTTAGATTTCCTAGGTTCAACACAGACTGTCCCTTAAGCAGAAGCCTACCCTGTCCTGATTCATCACCAAGTACAAGCATTGGTATGCATAAAATGGACCTATTAATCTAGGCTTGATATCTTCTGGAAAATACCATGTGTACAGGAGGAAGAATCGTCTGCTCATCTCAAGGTCTTGCACTACATGGTGAGGTACATAATAACTACCAGTCAAACCAAAAGCAATCAGTCAGTTCAAATTAAGATGAAAATGTTTTCCTTCTCTCTTACAGAGAGGAGAAAAAATAAAATAAAGGGTTTAATTTTTCTTGTGTTATAATTTCCTAAGACTAAAAAGTTGAATCTTGCCCTCTGCTTCACAATGCATACAAAATGTTCACTATGTGCGGAGAGAGAAACATTCTTTCCTTTGAGACCCTGTTCTTTATTTGTCCTTTGAAGAGGTTAATTTAAACCTGTTTTAGTATATGAATGAGGGGAAAAAACCCAAATAAGACAGATTTCTATTTTATTTTTTTTGCTCTATGCCTTGTTTTCCTGTATGCCTCCATTAATATTGCAGGCACAGGTTTCCAGATTGCTTCCAGATTTAATATTTATTTTTCAAAGTTCTACCAGCTTATTAAAATTAAGGAGTAAACAAAAAATTACCACAGCACTGCTGCAACTAGGAGATAAGTTTTTTCTGATAATCAGAAGTGACCATCTTAATTTAATTAGGCTTTTCATTAATTCTGTGAAAACTGATTTTTTTAGTCTGATTTTCTATATTATCATATATCTGTCCTTCTCTTTAAAATACTGCTTAGCTTTGTTATTAACCTGACCTTTTTGTCTCTCAATATATCTTATTTTAAGCTTTAATTATTTGTAAAGAGTTTATGTCTTGATGAGAATTATATCTGCACAGTTTTTACTATGTATATTTGCAAAAAGTCTGTAGGTTTTAAACATAAAAAGATCTTTTAACTTTTGTAGAAACTGTCAATATCAGACTTTTCTGATTTTCATGTGGAGAGTCAACATTTCACATAAATTTAATTTTCTCTTTAATGTAATTAAGGCATGCATCTTAATGAAAGTTATAAAAAATTTTAAGTCTCTTATTAACTTTAGATTACAAAACATTTTTATTTCAAGATCCAAAGCAGTATTCACGGGATTTATGAAGGTGAAGAGCTGTAGCTGCATCTTCATTTTAAAGAGAAGTAAAACTCCAGTAAAGATCACAAGATAAGGACTCTTTGGACCAGAAACTTCACTTGTTATCATACTACATAACCTACAGTAAATTAAATGCTAAATATAATGAATTGATATGTTAAAGACCAGCTTTCTCCTAAGATCAAAAAGGGACAAGGCAAATTACATACTGAAGTTTACTTCCTTTCCTCGATATAGAAAAGGGAAAAAATGCACAAAAATTGCAGGTCAAGAGAGAAGGCAAGATTTTGAATAAAACCCTGCAGCTTGTCACTTATATGTTTCCCCAATATGGCAGAAAAATAATCACAGTGGGTTAAAGTGATTTTTGTGTTTGCACTCATTGTTCCATTGTAATGAATGGAGTATATTCCAAGAAAAGAAATTACATTTTTCAGACACAGTATATTAATTTCTTTCTTCTTGAAGCAAACTGAAATGCTCAAAAAAAATCTTGGGAGGGTCTAAGGGAAAATGAGAATTACAGATTGTTACTTATACAGAGTATGAGTCTCTAGATGTGTAGAGACATACTGTGTGTGTTGTACGTACAGTATTTTGGACTTCAAGAAAAACAAAAAAAATTCATTACCAGTGGTCATAATCATGCTGTTCCAGCTCATGGGAATATTCAGAGACAAACAAGAGACAGTGAAAATATTTTAAAGAACTTAAGTGATTGAAGCAACAGAAGGTACTTCACCCTGCTTTTACAAAATAATACCTCTTTTCAGGTCTCTTTCACTGAAGAACATAAACAAAAAGGATCACAAATACTGCTCAAGTCTCACAGAAAAGTACATTTTGTCAAACAGAACTGGAAACTGTGTTGAGACAGCAATTTCAGACTTCTCTAAGGCTTTTGCAATTCTGTCACATGGCATTTTAATTTTCTATAATGCAAGATTTTTAATCAAGAGGAAACACATTAGATGAATTAAAAAAAGGTCTTATTGGCAGATATCAATGAGCAGAGCTGTCCAAGGAAGGTCTCCTGAGAGAGATTCCTGGTCCAACACTATTGAGTACATTCTTAGAAACAATCTAGTTGATGAAATAAAATCTTAACTGATTAAATTTGCATATGACACAAAGATTAATGGGATACTGAAAAAATGGGAGGGCAGTTTACTGTTAGAATTTAATCTAAGTCACTTGGTCAGATTGTCAGAATCCAACAAAATGCAGGTACAGACTAATACACTTTGCAACAAGATGCACAGGTTATACCATGTGCTAAGCATTCCAGGCTGTAGAAAGCAGTAACTTATAAAATATTTAGAGGTCACCTTTCAAGGCTGCTTCACTGTGAGGTCTCAGAGCAATGCTGTGGCAGGAATTACTGGAATGAAGTCCTTTGAGCACAGTTTAACAACTTTAATCTTAACATTATTATTTAATTAAAAAATATAATCATGATAACTAATACAGAAATAGCTTACAAAGGTTGTTAAGGGAATGAATGAATATTTATGGTGAGATGAGGTAACTTCATATGTAAAAGTATATTTTCTCTAAAATATTTTTTATTCAAAAATAGTTTGTTTATTCAATTACCATTATGATCTCTAGCAGCCTTAGTCAATGAATCACTGTGGAAAATCCACTGAAAGCAACCTTTTTATGCCTCTTTTTCTCTTTTATGGCTAAAGATATATTTTTTTACTCATAACAAACAAAGCTACATATATATCTGTCATTTAAAATATATGATAGATGTGCAAATCTAGTTATGGATGTGCATATATATGTAGAGGCATATTTTTATGCATGTTCATATGCCTACAAATTTTTTATTAGTAGTTGTTTTTTGTTAGAGATATAATATTTCTATGCATTTTTAAGTGAGAAAATATTTTATTTATATATTCTAAGACAAAACCTGCAAATAGATTTCTTTTTTTCTCTAAGCAGAATGTAGAGTCAAGAATTTATTTCAAAGAGAACCACAGTGCTGAATTAAAGTTTTGTGAAACTTCAAGTCCTTTTTTTTTCATGCAGGATGTATACAATTAAAGTTAACAAACTTTTGTATTAAACATGCTCTACTGACTTCACAGTAGTTCTGTAGCTTCATAGTCCATAATATAAACAAATTCATATCTTCAAAATGAAATATCAGCAAAAAAAACCCCATACAGTTTTAAGATTAAAATGAAAAAGCTCTGACCTGTTCTGCTCCTATTAGGACCTTTTTGGTGAAGGAAAAAAGTACACTGTGGAATCTATGTCCTTTCCAGCAGCTAGTCCTGTGAAGTCAGTGTAGGATCTTGGAGATGTGGCATGGTAAAGAGGGAATGAGATGTCATTCTGCCCAATTTTATTATGGTTATATCAGTATTTATATCAGAAAACCCACCAAGTAACTTTCCGTGACAGAGCCTAACACATGATGCACTGAGTCTTATTATAATAAGGAACAGAAATAGCCAGGAGAAATCTGTGAACCAGAAATTAGGAATTCACCAGCAATTATTCCTATCCACCTCTAGTATGTGACACACTGTATATTTAAACTACACGTGTTATGCGTTACAGACTGCTATTGATTTAAAGAATATTTTAATTTAATTTTGTAAGTCTTGTTACCATTTCTATTTTGGCTTAAATGAGGTAAGTGGGTACTTGACTTTTTATTCTCTATGAGTACAATCTTTGAATAAGAGGGAACAATTAGGTAATTCATGTTAATGAACTAATTAATTAATTAAAACAGTTTGACCAAAAATTTGTATTTATGCCATGTGAGTGAAAAATATTCTACAAAAAATTGCTTATCACTCAAAGAGGTGGGAGCTCTAGGGTTTTGTTTGAAAGTCTTGTTTGTTCTCAGAAAAAAGTGTAACAACATTTTCCCTAGGTTTTGTGAAAATGTACAAGCAAGGACCTGATGTCTCAGTTTAACCTTAAATTTTGGGTTGTGTGCCAGAGAAATCTATAATAAATAACATAAGCTACCAGATTTACATTTCATCCACTTATAAGATTATTTTTTTTCCTCTGGAAGGGTAGATGGGTAAATCAGATTAAAACCATACCTGACTGTCATCCAGTAAACCCACCCTTCCTGTTATGTAGTTCATTTTTCTCTTACCTCTTTGAATGAGTTTCAATGTCTAATAAAACTTTATTTACTAGGAGTGCCAAGAAATGAGTCAATAAATTTATTGAGCAAGATATGAAATAGAAATGTCAAAGACGAATAAATTTTAGCATAGTGTTTACTTTATAATTGCATTTTTTCATGGAATTCAATTTCTCTGTAGACTCTGAAGCATAACAACCACAGAAAATGAAGTCACAATACCCAAGATGAAAAAGTTTAAAATAGTAAGGTTCTTTTTAGAGAAATAACTGAAAACATTATCAATGTTGTGAGTATTTTTTAAAACAGGTTTTTTTCTGCATTACAGTCTAAGTTCTAGTCTGTTCACCTCCATCTGTACTTTCCTGGGAGAACTTTGTTTCTTTCTTTTAATTTTTTATACCTAAATAATTAATCTGGAATAGTCAGCTTGTCCCTGTACGGCCAGAGTTTCTGTGGTACTTTTTGTTTGTATTGTATCACAGGCAGTAAGAGCCAAAGCAGGAACATAAAAACTTTAGCCCAAGCTACAAACAAAAGCATGTCTTATATTCTGACATGAGAACTTTAATAGAATTATTCAATTCTTGGTGATTTTGAAAAAAAATGGCTTCTGGGATACAAACTGATATATTTTCAATCCCTATTTAAAACACAAAACCTCCTACATCATTCAATACAAACAAATTATCAATTCAAGTCTTCTCAGCAGGGCTGTGGCTTGTTCCTTCATCAGGATTACCACATTACCATCTGGGATTTTTCTGCATACATACTGTACACTACACACAGTTGAGCCCATGCTTTTCCAGACAGCTTGGATTCACACAGACAAGTCTCGGAATTTTCTTGGACAGCAGGAAGGATATGAATGAACCTTTATCACCAATGTCTGCTATACAGCTGCTGTCATTATAGTGAGATCTAGACAGATTTGAGTTAGCAGCTAAGCAAACCTGTCAAATGCAATGTTTGAGTCCGCAGCCTTCACTGGACTTTGATGTTCTGAAAACTCAAGTTATCTAGCTAAAAATTAGTACAGGTTTTGCATTACACAAATCATGGTGACAACTACAGAGTAGACACATGATTTGTTACTGTTCAGTGCTTTTTCCAGTCTTAAGTCTCAGCAAATCCCATTACAGTGTCCACATATTAAATCCAAGTTAGGATTAATGAATTCTCCGCTGAAAAAAAAAAGAAAAGAAAAGAAAAAAAAAGACTCAGCCTCAAAATGGTAACTGTTTTACAGCTTGTAAATAGACAATATTGAAACCACTTTATCTGACACTCCAGCTCTTTTTGTTTCTTTGGCTCAAAAATATAGAATATTAGAAAATGCAATAAGAGTATTTATAGGCCTTTCCTACAGCCTCAATGAAATTCTGCTCTTGACTGAGGTTTGTTAGAGCAATGATTACAAAATTACACCACAAAAAGTATTTAGACAAAGATTTTCAATCAGTCACACATAAAAAAGAAATCATTATTTTTTTAGCTGAGATTCAAACAAATCTACGGAGATTATAGATAGGTACAGTAATGTGTTATCACTGATCAGCCTTGTCACGCTTTACCTCTCAGAATAAAACCCATTTAGAAACAGCATAAAAATAAACATGACAATAACACCAACACATTTTAATTTACAATTGTTTTAATAAAGAAAAGCATACCTCCTTTAAAACCTGAGGTAAATCACAGGATTTTTATAAAAGGCTTCCTGAAGTAGATCAAAAGACAGGATTTAGTTTTTATGTGAATGTATGGTACAACACAAGTACTGAGAGAAAAATCAGTGAAGACAATTGAGTACTGTAAATTTTAAATTGCTGCAAAAGTACATCAGAACCCACCGTTGCTTCTGTTCACGTGGATCTATCAAGTGCTTAACTATTTCAGCTGAAATCACTGCAAAAATCATGTGAGATCCTTCTCCAAATAGGAGGGCTTGTCTGTCACTTATCCGGCCCCACAGATGAAGATGTGAATAAACTTTAATAATTAGCCCAAAATTTATGACCTGTTTATCATGGCAGTTTTTATAGAATAGCTAATATTTTTATTTGATGGATAAATAGTCTTTTTCTTCAAAAGTGCTTAAACTCTACTATTATGTTTTTATCAATGTATAATAGTGTATTATCTGATATGAATTGCTTACAGATTATTTGCCTTTTGTGATTAACTCTTTCTGAACTGAGAGCTGCTTTATTATGGTTTTCCTTTAATCTCCTCTTGATCTCAGTCATTTTCCACATGCTCTTCAGTACCTATAATCTTAGATCTTGAGTTAATTTACAGTTTAATATTAGAATACTTACTTCAGATAACCAATACTCCTTCAGGCTTAGCCCCATATTGACCCTTTTACAGTCAATATTTACAGATTTCAAGAATACTTTTGTATGAATAAAATATTTAGTATCAAAAGTCAGTTTGTCTTGCATTTAAAAAATTCATTCCTCTTGAATACAGGAAAAACAAACAGTGGTGCTATCTTGTTCAAAAATCTACACCAATGATTTCATCACTTTGACCTTAAATAGTTTTCTTTCTGATTCCTCTAATAGTTATGTTCATAAATTCATATATACAGGATATATACAATATAAAAAATCATATGTCAACAGCAAGGGACATTTATAAAAAATCCTATGTCAACAGCAAGGGACATATCTAGCCCACAGTTTTTGCTTCTGGTCAGCTCTGGGTAATGGTCACTCACAATAACCTTTGTTAGTGGCTTTTTTCCTCTGTTCACTTATGCTGACAGGCTTAAAAATGAGATAAAGAATTGTTATTTAGTTTACTTTCACTGTCCTGTTGCTACCAAATACAAAGGACGAATTCCATGCAGGAAAACTTCACATTCTGCAATGGGATTGGGATTATTTTATTGGGTGGCAGATAAAATGTTGGAGGATTTGATTGCTCCTTTTGTTAGGCATGGCATGCTTTAAAAGCCTCCTAATTTAAATTCTAATTCACACTCCATTTGTGGAAATCATAACACTTCAATGTTCAAAAGTATTCAAGATCAGACAGGTGTTTTAATATAAGGACATTACTATTATTAAATCCATGTTACCAGAACTCATTATGAAGTCATGGTTCTGTAATCACATATAGCTGTTAGTAGCCTGGTTATTTTTACTTGCATTTGACTTAAGCAGAATATCTCTTGGGTGCAACTTCCCTACTTCGCTCTGTGAATTGTTAGAACAAAAGAATACCAATTACATAGTAGAATTGTAGCACAAGTATTTTATTTTTCTACAGAATTCTCTATTAGATCAGTTGTGACGGTAGATTTTGAATAATTTAAAATAAAAATTTACAAGCAATGAGATCATTTGAATGTCTAATTTTTTGCACTCTGAAGAGCTTTTTAATAACTTTCTGACTGTTCAACCTATGATAACAATAATAAAATATATCTAAATTAGATATCTGCTTGCTGATTAATAAATACTGAACTTTTTGTGGGTATGTGACACCATGTGGCACCCATGAAAGGAAAAATAGCATTTGGAAGCTGAACTAGATAATTAAAACAGTTACATTTCCAGGCAAATGTTATGTTCCAGTGTAAATTAATCTTCTGCTATAGCAAATTACCAAAATTGGTCTAGGCACTTTTATGAAAGCAGAGTGTTAACAGGCAAATATAGCATCCTGTATAAATCCAGTTCCCAAAACTTGTAGTTATTGGTTAAAAAAAAACACTGAGAGGAGAAAGAAAAACATTAAATTCATCTTTGTAAACTATGAAAGTCCTTCTTTTTAGGTAGGAAGCTTAGTGGTTAATTTTCACCGAAGTAATAAAGCCATTTCTCCAATTCTATTGTTTGTCTTTACCTTTTCATCAACAGCAACATGGGAAGTTATTTGGAATATAAAAGGCATTAACTCTCTTGGTTTTGTTGCCTTATCCACTACAGGTATAGGAGCCTGGTTTCAATTTGATCCTTTCTGAGGCTGACAGATTATTATAGCTCTTGTGTACTGAGTATATTCTGTGAGGTTCTGTCAAGTTCGTCTATTGAAAATTAACCTCTGAAAGTCCTGAGAACAAGATGGGCAGCTAGATTCATTATATTCCAATAAAAAAACATAGTGATTTCAATTCTCTGCATTTGGAAATATGCAAGAAATCTAGTTTTGTTTACTAGAAAATATCCGGGAAGGTAGCTTCCAATCTACTTGTAATTGGACAAAAGCAATATTACAAAGTCCCTTGAAACTCAGGTAAGTTCTCCAACAGTTGAAATACAGAAACTGACTTAAGAATAATGGATTTCCACCTTGTGGTTTGTATGGTCCAGTTAAATATATGTGTTCACAAAAAATATGCGTATTGAAATTTTTAAGGTTTTTCTTCAGCCTGCTAGAATTAAACAGCCCTCAGTATTGGTAAGGTGATGGCCAGAAATATAATAATTTCCTAATGAGGTTTTAGGTATTAAAGAAATTTAGGAATTTGTAAGATTAGGGATTTTAGTGGTTCCATATTAATATTTTATTTCAGATTGGGAGAGTGTTTTGAAGAGAATCTTTGAATTGTACCTCTTGCCATCCTCTGGTTTACATTCTGACTGCAGAAATTTGATTACATTGCATTCATTACATATCATTGGGAGACTCATTCCACTTGCTGAAACATAGCAGTAGACTAAAGTACACCCCAAAAAATTAGTAACATGTTGTTGTTAGGTCCTCAACACCAACCAATTTCACAATACAATCCTACTCCTACACTACCATGTTAATTGTGATCATTTTTTGGGGACCTTAGTTTTGGACGGTTTGCAATTGCCTGTCTCAAACACTGTTAGGACCACAAGATTTTGCCATGATATAAGCACAGAGAGGAGCAGAGGATGGCAGTGGTTCCAGGCCTGGGGAGGTCGGGCTGGCACATCCTGGGTATAACATCCAGGCAAGAGCTCCCACTGTGGCAAACTGTGCAGAGGGACTACTGCCCCTAGGAGCAGCGTGCATCTCTGGTCAAACAAAGTTCCCCAAGTTATGAGTCAGATGGCATCTGTGGCCACTCATGTCCTCCCCTCCCTCTCCTGTACTCTGAATATTCTTCTGTGGATTCTTGGAATTCTAAGTCATCTGATGGGAATTTAAGATAAAGATGGTCCTATTATTCATGCATTATTATTCATGCATCAGACCTAAGAGGAGGTAAAGACAGCTGCAGGGTGGGGGGCACCGATAATGGACACAAAGGATCCACAAAGGAAGACTACTCAGCAACTGTGCTGAAATCAGGTCTGATGGAGTAAAATGTAATTCCAGCAAGGGAGGATTGCACACAATCTCCTGACTCAAATCCACCAACTCCGAAGAAAAGAAAGAGGAGTGTGGAATTAATTAGCATTAGAAGCAAGGGAATAATTTAACCAATAGAATGAGGGAGATATGCAGCCAAAGATTATTAATTCCTTTGTTTGATAACATGTAAATATAGTGAAATGTTTTGAACTTTGGGACCCCCACCATCAAGGAGCCCAGGTTGAAGAAGTACGAACAGGATGTTGGTGGATGCACAGTTGGTGACTATCTTCTGCTTAATCTGTCTCTCTCTCTCCCCCCTGCCCCCCTTTCTATTTCTTTTTATCTCTCTACCCTGAATTTTACTGCTAAATAAAACCTGTACCATCATCTTTTGCATATGGTTTTGTTTGCACTATAATTTGGGTAGAGTAATCCCACAATAATTGAGTCTTAACATGTTCAAAGGATGTAAAGGATCCCTAGATTTTAGAACATAAGATTTCAGACTGTTCAGAGATGTACTTGGAGAAGTCCAGGAGAGCTGGTTGATACCCAAGGATCAGCTCCTGAAAGCTAAGAATAGTTCATTTCAAGAAGTAGAAAATAAAGCAAAGGCACCAGGGGGTCAGCATGGACAAGGAGTCCTAACTGAACTTGTACATTGAAAGGGAATGTACAAGAGGAGCAAGCAGTAGCAAGTGATCCACGAGGAAAATGAAGCTGCAGTCTGATTGTATGTACAGGGATGGGTTAGGAAATCAAAGGTCCACCTGGGACTGAATCTGACAAGAGATATGAAGGGACGTAAGGAAGGATTCCACAACTATATAAACAGTAAAAAGGAAGCTAATGTGAATGAGGAACCAATGCTGAATAGTGCCAGGGTCCTTGTGACAAAGGACATTGGAGAACTGGGTGCAAGTCCAGGAGGAAAGTCTGGAGTAAGGTTAATCCTCAGTGGAAGGGAACAAAGCAAGGAGAACATTATCGATCTGCACATACATATGTCCAAAGGCCTGATGTGTTGCACCCAAAAGTGCTGAAGTCCAAACAGCTTGTGAAAGGATAAAGGCTTTGTTTAGAGATTAAAAAGAATAATGAAAATATTAGTCATGCAAAGCTGTTCTTCAAGTATTTAAATATTGTCTTGGAGTTTTTGAACTTCTGAAGTTCAAATTAATGACAAACTAAGGTCAACACTGAAGAAGCTAGAACATAAAAACAATTCCGCAGACATTTGTTCTTACTTCATAGAAATAGGGGAAATTAATCCATTCTAATGAGCAAATCAGCTTAACCAGGAGAGGCAGGTAAAAAGATTTTCACAATTCTGATATCCATAGATGTGTAATATTCTCAGCTAAAAGATCTGAGCCCAGTTATTGCAAATCAACCAAGCTCTCACTTTTCCATTATACTGACATCAGTTATATTGATATAAATATTGACTATATTTTTATTGCCATGAAAATAAAAAAGAAAACAGAGATATCATTTCAATTGATTTAAGCTCAACAAATTATGGTATTTTAGCCCAAATGATTTTGAGGTAAATACTAAAGCTCTTAGCCACTTTACCTCTAAGAAAAACAAGCCTGGTCCATGTTTAACATACACTGGAATGAAAGAGAACTTTATTCTACATTGATTAAAGACAGCAGATTGATTTTTCATTGTCAAATCCAGGAAAGATTGTGACTTTTTGTTGGTTTCATTTTTTAAAATAAATATTTATTTAAGAAAATTAAAATATTTGAGAATTTAATAGATTCCAGACAGCTATGATATATAGACTGTATATCCATAATCTTTTAAAAACGGAATTAAATTTAAATTACTTTTCTTCTGTAATTTTCCTGTTCTGTATTGTTACATATTTATCTAGAGCTACACTAAAAATCCTTTAGTTATGTGGAACATCAAGTCTAAAACCAATCTAAGTCATGAGTTGTGCATTTTCATGTTTTCTAGGCAGCAGAACAAAATGAAGAAAACAGAACTCATCAGTGTTGCTGTCTATTAAAGGTCATAATAAAACGCAAGCATTATATTGCCAAATATAATATAGAATTCAACTGCTATTTACTTGGAAACTTTAAACATTCTTGAATTTTCTCTTATCCCTTTTATTAATTTGTCCGTATATCTACACTAATATATCTCTGCCTATTCATGTGGTGGTGTGCTCAGCCCCCTAGCCTGACCTTTGTTTCACGTGTCTTTACTCAAAAGATATTCAGCAGTGGCACTTGTAATGGAGGTGTCTGGTCTGGTCACAATGGGTGAACCAACTTGTAGAGGATTTGGGGGAGACAGATAAAACCACAATAGCTAAGAGCAAATCTGGGCAATGTGCCTCCTCTAAACATGGTGCTGGTCAAGACCCCAGACAAACCAAGCTGGGAAGAAGTGAATTCTGTAGTTGGTATGCAAATGTGACTATGAAGCAATTATCTGAGTCCATAGATAATAGACAGTCCAGGGCCCATTGAGCTCTCCTGCACTGCACCGGGCTGCAGACCAGAATGTCCCCTTGAGTACCTCTAAAGGTTATTTATTGAGGCTGACAGATTCCTTCCAAAAAGGGATATTCATTAAATTCTCATGCTAAATTTTGAAATGTCAGCTAAGTGATATAAAGAGTTTATTGTCACAGACTCCTTTAGATATAAACCATTGATCAGGCTCTGAAACCAAGTCTGAATCCAAATACACATAAACTCCCCTTTTAGAAGGGCAAACAAATGTTTAGAATACAAGGTGGCCCTTTCTGAACCTTGTGACTCAATAGGTATCCCTGACAGTTTTGATTCACCCAGTTCTCTGTGCAGTAAATAATTTAGCATGCCTTGCTGTAGAATCTTGTTAAACCACTGTTTCACTTGCCATCAAACTTTGTTAAATCACTAATTTATATTAATAAATATGTCGCTACTTCTATCTTACAAGTGAAGTGTATCACTCCATCTGTAACAATTTGTCACATAATTTGTGTTTACAAATAATATGGAGAAGTATTTGAATAGGTAAATATTAACAAACTATCATGGCTTCTTTCGGGAATTTTTTCCATCCAAACATATTGAAATGTGCCCTAAAGCTTTCTGAAATTCAGACTTCCAGCCACCAGTGACTGCTTCAGCTGTTGTTGTCATACTTAAGAATAAATGTTTAATGTAAAAATAGTCATTTCTCCCTAATGTCTGGGTAAATATAGGATACAAAGAAAATGTACCCACTTTTTATGGGCTTGCACAACATATAGCTTAGGTTAACTGGGCTCTGCTTTCAGCTGTTTACAGCTGGAAGTTTAAGGGGAAAATAGCTTTGAATACTTTCTTACTCTAGAATTCATAATAGACTGAAACAGCTTTGGAGTTTTCAAATATATTCTGTTATTAGTTGTGACACATTAGTGCTGTCACTTTCAGATGAGAAAGCTCACAATAAAAGATTAGTTTCTTTTTCCATATGGATCTTATCCTTCCCACCAGCCACTGTCTCAGGAAATTCAGAGACACACTGAATTTGATTCTCATTGCCTCTAATTTTTTTCTTAAACTCAATCTGCTTAATATAGGAGGAAAGGGGGAAAAAGAAGCCACAACAATATGTGCATAGAGTAATTAACAGAATTTTTTAAATCATCCTGGTAAACCTTTAGCAAACTCTTCCTTCAGAGAAAGCAATTGTATGTTCTGACCTGGCAGTTTCCTTGAACCAAATAAAAGATTAAAAGATAACATACTGTGAAAGAGATTACACTAACTGTGCTGTGCAGCTATCACTGTTTTCTATTAGACAGTAAGAGCACTTACTTGATTACAGTTTTCTAAAAGCAAGCTTCATATTTACAAGCAAAATATCTAAAAAAGAAAGCAGGCTATGAAATTATTTATCAGTAATAACTAGTGTATGGAGCCAAAGGCTGAGAGAGACTTGGCCTCTTATTTAGCCATTTCCAATGCCTCTCTAACCAGAAAATCAATTAAGTGACTTTAACACAGACATATCTGCACAGCAGAACAGAATTTAGCCCAGAGGTATTGCTTTTGGCCTCTAAGATGGCAATCATCTGAGAGTTTGGCTGAGGGAGAGAGGTCAGCAACACAGTGAGACAATCAGATGGTAGGGAGAAAAAAAGAAAAAAAATAGTAGTAATAAAAAATTTGGTTTAACATGAGAACTGAGTGGGTTAGTAAGAGCTAAAAATTTTATTCTAATATTGTTTTCATGGAACAGTGATTTTAGAAAAGAGACTATGAAAAAATTATTTTAACTGTGTCTGAGTTTGTCTGTGTCTCAGACCATTAAACTGGAGTGTCTTCACTGTGAATTGAGGTGTGAACTGAGATAATTATACTAATTCTTCTGACTGGGAAAGCTGATGGTAATGGGAGGAAAAGAGCAATTTTTAGAGGGCACAGAAGAAGCTGGGTGACACAAATCTTTTCCACCTAAAAGGATGCCACATCTCATAATGGGAATTCAAACATGTGTGGAAGAACGGTAAAAAAAGAGGAAGAGGAACACTGCATCTTCCCTGCCTTCCACTACAATTATACAGCTTGTCCTGTCCTATAAGCATCAGGAGGCATTTGAAAACCTTCTCAACATCTCTTCCTGCACTCTGTACTTATCTCCACCCAATACAGCTGGTCACAGCAGCTACTCAGTTACAATAGTCTGCCTTGACAACTCTATTTTTTCTGTTTCTGATGCATTGCATTCAGAACTAAAATGTACATGAGACACCGGACAACAATGCACACCTGCTCAAAAATATCTTGAACCTACTACTTCAGGACTTCGCAAGGAAAGGGTTCAAAAGGAGACCAGAGGGATGGAGGAGTATAATGGCAATGCTGTGCTTACTGTTGCGATCACAGGCTGTTATTCCATCATTTTGCTATAACTTTCATTTAGCAATACTGCTGAAATAAATGATTCCACATATACCCAGGTCTGTTCAATTGCTATTAGGATTTTTAAGGCCATTAAAAGATTTTGGGAGGAGGAATTAATTTGGAATACAAATTAATGTTTTTTTTTCAATACTTTTATATTATTTCCTTGATTATATTTTTTCATCACTTTTAATTTCTTCATTGCTTTAGAAAATAAATACTGTACTATATAGAAAGAAACTTATATATGGCACTTCCATAAAGTGTTATGGCACTTGAACTCCTCCAAAAGGCCTCAGTTCCTCTTGTTATTGTCAGGATAGACATGGAGAACCACATCTTTTGTTCCTGCCAGTACTGGGCAAAAGAATAAATGGTGCCTAGACACTTACCAGGAGCTATCAACTCATATACTTTGACCTTTCCTCAGTTAATGTTTCCAGGCAGTAGAGAGATGATGAGTACTCACCTCATACCTAAATCTGCTTCAGAAACGTCAGAGCTTTCCAGTCATATTAACCAGGGAAAAAGTCTTATGTTTTGGGTTGGTTTTGTTGTTGTTGTTGTTGTTTTTGGTTTTTTTGGTGTTTTTTTTTTTGTTTTGTTTTGTTTTTTGTTTTTTTTTGGGTTTTTTTTAATCTGGGGTTTTTTCTTTCTTAGGACTTAGAAGTAGTCTCCTATTTGAAGGATGTGAGTGCAAGATCTCAAAAATGAACACTCAAAGATCCTATTTTATTCTAAAAATCTCAGAATCTGGGCCTTACTAGTTTAATGCATATGAAAAATGTAAATGGATATATTTCAATATTAAATGTTTGCTTAATGCAATGATCAGTTGCAAAAGCTGAAACCTTTACTTCAACAAATCAGCCAATTAGTCAGAAAAAAACCCTAAAAAAACCCAAAAAAAAACCAAACAAAAAGAAAACCTCTTGATTTTTTTTTGCCATAAGCTAAGTCACAATGAGAATTTTATGCTCTGGAGCATGAGTCAAGTAAATGCAGTGCATTATGCAGAGGTATGTATATGGTTGAAATGAGGGAAAGACTGACTGAACAGTTCTGTCTCCACTCTACATTCAGAAAGACTCAGTAATTCTTTGAAAACCTTCTTGCTCTGAACAATTTGAATATGTCTCCCTTATGCTGCAGCCCAGAACAAAGAATGTTTTAATGTGCTTATTGCTGACTTCACCCTTTTGTAACACATTTGGGGCCAGGGAAGGTGAATGACAGAAACCATGGAGATAACAGTGATAACTGCTAATCAGCCCTAGATATAGAGAAAGTCGAAGTGATTTGCCTCAGGCTGCCTGATTAACAAGGCCATTAGCAGCTTTTGCTGATGATCCACTTTACAATGTAATAGAGAAGACAATTACCCCATAGGAGGTGAGATCAGCACACCCTGTGTGGACCTCAGACATAATATCAAAGGCTGAGACCAAGACTAAACCCTTTTGCTGGGCCATCAGTCCAAAGAAGGACAAGGGCACATCCATCATGGGTGTTCTGTGAGCCTGGATGCTGCAGCCAGTCTAACCCAGACTAGAGGGAAAGGGACTATAACTGGTATATGACATGTAAGACAGAAACATTAGAATAGAAGTTGCTCTCTAACTGAGCCATTCTGCTTAATAAAGGAATTCCCAATCCACTGAATGATGTGGTTCTTCATATGATATGGAGAGGTGTTATTCTCTATTTTTGGTCCCCTACCCAAATCCCAAAAGAAATTATTATTTTCATAAAAACCAATGGAGACATGGTTATCAAAACAATTTCCCAAGGTGAAGCACATGCAGGTAAATTATTAGCTTGTCTGTTTCCATGGGAGAAAATGCATATGTAAGAAAGTACCACCTATCTGCAAAATGTGAATGAAATTACCTATGAAGGTAATATGTATTTTTCACTCAGTAATATGATTTTTCTTTTTTTTTTTTTTGCAAATGTAGCTTTGCAAAAGACATTCTGGTAGATCTGCTTCTGCCCCCTAGTGCAAAAGAGTAGTGGTCATGTGCTAGAATAGCAGAAGAGAACAGCTCAGGCAAGAAACAGCCAAAGCTGTATCTTATTCCTAAAAATGTATCTCTTATTTCACATGACAACAAAAAATTCACTTGTCCTCAATCTCCCTTTTTAATTCATATTTACTATGTCAGCAGTCTATATTACCAAACATAGTTCTGTTGAGTTCAGCCATCCTCCTTGGTTTCTTCCACCTGACACTTATTCACCATCCTCAAGGTTATCAAAGAGAGTCCTTCAGCTCTGGTAACATTTGAATCGTCTGATCTGTCTTGAGATCCACTCTGTCCTTTTCTTCTAAAGATCATTGCCCTCACAAAGCAGGGAGTCTAGGAGCACAACTCCAGTCTTGAGATTCCCATCCATGTTTCATGCATTTGTATTAACTGCCAGGGTCTTATGTATATCATTAAACATGCATATATATATATATAACAATGCTGTACATTTATCAGATGCCCCCTACTTCAGTAAGAGAAGGTGGCATTTTGAGAGAAATATTTTATTCTTGTCTTATATAGTAATTGTTCTCCACTTATCGCAAGTGTAGCAGAGATATCTGTGGTGTTGACACAGCAATTCCAAAACTAAATCTTTAGGTTAGGAATTACTTTCACATTGCAAGGGAAACCATACACATAATTTTGATTTTGTTATTTTATTATGTTAGAAAAAATTGCATTGTTTTACTTTAATGAGGCAGTTCTGACAGTTTTCACCTAAAGTAATTGAAAGTGAGGACTAGAACTAGTCCCAGCTTAAAGCTCTCTGCCAGGGAATTTGTCTTCAACACCTGGAATGCCTTTGATAATGTCCCAGACCTTGTAAAATTTTCTTCCCTGCTGAAATGAAAGAATAATAAAACTGTAAAGTAGTGTAGGGGTTGACTAATCAAAATTTTGTTTGCTTCCTTATTCCTTAAGCTCAAAATGAGGCAGGAAATACTGTTGACCAAACATTGCAGACAAAAGTAACTGATCTGACTTTTCCCTCTGTTGGTTTTGAGTCAATAAAGATAACATTTAATTACATGTCACAAATGGAAACAAGAAGAAACTTAACTCTTTGGAATTGTAAAAGTCATTACTCTGTGTTAATCATGTTTATTTTACATTGGGGTTTTTGTAGATCCACCTATCCTGCATGATGTTTACTTTCTCAGTTACATTAATATCTGTGGAATGGCATTATGAGAATTACAGATGAGAACACATTTTCAACAATGACTCTGGTTGTGAGAACTTGCCGCAATCTTCTGTGTTTTGGAATAGGTAAAACTGATGATTCTTAATTTAATGTAACCAAATAATCTGTCAGTCACAGATTTCCATTAATTGCACTTGATCAGATTTCTGTTTTACAGTCTAGTGCTCTTTATTTAGCTACGAGCAATTTGGATTCAGACCTGTTGTCCCCCTACCCCATAAAAATCAATAAACTTATAGTCATTTAAGAGAAAACATAATGCTTGGATGCAGGCAGGAAAATTGACTGTAAAAATCTGAAGCAGTTGAATGCAAGAAAATCTTTGCAATTACGTTGTTAACACTGGCAACTACACAAAATTAAAATATTTGTGTCTGGCCATTTGAGTATACTTGAAGTATTTGGTATAATTGATATAAAAATAAGGATAGTAAATAATACTGATTGAATTTTTGTGTGCTTTTGTGAGTTTTTTGTATTTTTACTCTGTGTGTACTTCAAAAACAAATTTCAAGTCCAATCTATAGACCAGAAATTCCACCACTGCCAGTGCAAGAACTGTCTCTTCTTGAACGAAAATCTTAAACAAAGAGTCATAGCCACCATTGACTTAGCTACAGACAAAA
>VWZN01011523.1:34067-60479 GCA_013396955.1 Regulus satrapa | reverse complement strand
TTTTTTGATTCTGTGTGAAAGTAAAAGCCTAGGTCATCTTACAGTCATGTCAATGCAGAGCAGCTTAAGGGACATAATGCAGAACAGCAGTTTGGAATGATGAGGGATGAGCTCTGGGACAGAAAATTTTCACCACTGGCATGTTGGCTAGTGAAGTGCTGCTAAATCTTACTTTGTGACTTCAGGTGATTTCCCTGATGCATTCAGTGGTGGGCCAGAGAATCAGCTGCACCTCTGTCGAGTCCCTCTAAGAGCTCAGACTCACCATTCTGAAGGACCCATCCAGTCTGTGGGTGTGGACCCATCATTATGACTTGTGAAAGCTGGTGTTTGCTGTGTTACAAAGGGACAGGAATTATCTTCAGTATAGCATTTTCCTTGCTCTCTGAAATAGCCTTTGGCTTGTTTCAGTCTCATTTCATCCTTTCCCAGATTACATTTATTCTTGTTCACTTATAAAATCCCTGGAGTTTTTGGACTGCAAAGCAGGAAGAGCTAAATGTTGACATCTGATACTTGCTTCTTATATCTCTAAAGGCCTTTCAGAACATGAAGCAGTGGTTTGTGCACTGCATGAAAGATTGCTTGGGAAAAGGTTGCTGTCCTAAAGAAGGACATAAACCAGATGATGAACAGAGCACGCTCTCCCCCAGAAACTGAAACTCTGACAACAACAGCCAAGAGGCTCAAGGAATCCCATGAGTGTGCAGTGTGGGGAAATTTGGGGACAAGGATGGATGACTCCTGATTTCACTTACTACCTCAGACTGGAGCCAGCTGATCCCTCCAGTGGGAAGACCACTCATTCTTCTGGTCCCTTCCCCTTATTCTATTCTGGAGGCACTGAAAGGCATTAAAGACATTTGTGCCCTGGAAATTAAAAGGTGTATCACAGCTGGTTTTGCTGAAGGTGGTTCCACTTCTCTGTGTGTGCATGATCTGCCTGACATGTGGGACATGCCTGATGGCTGTCAGTTTGTCTAGAACAATTCTGACTGATGTTCAGGATGTGTGGAAATTTAACAACTTACCCAATTCCTGTAGGCCATGATAAAACTTTAAGGGAACGAAACCTTTTCCAAAACACTTGCTTGAGGCCATCTTTGATCTGCATATCCAAACACCATTAAGTGAGTGAAAACACTGAGCAGAGACTATGCTGAGTAGACACACCAGTGTATTTTATCTTCACCTGTGTTTAGCAGTCTTGCATGGTAGCACCACTGCCATGGTAAATGCATGAGAAGGTTGTTGGAAAGGGAAGAGAAATCTATCTGCAGAGTATAGAAGATTGCCCGAGTAATTTCTATGTGTGGGCCTTTCCTTAAAAAATCCCAGACAAAATATCTGCTTGCTTATAAATGGAAAATAATAAAAGAAAAAAAGAAAGACAAATAAAGAAGAAATTTCTTTTTACTTTCATTCACTTATTTACAATATTCAATTGTATAAAAATGATATATTTGTAAGGAAATGCAAATAATAAACATTAGAGCCCAGATATGGGTCTATGGTACTTAGTTGCCTCATTATTCCATTTTGAAGTCAATGTGAATTTAATGTCTGTATTTGGTTTGGGGATTTGAACTCCAGCTCTGATTTTCTTGCCTACATTTCACTCTAGCAAACTCCACAGCATCAGAGGAGAACTTAGCACTGTCTGGTGGGTAATACTTTGAGCATCCAGTAGCTGCTGTTAAAGCTTTCTTAGCGTTATCCCTGCCTCTGTCTGAATCTTTGTACCTTTCGCCCAGCTTGGGACCTCACCTGTGCACCACAAGCTGCTCCTTAAAAACAAAACAAAACAAAACAAGACAAAACAAAACAAAACAAAACAAAACAAGAAAATCACCAGAAGTGCAGGCCTTCCCACGGGAATTTTGGATGTATCACATTTATGAGGCTTCCATAGGGAAAAATATACTTTTGGTCTGGAATAAGGCAAGTGCCACAGGAGTAGCACTGCTCTGTAGCCTAACTGAATTTTTAATATGAGCCATCTTTCAGAGTTTTATAAATAAAGAACAGTGGATTCTAGTATTTAAGTGGCCTATAGAGTTATGTGAGTGATGTCCACTCACCCACTAATATTATACATACCTCCTCTCTATGGACACAGATGCTAATGTTTATGTTAACTGGTCTAAATTTTCTACAACCATTTATCAGGAAGCGAGTACTAACTTGGATTTGGGAGCAGATCCAAATTCAGCCAAGGGGGTTTATTTTCCAGAGAAAATACTGTTGACAATAGAATTGGAGTTTACAGACTGTATCTACTGAATGCACAGAGACATTCAAAAGCTGCTCCCTAAAATAGGGAGCAAATACATGAACTGGCCTCTACATACCTTCCTAACACAGTCCCTGTGTATTTGTGTACATTAAACTGTACTTTTTCTGGGGCTTTTGAAAAAAGTCTTAAGGTGAGAGATTTCAGCAGCTCACAAGGTTGAATATTGAATGGCACAGTCTGATTTTTTAACTTTTTTTTTTAGGTTTATATTGGTCAATATTTATTGAATTTTATTGAAGAGCTGTATTTTGTTTACATTCTGGCTGAGATTTTGAGATCCCTTCACCAGACACCCACAAATACCTAACTGCTTCTAAAAGTACAGGTTGTACAAGAAGAAGCAAGACGCAGCCTGTCAAATTTGCGTTAAAGGGAACAGCGAATTACTGAAACTCTGAAAGACCCAAGGAGCCCCATGATCCTGCAATTTTGGTGGCACTGAGGGGCTTTGCAGAATCTGGTCAGCCTTGGTCATTTAGCACAGGTTGTAGGTGAAAGACCTGGCAATTCCTGGAGAGGTTTCTGGAGCCTTCAGGAGCAAGGAAAGAGAAGGAAGCACAAGGCTAAAGCTGGGCTGAGACTCCCTGAGACTCCTCCTTGCTGCACAAACCCAACTCACACAGAATGCCAAAGAGCCCATACAACCTAAAAATCTCTCAAGGAGCTAAGTCACAGCTGAACAACAATAGGAAAAAAGCCTTGAAAATTTTTTTCTTGCTTCTTAAGATAGCTCTTCCCTGTGTGCCTGCTCCCCTGACCTCCCCACCATTTATTGGCAGCTGTAGCAAGTAATTAAAGAGGGACTTTCATGCTGGGACAAACATGCAGAAAGGAAAACATTTTACTTTTTTTTTTGCCAGTATGTACATTTCTGAGTAAATATTATTAAAGATACTTGCTTCTTCTCCTGGAAGCCAGATGACTTTTTCTGGTTTTATTCTGCAGTTGACAAGATGATGTCTGGTTACAGTAGAGTAATAAAGTAATTATTCCCTGATAAAATTGTAAGGCAAAGCTTCATTTAACAATTATCCATGAACAGAGAGAAGAAGGTGATGTTGTATAGATCAGAAAGAACATTTGTCAGATGTCAGCCGCTGCAACATATTCTGTGAAAGAGAAAACTGGCTAAGACTTTTTTAAATACTTCTGCTCTTCATGTTTAAATTTGATTCAATTTTCATTTTAAAACCAGAAAAACCTGACAAAAAAATTTCCATCAAAACTAACAAACCCCCCAAAACCAAAGATCACTTTAGGAGGACTTTTTAAAACAGCATATACAGCAAAAATCCTTTCCAGAAAATAATTGTCTGGACCAGGGAATCAGGACCATGCCGGGTCAGATTTTTGCAAAACCCATTCAGTCATTCAAACTCAACCCTCAAAGGATTTCCTTTATTTTCATAATGTTATAGTATATCCCGATCTTCCACTTTAGTTTACTGCTTGTTTTGTAATGGAAAATTGTCCTTCCACAAGGGCAGCATGAGCTTTACTTTTATAAATATCCACCTCCACAATCAAGGCTTATGTTTATAAAAATATTTATACTTCCTCTTCTATTAGGAGAGGAAGAAATGTATTTTATAATTAGGCAGGAGCAACAAACAAGATGTGTGATTGCATTATTAGCATGTGTGAATTCAGAATAGGAAGCCCTGTGAAACTTTGCTTGGAAAAAAATGTCCTGGGCTTGCACAGTAGGTGACTGTTAACTTGCCAGCTCTTGCCAGTCTCAAAATACCAAGACCTACCGTATTAGTTCACTATGGGTCAGAGTCATTCCCCAGCAATGGGCACTCAAATGTTAGGTCTCACTGAGCCCCTAACAGTGAAACATCAACAATCCCTGGGCCTTTTCCATGTGTTCTCTTTCAGACAGGTTAGCAAAACAGCAGAGACATGTAAAGAAATACAATTAAAATATAATTGAAAGGAAACATCATGAGAGAGATTTTTCTTTGTGTATCTCTACAAATATATCTGTGCATATATTTATCCCCAACAAGAGGCTTACCTTCTTACCTTCACTGACTTTTACTATTACCAAATATGCAAATTCCTTCACCCAGAGAGTTTAAAATGTATTCTAAAAATGTTTCTTTATGGCTGAATTAAAATTTATAGCCTTTGAAATATCCCCTAAGATTAGACAATCTGTTCAACCTAATTACCTTTCATTGAGGCATATCAGAGTTACATCCTAGCACACAAGCTAAAAGCAGGTGCTTTGCATTAAAATTCCTGGACACCACCTTTTACACAATAATTACACTGAGGTTTAGTCTTTGGATGCTGCCACTTTGAGTAAGCAAATTGAAGTTTGTTTAAGAGCTAGTTTAACCAAGTGAAATTCAGAACATGGTCTGGAACCTGCATAAGAGTAGATGCTGGTTAGTCAGGGAGTACAATTTGCAGTATGTGGAAACATGTGTTCCTTCTCTTCAACAGGCTTTTTGTTTGTCCATTAAGGCTCAATAGTTTTGTACTTTTGAACAAAATAATGCAAATTTACTGTCTTTTCTGGCATTGGGGGAATGTTTGTAAAGTCTTCCTCTTAGCCAAGTGTCACTAATTAATAAATGTATTTTTCAGCTTGAACATTTCTGTTAACATTTCTGTTACAGCCACCATAGTAATTATTGCATACCAAAGCAGGCGTGAAGCCACCACCTCATAAGAGTGAATTTATGACCAGCCAATACGATTTTAAGTGTATGATGGTCCCTAAAGGACCATCCCCTGAGTCTTTCCCTCCCTCTGCTCACAAATACTGGGAAAAGAGTCCTTATTGTGGCATTTCTTTCCTGATTTTCTGTGGAAAAATGTGATCTGCTGGCAGGGGCCTGTAAGTCCCCAAGGCAGCTCAGAACACCTGGGGCTGTGACAGGAACAGCCCCTGTGGGGTCAGAAGAGAATGAAACTCCCACAAGCACTGACTGGATCCTTCACTGGTACTTATCCCAGCTGTAAATCTGGTGGGTGCTAAGTGATCTAGGTGGGTGGGTAATGGTCCCTGGACCCCAGAGAAATTTTTGTTTTGGCTGTACCCGCTGTCCTTTGTCATGAGTGATGGCATGAACCTCCCTGCATGGACATCTCATGGCAGGGACCTGCTGGACAGATGACCATTGCTGGTGGATCTTGCATTGGGTGCACAACTTCATCTTCAAGCTCACAACCAGCAGTGTGGGATGGCTTCAGGCCCAGCCAGGCCAGATCTGAATCTCTTAGAGGCTTTAAATGTTACCTATTACCTTCAGGCGACAGTGCAGTATGAAGGGAATTTAGTGGATAGCATTTGGCCTTCTTCTGCAGGCTGGCACACCTTGGCATTCCAGGTGCCCAGAGAATACACTTCACCCTCAAACCTCCCAGATAAACAGGAGTAGTCTCAGTGCTTGCAGGCAAACACAGATGCAAAGAGCTTCAGTATTCAAGGTTAGGCTTAATTTGCTGGGTCGTCATTGGGCTGGTCATGTTAAATTTTGTGATCTGCCCAACACAAGCAGCATGTAGTTGACTTGCCCACTAGCATTTAGTAGCTGTGTATACCCACAGTCACACCCACCATGCATGGATACAGGTTCCTTTTACACATGTGTTTCCCTTTGCTTGTACTTCAGCACTTTTCCTGGGGACAATTTTATTCTGACGGAAACCATGCTTCTGAACTGCCACAGGAGGGCTCCCGTGTTTAAAGTTTCCAGATGCGAACACGTTGGCGGTGCATGCAAAGGGCTTATTTCTCTTCACTCCTCCCTTCAGCACTAGGGAGGTCTGGCTCACACATGGCAGGGAACAAGCAGTTGTACTTTGAGCCATTCACAGTGGCTGCTATGACCAGGCTATGTCACACTGAAGCTCACCCTCTGTGTCTGTCCCATTATATCACTGTTCTAGCCTTCATAATTTCCTAGTATTTCCAAACTTAAACTCCTGGTGTAGTAAACTGAGTGATATTCTTAAAGAACTGCATGATGGATGCCTGTAAATGAATTTGCCTAATTCACTTTTCACTGGGCTGAAGCAATTTCTCTGCTCCAGCTTAACCAAATAGAATTGCATCATCTTTCTGGTTTATATCAGATAGGACCAACCCTGCTGGATCACTCTGAAGCAGCTGAATGGAAGGAGTTCCAGGAATGCTACAGCCCACTGGTCTGTTCACTTTGCCCATGGCATAAGAGAGCTCAGCTATGACAAAGGCTCTGACCCAGGATCCTCACAGAAAGGTTTAGCTCCTCAGACTGGTTTCATGAAATAATTTCCTGTCCAAAGATGCAAACACTAAATGCCTTCTTTGGAAAAAGCTAGAGGAAAAAGAGCAGAAAAAAAGAAATGCAGAAATGCAAACTTCTACCTTTTTTCTTTTCTTCTTTTTCTCTATGAAAATTTCTATCACGTCTTAAAACTTCTAACACAACATCTTTTCCATTTCTTTCTCCCTAAGTCAGTTTTTCTCTAGATTCAGCAAAACAAGTTCCATTTATTAATATAAGCTTGTCCCAAGGTCTGGTTTTGCCAAGTCTTGAGCATTAGAAATCCCCTAAAAATCCTTTCCTTCTCATCCATCCTCCTAGCCTTCCTCTCCCACAGCGTATGCAAGGCACTTCCTTAAGGTTTGCTCTGAGATCAGAGTTTCCTCAGGATGTTCAGCCTCAAAGCTTAAGAAACACTGCAACACATTAGTCACCTCCCTCACCACAGTTCCCAAACACCAGCAAGCCAGACTTCCAGCTGATGCAATTCATCAGCATTACCCTGTCAAGTTTCACTGAGGACCTGATCCATGGCCACTCATTGTCCTTGTTTTGTGGGTAACCAGAGAGGTACCATGTGCAAAATTAAAGTGAGAGAAAGTCATCCTGTATGCTTAGGGTCATCTGAAGATTAATTTTTGTTTGGAGTCAGATACTGATAAAAAAGAAGGGGATATTTGTCTACGCCATTTATTGAGATTTGCAGAAACATGTTGATGATAGTATTATCCTATAGGAATATCTCTTTGCCTTTTGTATCTCACACTAAAAGAAACAATAAAGGCATGTTCAAGAAATGTCAACAGAGGGAATACATACAAAATTATCTTTATTTAATCATGTGTGAGAACTCTGCAGTGGATATAATTCATCCAGGGTGAATTAATTTTTTTCTTTCTCTTTGTGTCTTCTCTGGATTTACAGGTTTTCGGTGCCATTTGCAAGAGAACAGTTTGTACAGCAGAGCTGTGGTGTCTGTGCTGACCTGAGGCAGCTCCTGTCCCTCACAGGGTACACTGCACGTGTTGCTTACGCAGTGGTGACCCTCACATTTCTCTGAATAACAACACACTCATATTCACAGCACATTCCCAAAGATAACTCTGGTGCTGAGGTAAAATGATATCTAACTCCATTGTCACCTTAGTACAAGCAAAACGTGACATCAGGAGAGATGCATCAGAGTAAATCTACAGGGAATCACGTCTTCAAAAAATTCTAATCAGCTTCCTCGTCAAAACACAGCTGTGTTTTCTGTTCATGTTTTTCTCACTGGATGTACAAATTAATATATTCCTAAATAATTTTTCAGAAAAGTTCTGTTTTGTTTTCCGGTTTTGACAGAATGGTCAAATGGATTTTCCTCAGACTTTCTCCCAGTAACCATTGGCTGAGCATAGTGATGGAAAATTTCAGCCTAGAAAGTAGAACCTTTGAGAAACTCAGGAGCAAGGGAAAACACTGGACTTGGAACAAAAACTGTTTTGAAGCCTTAACTACAATACTACATCTACACACATGTGGGTGCTATGGTACAGGCAGAGAATTGATTTACACATACAAGTTTTGAAGCCGAGGTAATCAGGGCTAGTTATTTTATGGACCAGTAACACAAGAAAAACAGAAGATGCACTCAGCTGGGTTATGCTGCTGCCCTGATTTGACTCACCAGACTTTCTCAGGAAATGCTTGAGCATGTTTCATACAGTCTATACAGCCAGCAAGCCTGGACAGAGCACCCCTCTCCTGTTTGATGTGGTTCCTAGGGCATGTATATTCTTTGTGTCACACAGGCTCGTGGGCGCTCAGGGCAAAATGAAATGGGTTGATGATTGAATGGCAAGCAAATACAGTGGCACCCTCCAAAAGTCCTCTGATACTATTACAACATACAAATCAGAGGCTGGGTGACAAACTCATCTCTCAGTTCACTCCCTGAAACCACATGATGATGCAGAGGATGAGGAGGAAATCCAAGGCCAGAAACTTGGTAAGCACTAATGGAATTTAATACTCTGCAGGGACTCCATCTTCTGTATGAGAATCAGGAGAGAACTTGCTTGTGGAGGCAGGCAGCAAAGTAATTTGGAATCATCCTGGATGTGTGATGCAACATTTTGCTTTTCACCCTCTGTGAAAAATCTTCTGCTGATAGGTGAGAGAGGGTTAACAAAGAGAGAGTTTGCCCACACAGCCTTAGCCATTGGATTGCAGCTCACACTGCTTCATATGGAAGAGCTCTGAAGCCTAATTGTGCAAGAACAAGTGCTCACAGAATAGCAATTGCTGTGTCTTTTCATGCTGTGGAACAATTGTTGCTCTCTTATAATACCAGCAGCAGCTCAGGAGAAACCAATTTGCTGCTGCTGCAGTTTGAAGCAGGAAAAATAGTTAACTTAAACAAAAGCAATCTAAACAAAATGGTCTTTGGCCTCAGTGGTCAGATATTCTGTGTTAATTTACAGCTTGGACCACCACTTTTTAGTCTTCAGGCTGGTGAAGTGGTTTTGGGTCCTGTGCAGAAGGTGGTTATTTTTTGTAAGCTTTGATCTACAATGAAAAAAAAAAACCCACTTTTTGATTTTACATTTAAAAGGCAGAATATCTATCCATTCCTTTGAGAGTAGGAGAGGGATTTATTCTTGCATAAGCTTAACATAAGTGCTCAGAGAAGAGAAAATGTATGTTTTCTACCCTAAATGCTTCTGGTTGCTTTGTCATTCTCGTTTCCATTAGAGGGTACCCTTGTTTCAAAAATTCCCCAGTCTGGGTTTCTTCCATCAAAGGGTTGCCTTTAAAGCAGGTCTTCAAGTTAGGTGGTCCAGTCCAGTTAGTAAAGGCTAAGCAAGGTAGAAGACAGCATGATTAAACAAGATAGCATTACTTATTTTCCCTGCTGTACAAGTCAAGAGCACTGCAGACATTAAAGATCAGGAGGCAGCAGCTGCTCTCCTTGGAGTCTCTCATTACACAGACCCTGAACAGAGCCTCACCAACAGGCTAAAACCACTTTTCACAATTTCATCCTTTCTTTCTTTTGAAAGGGAAGAAGCCAAATGGCTGTTTACATTTGCATTTTAAATTCCATTTATACAAAATCCTTCCACTTTGTACTGAATACTGGAAAAAAGCCGCATCTTATATTTATAAGACTTTAAGACTAGGTGCTTTTTAAACAAACCAAATAAATTACTATCAAGCACTGGAAAAGGTTTTTCTACTGTCACGTTGACAGCAATGACTCAGTGCTGGAAGAGGAGATACTTGATCTCTGCAGCTGTCCAGCCCAATAACCTGCACATGATGTCCTCCTTCCTGCAGAGTCTTCCATCTGAAAGGCAGCAGGATGTTACTTGAGGGAGATGCTGGCACAAAAGGCACAACACAGCCACTTTCCATTCCTCTCTTCCCTTTCATTCTTCCCTTCACTGCTTTTGTAGATGATGGCAATTGCAATCAACTGTTCTCAATAGATGTCCTCCTTCTTCACCAGCACCTGGTGTCACGAAGCCTGTATTCCAGCTCTATCCTGACAGTCCATATGGATGCCTTTTTTAAGTGCTCAAGCTTGAATGATTTTAAAAGGAGCTAGCAACAATGAGATTGGTTTCCTGGAAGTACAGTGTTGGCTAAGCACTGTCAATATTTGAGAATCTTACAGCTAAACATGTCTGCATCTGTCTTAGAGAGGAAGCAGTTGACCCTTCAAGCATTGTGGAAGCCCATCCCACCCCCAAGATACAGCTGCAGGCTGAGGAGAAACCAAACTCTCCCACCGCTTCAGTTTCAGGCTGCTGCATTTGCAAGTGACAGTCCTGGCTATGGTTTCCACCAGTGTTCAGCAGCTGCTGTGCCCCCAGCTGGGGGCTTTCACTTTCTATTTTTAAAAACAGTGAAATCAGGAGCATATGTGGCCTATAATTTACCATGTATTTTTAATAATAAAATCCACTCAGCAGTGTATCAGTCTGTAATTCTATGCAGGAGCTGTTTTGCTCCCTAGGAGATCCTTTATCATGGTTTAATATACCTGCTTCTATTGGGAGACTGATGTCCTCCACGATTTGCCATCATCAGAGTGTAGAGTATGTCAGACAAAAGCCTGAATCATACAGAGTTTGTTGCCCAGGACCAGGCTCAGAAGCAAATAAGTGAAAATAGCTTCTCACTTTGGTGCAAAATTGGAAACAGTGCATGAGAGCCAGTTACATCCCAGATATTCTCTTATTCCTGGATTGTGACCAGTTAGTGAATAAAATATATTTGGATTCACATTTGCAAATGTAAGAAGTTTGTTCATTTAAGTGCACATGTATTTTAAGCATTGCTATATTTTCATGTGGCAACTATTTCTAGCTAGAAGACAATGTAACAGGAGAAGGAGGAAGAAAAAATGCAAATAATATCTGGCTAAGGGTGAAAAGAAAACTGAGATGAATGGCAAAGAAACACTGTAGGTGATATAATATTTTCTTGCCATAAACAAGAAGATAAATCTTTGGGACTTACAGAATCAATTAATAATGTTTTGGGTTTTTCCCCTTGCCCCTTAGAATTAAGTCTACATTTTTCATTTCAGGGAGGTGTAAACCACAATGTGCTACAGCTTAATCTGGGTGTCCATCAGAACTAGGCCTGCTTCTGACTTAGGCTGCTCTAATGTTTACATTTAAAAGTTTTGGAACATTTTTCTGTTGAAGTCAGTAGAGTTACATGTGTTGCCTGTAAGAAAAGCTGGAATGGCAAGTCACACAGGTCTTGAAAGAAACACAGCGGGTTTCAAGCATCTCTACACAGGCAGGTGAACAACTAATTATATAGCAACCCTTCTGGTGTTCCCATGTGTGTAAAGGTTCTATTTCTGCCACCTTTTTATGGTAATTTTCTTCCCTATGCGAGTTTAAAAGGCCACTCAGAGCTTTCTACACTGTGTCCTGGGGAGGCTGAAAAGACCTGAGTAGGCTTATGAGGATCTGTTAAAGAATGATCTCTGATATTCAAAGAGTTCCTATTTCTCATTTGCTTCACCTTATTATTATCTGCTGTAATCAGTTAAGCCTTTAAGGCTTCCCTTGGGGACCACCCATCCTCCTCTGAAGTGCCAGTGCAGAGGAAACATGTGTCCCTGAGGCACCTCTGAATTACAAATGCACCAGTTCTTGTGAAGGCTTCTCACACATTCTCTGTATATTTGCTGTCAGACTATGCCCAACAAGCTTTCCTCTTCCTGGAGGTATTATGTGGACTAAAACCTGGTCAGGTCTCCATCCCTGGTGTGCCTGATGATAGCCTAACATCGCTCATAGAATGAAACTGAACTACAGTTGGTGGTGATCACCTTTAAAGATCAATCAAGTTTATATTCAGTTTCTCAGTAGTATTTCTATTATATCACTGCACTATATTGTAATTGTTGTTGTTGCAGCCTGGAATGGAGAGTGGAGAAAGGGGTAGAAAAATCCTCCCTACCTACCTGTGCAGAAGTTGCCATATCCAATTTATAATTTCACTACAATACTGCATGGAAAGTGACAAGAATAAGTGTTCAGACAGCTGCTTCAGGGCCTTATATCTAGGATCTGTGAAACTATATCTTTGACTTGGAGGCTTGAGTATGAATTAGATGGGCAATGAATTCTGTCCTCAGGACTAGGATATCCTGGCAGGATAGCCAGGGAAAGCTTGCCAAGCTACTGCCTAGCTCCTAGGTATACAGAGAAGCCAGCATCTAAGACAGAAAGGCCTGCACCTTTCAACAGCTCTAAATTCATGTGAAATAAAATGGTGTCAAGCAGAAAAGACTGGATCCTGTTGGCAAACACCAGGAGTGGAACAAAACTGATGAGAGTGATGTGGACAAAGCTGCTAAGTTAAATATCTCTAGACCTTGGAGCCAGAATTGTTTTCCTAGTGTGATCTTCTCTGCTTTGAAGCTTCTGGGAATAGTATTGCTGACAGGTTTAACACTAAGGTTAGCTGGTTAAACATAAACACAACCTCATAGCATCATACTTGGCTTCTGCTCAGTCATCAAACTGTATTTGTGTCTTATTTGCTTCTCCTCTCAAAATATTTCCAGCTTTCATACTCAGTCAGTTTTCTGTAAAACTCACCAGTAGTGACTGTCACACTGGGACCAGCACTGTTTGATGGAATTCAGCAGGTGTGCAGATGGCACCAAGTTGAGGGGGCAGTGGCACACCTGAAGAACATCCAGATGGACTTGGACAAGCTTGAGAACTGGCCCATGGGAATCCCATGTGGTTTAACAAGAGTAAGTGCTGTACCTGATTCAGGACAACCCCTGGCATCAATCCAGGCTGGGATGAGTGGATGGAGCAGCCCTGACAGAAGGACCTGGGTGTGCTGCTAGCTGAGAGCTGGCTCTGACCTTTCTGTGTGTGCCAGAACCCCCTGTGCTGGGCTGAGCCCTCAGTGTGGACAGCAGGGGAGGGGAGGGGGATTCTGCCCCTCTGCCCTGCTCAGGTGAGACCCCTCCCACCCTGCAGAGCTGCTTCCAGCCCTGGGGCCCAACACAGGCAGGACAGGGAGCCAGTCCAGAGGAGGGACACCAAGAAGTTCAGAGGGATGGAGTAGCTCTCCTGTGAGGAAAGGCTGGAAAAATTTGGATTGTTGTGCCTGGGGAAGAAAAGGCTCCAGGGCACCTTTCAGTACTTAAAGACTGACTATAGGATCTATAACAAAGGTGGAGGCAAACTTTTCATCAAGGCCTTTTGCAACAGGACAAGGGAGGATGTTTTTAAACTGAAGGAAGGTCAATTTAGATTAGATTTGAGAAAGAAATCTTCAGTTAGGGTGGTAACCCTGGAATAAGTTTACCAGAGAGGTGTTGGATGCCTCATCCCTGGAAAAAATTCAAGGTCAGGTTGTATGGAGCTCTAAGCAACCTGATGTGGTTAAAGATGTCCCCACTCATTGCAGGGGAGGGAGGAATAGCTGACCTTTAAATGTTCCATCTGATCCAAACTATTCTATGATTCTATGATCACTGTCCAGGGCACCGCTTATTTACAAGAGCAGTGCTCATCATTCACAACCATCTGCTCAGTTCTGCTCAGAACTGAGTAAACAAGACTCTGGAGAACCAAGCAAATCCTTTGGCTTTTACAGCATTAGACTGTTCTCCTCTAGCATCATCTGATGAAGATATGGTCGACTCACTTAAAAGACAGAAGTGGAAACTGAAAAGAAACTTGGCTAATAATGTCCCATGTTTGAACTTGCTTTGGAAGTGGGATAGATAAGATAAATAGAGCATTTCCATCCCTGTTTTCTAAAGTCACCATAGGATTCAGAAAATGGTGAGTCAACAGGTTAGCAGATACTTCTGTTTGTCTGTTCTGCTGGCTCCTTTACTTGCTCTGTATCTCCTGGTTACCATGAGAACAAAAGAAAACCCCAAAACATATGATGCAAGCAGGGAGACACAGAGGTCCAAGACAAATGAGGTAAAATAAAAATTTCTTACAACACACTTCAGAAGGTAATTAATTCTGAGCTGTGCTTCAGGTTTTCTGGGGGACTTGGTTCAAAAAACTTTCTAAACCAGGCAACGGCAAATTGACTGTCTTTCAGAGCAAAAAGGCAGCATTCTTCCTAGAGGTGGACATGCATGAGGATTGCCTGATTTTTATTAGTTAGGATATGAAAGTAAAGAATTAGTGGTTAGAGTAACAGTTAGTCAAAGTCCTAGGATAGTTTGTGTGCAGAGATGCACTCAACATTGCCAATACATGAGAAAACTACTGGTTTTTGAAGCATGAAGCTTTCCTCCTACACAGAGTTTACCAACTGGTTTAATTTCTTTGACTAACACAAACCTACAAGGAGCTAAGAAGAAAGTAACTTAGCTACACTCACTTTTTGACCTGAGGTAGAAGTTCAGCTCATTTTCCTGGCAATGAAACAGTCTCAAAGCAGCCATTTTCTGTGTCCCATTTATGACATTACAAGAACAAAAAAAAAACAAACAAAAAACCAAAACCAAAACAAAAAAAAAAAAAAAAATCCCCAAAAAAAAAAAAAAAAATCCCCAAAAAAAAAAAAAAAAATCCCCAAAAAAAAAAAAAAAAATCCCCAAAAAAAAAAAAAAAAATCCCCAAAAAAAAAAAAAAAAATCCCCAAAAAAAAAAAAAAAAACCCAAAAACAAAAAAAACCCCAAAAAAAGAAAAAAAAAAAAACTTCCTCCACAACCCCTCCCCCCACACACACATCTCATAAAATGTGACTTTGAGGTGCTTAAACCCTCTGGCAAAAGAAGAAAAAGGAATTGAGGTAAAATTTTGGGACAGAAACTTCCAAAAGTCAGAACTTCTGGTGGAAGAGAAAGAATCTAGACCAAGGCACCCCTTTTTTATCTCCTGTTATGTTAGGGTAGGCTACTATGCCAATGAAAATGTGGAAGGGCAAAAGTATAGAGAAGACTGAATAAAACTGAAATGTGAATGCTGTTGTCGGCAGCAGGTAAAGCTGCACAGGGCAGAAAGTTTCAAGTTGCTCCATTCAAGTTGGCACATCCACATGGCACAAAGCCTTTCTGTGATACTAGATCAGGTCCAGAAGTACGGCTCAGCAGACTCAGCTCTCCTGCTCATTCCATGGCGCGGTGAAAATAAACCCATTGTACCACTGGGGCTGAAATGCTGAGCCATTATTTTTCTTTCATAATGTCTGTTTCCAAGCTGGCTGTGCCTCTGTGCCAGGTGTAATGTGGGTAACATTCACAGTGAAACACTGGCAGTGAGTGGGTCTTTTTCTAGGAGGCTTCTTTGCTCACTGGCAAAGAGAAAATACCTCCTTCACATCCCCACACATGCTCTCCCAGAGGAACAAAGAACAGAGCAGTGCCTTCTCTAGACATGCACTTGCCAGGTGTGTTATTTAAAGGACCTGCAAGTCCCTGGGAGCACCAGGAACACTGCCTAGAATACCATATATATCCTACAAAATGCATTAACTCATAGCTGTGCAGTCCACTCATCTAGACTGTGCCTTCAGCCTCTTCTGACACTGTCCCAGAGAGAAACTGCTCCTGGCTGCTTGTCCAACAGGAGTGTGACATCACTCAGGAGCACTGACAGTGTCACCGACTGGCTGGAAACTGACACCAGAAAGCACAATCCCTCTTTCTCCACATCACCATTTCCTGGCCCTGCCTATGGTGTCATCTACTCAGCAGCAGTGAGTCTGGGGAACTCTGCAAAACAGAGCTCTGCCTCTCACAGCTGGGCTGAGCATTAAGCTTGTTTAGGAAGATTAAAGAGTAAGGAATATTAGGATCTTTTGTATCCTACCTCCCTTTGTGCAAGTAAATGGCTCCTGGGAGGAGACAGAAGACCTCACCTTAAGCACTTTCCAGAAAGTAATCAAGCAAGCCCCCCTACCCAAGTCTGCCTCTTAATGTAAATTGTCAGGAATTATCCTTTTAAAAGATAAAGGGGAGAGAAGGAACAGAGAAGATGATTGTGCCTTGCAGACAATTTTAGAGGGAAGCTGATCTGGGTTTGGCATAATGCTGGCTCAAATTTCACCTGTAGAATCCCTGTAGACATAAAAAAAAAATTAAAAAAAAAAAAAAAAATTAATTATCCACCCAGACACAGAAAACTCATTATGCAGTATTTTTCCAATCTTGCTAACTGTGTTCCTGCTGAAGGACGATATTACCTGCTTCCTTCAGGTTGCTTGCAACTCATGGGGCTTTGTTTTTAATGACACAGAAGGCTCTTGATGGACTTCTTCCAAATGACCATAGAGCTACATGTATGGATTCCTGGTTCCTGTTTAAAGTGTTCAGGTTCATGATCCCAAAGCCCACCCATCTTTGCTATTTCTTGGGATATTCACACATAACAATCAAGTGACTTGCTGCTCATAGACAAAGAGTTCCATTAGAATCTGATAGTCCAAGTGAGGCATTTTCCACATATCTGAATATAACAAATCCTGTGCTGTCTAACAAAGGACACTAAATGCCTTCAATAATCTATTTATCTGTTTTTCTGCAATTTCCCTCCTGCAGGGTCTACCTTGAGAGAAAGATCCATCTTGAATTTAGTGATGAATTTAGGCATCCCTATTAAAGGCTTAGCTGGACCCTGTAATTAGGTTTTATTTCAATTCTGCTTAAACTTTTATTAGCACTTTGGCTTCAGGAGGAAATGCGTTGTAGTTACCCTTAGCCATGACATCAGAGCTGTTAGCACAGCAGTAACCTCCAAAAACCACAGACAGTGTTTTCTCTTGAGCAAAGGCAGCAATTGTACCTCATGATCAGATGTTGAGAGGTTTTGCATTTAATTATGCTGCAGGGCACAGGTAGTATCCTGGATATGCTGCCTGCCGGTCATCTCCAGGCTGAAACCAGGGTCCTGCCATCTGAAGGGACCAAGTCTGTCTGCCTATCCTGGTCACAACCACCCCTTGCAGCTCCAGGTGAGGGCAGAGTGGCTGGAAAGTGCTTGGTGGGAAAGGCCCTCGGGGTGCTGGTTAACAGTGGCTGAAGATGAGCCAGGTGTGGTCAGATGGTCAAGGTCAATGGCATCTGGCTTGGATTAGCAATGGTGTGGCCAGCAGGACTGGGACAGGGATTGTCCCCCTGTGGTGGGAACTGGTGAGGTCACACCTCAAATCCTGTGTCCAGTTGTGAGCCCATCACTGGACCACCATCAGGGTGGTGCAAGATTGAGGGGCTGGAGCATGTCCAGAGAAGGGAATTGAGATGTACAATCATTTGGAGCACAAGCCTGATGAGGAATGGCTGAGGCAGCTGCAGGTGGGTCAGGCTGGAGAAAATGAGGTTCAGGACAAACCTTCTCACTCTTCTGACAGGAGAGTGCAGCCAGGTCAGGTTGGTCTCTTTTCCCAGACCACCAGCAGCAAAACAAGGGGAAGTGGCATCAAGCTGCACCAAGGGAGGTTCAGGTTGGACATCAGGGGATTTTTTCTTTCTGGAAAGGTTTGTCAAACATTGGAACATGCTGCCCAGGGAGTTGGTAGAGAGCCCATCCATGGAGGTGCTTGAGAAACAATTGAACTAAATATTTTGGTCTAGTTGATGTGGTGGTGTTTGGTTACATGTTGGACTTTATCTTTGAGATCTTCTCAAACTTAAATGATTCAGTGATTCTATGGCTGCACAGACAGGACCTTGTTGAGGTAACACCTGGTAGTTTTTGGTTGTATGACTAGTCAGAAATTTCTACAAGTTACACCACCACAGAACATCTCCAGCTCCTCTGGGGCTGCTCTGCAAAGACCTTACACCAGAGCCATGGTGGTAGGAAGGAGGAAGTGTGTGGCACATGGCAGTGAGTTTTCTCTGGAGCTGAGCTTTCCAAAGATGTGGCATGTTCTTACCCTGTGAGCAGCTAAAGGCATCCTCTGCCTTGTGCATATGTGTGACAGCTGCTGCCTGTTCTTCTATCAGAGCTGACTGCTTATGGGAACCCTCACTCTAAGCATGCTGCTGCTTATTCCTCAAGACCTAAAGGTAATGTGGAATGACTTGTTTTTCTAAGGAACATAATTCTAGCTTGAATATTTTCTTCTGTGGAGCTCTAATTTAACAAAAGCAGGCACTGGCAGTAAGCAATGATTAAAACAGCTAATCACTACCCAGGTTCCCACAATGTGAAAGCACAACAGAAAGAGAGGCATAGGGGTGGATTTCCTTTCCATCCTGCTCTGAAAGGGTTTTTCTCTGTGCAGATCCCTCAGAAGAAAATAGGATGGTAGACTCAGCAGCACACAGTAGATGAATCACCTCTAATCTGGAAACCCTGGTCCCAGAGTGGATGGGTGGCAGACAATTTGGTGCCATGCAGTATGAGACAGTCCCAAAGCCAGAGGGAAGCTGCGATGTGATGCCAAGTGAAGTGCCAGCCCTGCACCAATGGACTGTGAGACAGGAGACAGCTGAGGGAATCTTCAACCAGAGATTGTGAGACTTGGCAGGTCTGGGACTGGCACTGAAAAGCTGTTGCAAAACTAGCTTAAGGTGACAGTGTTGCTTTTAAAGAATTTTGTATTTTTTATACGTGAAAAGGCAACAGAAAAACGACCGGCCTCAGGCTTTCTTCAACTCTCTGGTCACTTGTTAACTCTATCAAAGCTGTGTTTCAAGGTAAGGGTAAAAATCTAAGGAAGTGAATGAAGGATATTTGATTGTTTTCCTGCAGCTTTTGGCCTGTGCCTCTCCCACTAGGTGGCTGAATTCCTATTAAAGAAGTAGCATGGCAAACCTTTGCACATACATGCATCACCTGTGAGGATTAAAATAAACATTCTTCAATCCCATGTTTATTTTTCCAAAGGGCATGGAGGGAAGCAGCAAGAAAAGCTTTAAATACTGAGAAGTATTTGGAGGTGGATCCCCTGCACAGTCTACCAAAGGTTCTTTCCCTCCGTAGCATTCTTCTTCTCCCACACTTGGTCTTTATCTGTTTTTCCTCTTGAACCCTTGAAGTTTTCTTTTCCCACAAATTCCCATGCTGTACACTTACAATGCTACAATTTAAGAGTAGGAAAGGAGAATTCCTATTTTTAGTTTGCGCATATAAAATGTTATCCGGGGACAGGTCATTTTGTCCTAAGTGATCAAGCAGAAAAAGGATATGGCAACAAATCAAAGCTTAGAAAGGATATTCATGTGGTTAAGGCATTAGCCTGTTAATTCTTGAGATTTGTGTTCCTTTCCTGGCTCTCCAACAGCCTCCTTAGGTCCCTCATGGGTTAATTTCTGTTTCTCACTTCTCTTCCTGCAGTATGGGGATAATGCTAACTTATCCAACAGCCTCATGCAATGAGGATAAATTAATTACTCTGTGACAGATTTTCAAATACATTAGTGCTTGCTGCCACAACAAAGCCTTTTATGTAAACAAATACCCCTGGGAAAACAAGGGTCTGGATTTAAAGATTGCTTTTGGGATAAATTCCTGTACCAGCACTCCCACCATGGGCACACATCCACACCAAAGTGAGAAAAAATGGGACAAATGTATGGTGTCAAGCCTTAAAGATCTTGCAAATCAGCCAAATCTGTGAAATGTTAAGGAGACAATGCAATAGTTATAACAATCCTGGGGCTAGTTCTCAGGAATGCTGAGTACCCTCTGCTCCCCACTGACTATGAGTTGTTGGCATTAAGCAAATTCAGTTGGAAAATAATAATTTAGTGAACAAAAGGCATTTGAATTAAGCTTTATTCCTCCACCTGTGCATTCTCACAAATGTAAAAGCCCATACCCTTAAGAACTTCTACAAAGTTTAGCTGCTGTAACATCTGCACACTTTGAGATATGTACCTTAAAATACTAACCAGGCACTGATTATCTCTTTTCTCCCTCTCTGATTGTTCCCCCAACCCATGAAAATGTCCTTGTGTGGCTCCCAAGAAGGCAGCTAGGGAAGAAAATAGGGTGAGGATTTTTCCATTCTTTTCTCAAGTCTCTAAGATGGCCTTGGGTCTCCTCTTCTCTCTCTTATTCATCCCAGAGTCCCAAAGATTCAGCAGCCTTCAGTATACGCATACCCCAAAAACCTACTGGCAGATTGGAATCCTTCTCTCTTGCACCCATTTTCCTTCATAAGATGTGAGGAGAAGAATGTTTCTTTATAAGATCTGGGGAGGAGAAACTGATTTTCCACTTGGTCAAAACCAATGTGACAGCTTTGAGTTTCTTGGAAAGCAGCTGTTTGTTTCTACCTGAAAATGGAGTTTAATTCCTTTCTGATCTGAGAAAGCTTTTAAAACTCAATTAACAGTAACACCTTGCTTTTGAGGATGTGTTTGAACCCGTGTTTCCCAGTCTCAAAATGTGCCACCATTGAGAAAGTTTACATCCAGACTTGAGCTCGGTGTGGAACCGTGGATGAAATCTTTCCTTTAGTGCATATGGGATTTTATAGGTGCGGAGGGCTGAGGAGCAGTGGCGGGAGGCAGCGTGTGACCGGACGCAGCCTCACCGGGGCCGGACGGGCCTGAAGGCTGCTGTGACACTCCCCTCGCTGGCAGAGCGTCCGGCCAGGCCCGGGCGGATCAAAACCTGGAAAACAAACCGAAGCCAAGCCCGGGCTGAAAGCACACAGAGATCGTGCCCAGAGCGCGAGCCCCCATCCCTCATCCACGCCTCACGGAACATTTGCTTGGAGCAGCACATGCCGAGCGTGCGGAAGGGAAATGCCGGAGGGGCCGTGAGGACTGCAGGCCCTGTTTACGAACCAGGGCATGCTCCCTGGGCTTGGCCGCGTCGCCCCTCCTCGCTGGTGACCAGCTTTGCCTCAGACCAACCTCAGAGCTCTGTTTTTTTTGGCGGGGCCTGCGACCCCGGGCAACCCAGCCTGGTGTTTGAGCCTTGCCCAGCACATTGCAGAACAGAGAACACACGGGTTTTTGTTTCAAAGATATTGCTTAAAATAACTCCATCTCTAGAAAGTTGAAGTTGGACACCACCCCCTTCCACCTCTTTTGCCTCGCTTTCCCCTCTTTACACAGCTGGGGCTCCCATTGGGACCTAAAGAAAGATGTGCCATGAGGATCTGGTTATCACTGCCTGTTCCCACCCCNCATACTGTGCTCTCTTCAAACATGTTTTTAAATATACCAGTTTTGGTCTGGTTTCCTGGATGGCACATCTTCGTGTCTAGTTGGTCTCCATCCATTTCCTCATGAGACTGGGTAGAAAAAAGGTGACAAGATTGATGAAACATTTTGAAGGAGAGGAATGGGTGAGGAAACACTCCCAGGAAATCTGGAAATGGGGCCAGGGAGTACTTTTATTGAAAGGCATTGAGCAAATCTGTTTCAGGAGAGAAAAGGTAATTTATATTCTAGAGACAGAATTTGGCATTTCCTCTTGTTTGTCCTACCAAAATGATGAACTGACTAGTTTAATTATATTTTATTTATTTTTTATTTTAAATTCAGTAGCTGAATTTGCCCATGTTTCATTTTCTTTTGCGGTTTGGAGGTGGGTGAGTTAAAATGCCTGCCTCACCTAGAGTTCAGAAGCAACCAAGTTACTTCCACTTTTGGAGGGTCCTATATTTTATTCCAAATTGGCACAAGATCTGTTCAGTTATTCTTAGCCTTCCTGACACCTTTTTGCTTTTGTTACATTAATGCATGGATGTGAAGAGGGAAGGGACTCTGGCTTCTGGATCCTGTTCCACTGAGCTGCTAATTCACATTAAGAAAGGTCAAGTCTAATAGAGCACTGCCTTATGCTGAGGCCAAGAGGAAAAGGAGTTCATTTGAAAACTCACTTTCCAGGTGTATTAACCCCTTCAAGTGCCATTAGGTTGCGTATCTATCACAGTAACAGCTCTTTTATGGAGGAGCCCAGATAAACTGGCTTATTTCTCAGCTTTCAACTCCAATTCTCTCTAGCTCAGATCACATCTCTGCTACATTCCTGCTTAATCTCACCTTGTATCAGGCTGTTGCCTGCCAGGAGTAAAGACTCTCCTCCCTACTAGGGTGTGGAGTCTGTATGTGTCTGTTTATTTATCAGGGCTCTCTATGCAGAGTGAAAAAAGGCAGCAAAACCAACTAAACAGGATCACTTAATTTTTTTTTTTTTTTTTTTTTTAGTAGGCAAATGCAAATTTACCTTCATGGATGCAGTTCATGCACAGGGGAGCTGATCTTTGCTACTTGTATTGCAGCTGTGAAATAAAGGACCTGAGTAGCCTAGAGGTGCTGGCTTCTGCCTGACACCCTACATATGCGATTGTAAGATATGATGAAAATAGAGAGGAAGGCTGGATGGCTGCTGAGAAGGTGCTCAGGAAAATGGAAACAAAGTTCATCAGCTGATGGACAAAAATACATCTGTTTACCTTGAACAGAAGTGAGAGATATGAGGAGTGAAAGAAAAATTGCTTTTGTTGAAAAAGAGAAATACAGATCATGATATTTGGCCACAACACAAAACCTGAAGCTGATTTGAACACTTTAAGAAAACAGAACTCTGGGCTCAGCCTCAAGAGAGGCAATTTACTTTTCACTTTTGTCTCAGTTCAGACCAAGTTAAGAAATGCTTTTCTGTGACAGGGACATGATGAACAAAACAAAGCCAAATTACCACTCTGGGGTTGTGGGTGGTTCAGCGCAGAGCTTGATAGTGACCTGACTTTTGCAAGGGAAGAGCCCTAGGCAGTCTAGTGAACACAGATGCACAGCCAACATTAGCTCACAGTGCCCAAATGAACTTGTTACAATACAAAAAGACTGCAAAAGGAAATGAAAACAAAACAAGAGAGATTCCCAGCTGTGGATATTCTACTCTTTCAGGATGTCTGCTTCTACAGGGAACCTTTTTCCTTAACCTCAAAACAGTTCATTTTCAAGTTTTTATTCGAAGAGGAGCTACTTTAGTGCTGGGTTTTTCTTCTAAACATATGGTGTTTAGTTTATGTTTCACAGTGAAACTACATATTTTTAATGTATGATATTTTAAATATATATTTCTATGCACATGGGAATGTAATGGTTCTTGAGCCATTTAATGGAAGTTGTGTATGTTGACCTTTTCCGAAGCTTTTCTGGACAGTGACAATCTCAAATAAAACTGAGAGCTAGAACTAGCATTTGCACAATGCACCAGATGTCCCTTTCCTCACAAATAAGGACAGGGAGAAGCCACACTGACCAGGTGACACAATGAGGAGCAGCAGTGATTTTTGCTGCAGAACAAGGGGATGAATCCTGAGCTGGCAGCACACGGTGCTCCTGGGCAGTGTTGCCCTTTTCCAGGCACTCTGATGCCCCACGAGGCTGGCAGGCACCCTCCCTCCAGGAGGGGAACTCCCTCAGTGTTGGCTGGGAGAAGAAATTCAAGTCTTTGCCCTGAGTCCTTCGAGAAAACAAGAATCTCTCAGTTCGCGTTTATGAGAAGATTTCACATTTGATTCCAGCTGGAGGGAAATAGAGAAAAAACACACCCTTTCCTTAGCCAGGCTAAGGAGGTTGTCTGCACACACAGACTGGGACTGTAGGTTATCCCACAATGGTTTGAGTATGCCCCACTCCCCAGCCCAGAAAGTATTGATCCTGAGGGAAAGCAGCATATCCTTGGGTGTGAAGGCCTCGGAGGTGGGCAAAGCATGAGGTGTGGCTGAGACAGTCCTTGTGCCACCCCATTTGGCACAGCTAATGACAAGGTCTTGTTCAGCTTGCCAGGAAGGGCTGCTGCCTGTAGAACACCTTCAGTGTGTGAGAATACTCATTTTGGGGAAGTCTGCTAGGGGCTTTTGTCACTGGTTATTGGTTTCATGAAAGCTAAGGCATTTTTGTGCAGAATTAGAAATCCTAGAAAGAGTCCCAAAGCACAAAGTTGTTCAAAATCTGAACTCTTTCAGGGAGAAGAGGCTGAGTTCAGGCTATTATAGACAGAGGATGCCAAATCTGGATCCAGATACAGAGTTCTTGAGAAAAGCTCACGTGTAAGAGTGCAATCTCTTCCCCAAAGGAAATAAGGGTGAAATACAGAGTTCAAATTTTGCTACACCTTGTGTGTTCATAAATGTGAAGCTCCAGGTGAGACATCTCTGCTTAAATCAACCAGGGACTTCCCAGGTGCAGGCACAGGACTAGAGCCAGTGGTCCATCTGGCCTTGCAGCCCTCTCCAGCTTTGAAGGACAGGATCTGCTTTGGAGAGGATTTGGAACACAGATGGGAAGAAGATGGGAACCAAAGTGAGTACAAACTGCAGGAGAGGGAGAAAACAGGAAGATGAAACAGACCTAACCCTGAAGTCCCAATTCTCCCTAATTGTCTTTAATGTGTTGTGGTGAGTAAAATACCTGAAAAATGGCATTTTGTGTCACCTCTTTCCTGCTCACCTTTCTGCTGCTCAAGACGAGAGCATCTCTTACAGCATCTGGTCTGCACTAGTGGGTGGGGTAAATGGTTTCATATAGCACCAGCTGTGGGCTCCAGCAGTATTAAATTTAAACACCTCCATGCTGTTTTCTCAGCCTTCTATTGCTGTCCCACATTCTGCCGTGGCCTGCAGCAAGGCTGAGGAGGAGGGCAGGACAATTAGATGCAGAGCATTAATGATCATGATAAGAAGAAGAACCGATGCTGAATGCAATTCCCATTTCTCATTACTATGCTACTGTAGCTATGGTTTGGCTGTCCTCCTGGTCTTGGCAAACACGATCCACTTCATCTCCTGCTTCTCCTGTTGGCCGGGGTCCCATCCTCCTCTTGGCTCCTGCAGCCAAACTCCTGGCTGGCTGCAGTAATCCCACATAATATTTCACGCAAATTTATATGAAGCCCGTTACAAAGCTCAGCAAGGAGACACTGTTTCTTTTTCTTGATACAATTAATCACTTGTAGCTCTGCTCCAAGGACCAGACTGTCTCCTATGTAACTGCTCCTTTCTGTCAACTGGGCTGAGAAAGTGCAGTTCCACCAGGGGCAGGGAGAAACCTGGCTCTCCCTCTCTCTCCCACAAAACCCCAGGTGAAATCACTCTCCTGAAAAGGTCCCCTGCCTCCCTCCTACCTGTCTCACCCAGCGCTGGAGCGAGTGCTGGCAGAGACTCCTGCCTTGTCCTGCAGCCCACCCTCCCTTCCTGCAGCCTGGGCTGTCCTCTTGCCTGCTCAGCACCTTGGTGAACACACTCCAGCTGCTGCCATTTCTCATCCCATTGCTGGGAATATTGCACGGGATTGCTTTTGCCTTCTTTTGTTTCCATGACAGCTTCATGCTGTCTGGCTCATCTTTTGAACACAACTTCTTCTTCACCCCTCCTTTCACTCCCTCCCCCTTCCCTCCCCCAGTCTTTTCAAGTCTTTCTAGTGTTGTGGCTGTTTTGTTTTTGTTTTTACCTCAGGAAGTTAACCCACACTCTAATGTTTCTGTGGCTAAACAGAAGACCCAAGTCTCTGGGCTTATCAATCCAGGACCTCACACTAGTACTGAAATTCAGAGAAACATTAAAAACCCCATATCTCTTTTCAGGTTGTAACTGTGGGTGTCCACTTCTTCACTTGATACTTCCTTGCTTGAGTCCATCTGACACATCTCCCATTTTCTCATCTTCCTCCTTATCTCAAGTATAACATCAAGAAAGTAATTAACAAACATATGCTTAACAAAAACCTATATCTCACTTTCTTTAGTATCAGGCCCAGAAAGCAGTGGAAAGATGCATTCTATTTTCTGCTATTCCTACAAAATTTGGGGTGGTCTTTGGGTTCAGTAAGAGATAGTAAAGGAAAAAGTAGTTTAAGTGTTTAATAATTCTTAAGACAAATGCTAGAAGAACTGGCTGTATTTATTTTTAAGCTAAGTACCCAGAATATCCTATTTTCCCTCCCAGAACAAACTCAGGCCAAGTGTGGTAAAAGAAGGAAACAAAATAAGAAGTTGGCCTTTTCCTTTTATTTCCCACTCCATTTCCCATTTCCATAGATTCACTATGGGAATGTTCTGTATTCTCTGAAACATAACCATTGATTGCTGTTAAGTGAAATACTGTTGCCCAATAGCTGTGGTTCTTGTGTTCAAAGCATATTTACAAGTTCCAAAGGAATTTGGGGAACAGATCTATTCTACTCCAGAAATATTTTCCAGTTATCACTGGCTTACCTGCCAGAGAAGTATTTCCTCTCAGCAGGGAGTTATCTTTCCCTGGCTCTCCAAGTTTCCAAGTTGATGCATTTCAGGAGCCTATTTGCAACCTGAGATTAGAAGAATAACCAAACCAATCAGAAGGGAGGCTGCAGTCACATCTATCAGGTAAAATAATTTCTGGAGGTAAAATTTGCATGACAGCTTTCTCATACTTTTTTTTTTTTTTTTTTTTTT
>VWZN01011523.1:20205-34055 GCA_013396955.1 Regulus satrapa | reverse complement strand
CTTTTTTTTTTTTTTTTTTTTTTTTTTGTATTAGACGCATATTTCATCCACACAATTTTCTAATTTTGCAAAGTTACATTAAAAATAAAAGACACAACTACTTCTCATATCTTTGTAGAGCACTGTTTACCACCTTCAGGAATGGCTGACACAGGAAACTTCTGTTTGAATAGTTAAAATTAGAGAAATGAATTTTCAGGAAAACTTTCATATAAGGAGATGGAATTGAAACTAAGATATACAGTGCTGTATATTTTCACTGATGTGCTTTTGGAAGATAGCAATTTCTTAACACTCTTTTTGTAAAAAAATACCACAATCTTTTACTTTAGACTTAGACCAAACCAAAGTTGGGATTAAAATGTTTATTACAGGACCTTGAAGCAGCCAGAAGTTTGAGGGAGATTTGCTTGTATATTTTTCTTAAGGCAAGAATTCTTCCAGAACACCAAAAAGAATTCCAAAACTCCAGAGTTGGGGTTTATGAGAACCTAAAACAAAGCAGGGATCTTTTAACAACACAGAGAATGAAGGTGTTTAGGTTAATATGTAAGAAAATACAGGATTTTGACAAGAATTCTTCCTGCCCATTGGAGGAGGTGATACATTTATTTGCTCAGGTTAGCCCAAAGCATGACAGGATTTTGATGTGCACCATCTGCTTCCTGGGATACAGCAGCTCTGCATAGGCTTCTCTGGGTCCCTGGGAACAACTCCTCTTTCCCATCACCTGGGAGGCCTGGCTCTGTGCCTGCTGCCTGCTCTCCTCAGCAGCTGCTGATTTTCTCCCTGACTCAGAGCTGATGTTTGCTGTCCCCTACCCCATTATTTATCTGTTCAGATTATCCCAGGCAAGGAGCAATATTCCCACTTTCCCTCTTGTCCAGCTGTCAGAGTATAGAAAAGAGGCAATTCTCCTTTCAATTGCCCAACCACTTCATCTAAAAGATCTATCCCAAGGAAGACTGTTTTGTTCTTGGAAATAATAAGTGGTCAACAGAAAAAAAAACATCCTGTTGCAAGAGAGAAGAAAAAAAATCCTTATTTTCTGTTCTTCCAAAGTATCATGCTCTATAGAGAACACAGCTTGGTGTCCTTTCTTGCTTCTTTCAGCTTCCAAACCTATGTATCCTGCTCTAAGTTCGTTTGCAGGATAACTGCCTGGTAACTGTTTTGTATATTGGAAAGTTCTTCAAGTGAGAAAATTATGCCAGTGTCTGTGTTGTTGTCTCCAGTGTTAGATGGAAAATTGCAATGACAAGCTGTGGCACCTGCATTCCTGCACCTATGCCCTGAAGCCTGCCTGAGAGCACCTTCAAAGGTGAATCACAAGAGGCGTGTTCTTCCCAAAAGATTTTCAAAGATATTTTTAGGATGTTTGAGGTTTTTTCTTCTTGTGTGGTAAATGGAGAGATAGCATTGCACAAGAATCTGTTGATCTCTCAGCTGGAACAAAGCAGTAATTGTCCTTGAACACCATGGCTGGGGCCCCTAATTCCTGGGGTGTGAATGCTGCCAGATGTGCTTGACCTGGACGATGCATAGGGAACTGAGGAGGGGCTCCTGAATGTAAACCTGCCGGTACAGTGTGAGAAGAAGTAGTTAGCCCAGCCTCTATTTTTGAGCCAACTGTGTGTGATTTCAGGGCTATCCAGAGATTTAGTTTAAGTGCTGTCTTCCGAACATCAAAGCTGTGAATCCCGGCTGGATGATAGAGAGAGCCATGGCCTGCAGTATGATCTAGCATCCCCTTCAAACATGCCAGGAGGCCCATCTGTTTACTTAACTTTTTTATGAAAGCAGTTGGGAGGAAGAACTGCCATTTGGCTGAAGAGATTTCTTTAATTATTTGCTCATATTCATAAAAAGAAGTACAAAAGAAGTGAAAAAGATGTCACTTTTCTTGACAGAAGTTACCAAAATGGCCTTTCAAAGATCACCAACACCAAAACTTCCCTGCAAAACATAACCCACCACTATTTGTTTCTGGTGAGTTACCTTTACAAACTGCCCTTTCTACTTCTTTTGCCCTGATACATATAATATTTTTTCCCCCAAGACAAAAGCTAAGCTTAATCAGGCTTCCAGGATGTTCATTATCAGGATCCTGGGGAAGTCTGGAAACAGGAACACATGGTACCTCCCCAAGCAGAGGACAGCGGGGGAGAGCACCCTGGCAAGCCGATGTACTTTCACAGGCTCTATCTGATGTCAAGTCATTTGATGGTGAGGGACCATGGTAGTTCAAAGGATGGAGGGGACTTTTAGGGGACAGTAGCTGCAGAACAAGCACCTGGCAGGACTTTTCAGTAGCAAGCACATTCTAGAGTAGCACATCACCAGCTATAGTGCTGTACTGCTGCTTTTTCAATATTCTGGGAGCCACAGGCTCTGTTTGTGAATCTTGAGCAATTCATGTCATCCTGTAATGATGTAATATCCCATCTGTCTCTGGACACTGACAGACAATTCCTCTGGGCATAAGCTCTGGCAATTTGAGATGTTGTGTATCCCATGGGTGACCCATCCCAACACAGGGCATTACTGCTCTGTGGCAGAGATAAAAGAACAAGCTACAAGTTTTGTTGCATCATCTCCACCGATTATCTATTGCACCCAGGAGAAGGAAAGCTTGAATTAACTGGACCCTGAAATGAAGATTCTGAGCCAGAGACATAGGTCCTGTCCCACCACTCCCTCTGCTTGGCAGCCAACCTTGACAGATGGCCCTGGCCCGGGAAAGCCACGGTGCACGTGAGTCTGTGCCTTGGATAACTGAGCAGAGGCAGCTGGCTGCTGCACCGAGGACACCACAACAGTCACAGAACCCTAGTGACACTACATGTTTCTCCCTACATCAGCACTGCTGTGAAGAGCTTTTTGGGAAAAACAGAGAAGATTATTGCCACGTTTCCAGTCAGAAAAGGATTTCACATTTGGTGAGGTGTTAAAGGATTTGGGGTGGAAAAGAACCTGTAGTTATTTGCACAATTTTACTTGTACAGACACCCAGGTACAGATGCTTTCATGGAAGCTTTGGCTACATAACAGTATTAATTTTGTCTGAGTCCTGAGACCATTTTTGGGAGCTTTCATAAACTTACAGGAAGTGCCTTTCATTTTCATTTATGTATAGATTTATTGTTATTTTTATATATTAAACAAATCGGCACACTTTTACTTTGCCTATACTAGTTTTCATGCTAAGAAAGAAGGTGTGGTGAAGGAGATGAAAATCTTGGCTGAACTATTTAAAAACAAGGCTCATTGCAACTCAAAAGTTGAATGTTCTTTCTAGAAAACCTGGTCTTAAGAGCCGTGGACTCCTCTGAGACTGCCTGGGCTACTGCTTGTATTGTGGCAAAGCAAACAAACAAACAGAGTAAAGATGAGAGGGTCCACTGAGATTTGGATCTTTCACTGTCTCTTTCATGAGTAATGAATGGGGTGACCGCACAGACTTGGAAAGCCCTGCAATGCTTGAAGCTGCTGCTGACTTTCAAACAGGCAGAGTGCAGGTTTATCTGGGATTCACTGACAGTGTTAAGGAGTCAATTTGAGTGGCTTCAAGGCAAACCAGGAGTTTTTACTGCTCACACACAGGAGGAAAAAGTTTAACAGCTGCTCTTTACTCTCACCAGTGGTATGTAAGCAGAAACTTGAATTATACAAGACAGTCCTAAGAAACTCCTGGAAAGGCTGCCTCCCCATCTTGGCTGCCTGGAGACCCTTTTATGAGTATGAACTCAATTCTCAGCAGCAGTAGGGAATCTCCTGTTCAGCCTGAGGTGGCCATGTATCCCAAGGTACTTTCCTAAACATGTGGGTGGTCTCAGACCCCCCAAAAGGAAAACCCTTTCTGCTGAGCAAGGACACACCAGGTACAAGGAGCATGTGTTGGCCAGAAAAATGACACAGGGTCTCTGAACACAAGTATGATGTGTTCCACTGCCCACAGCCCTTTGTTTTGTTTTCTCCTTGAGTTCTGTCAGCCTGGTCTCAAAGGTCTGCAGCCATGGCTTTAAGAACATACTGGAACAAGTTCTTTTAAGTTACACGTGGAAAAATGAGAAGAGCTGTTTACTAGACAAAGCATATCCTGTCATCTACACCTATCTGAGAAGACAAGAGTCTTTTTGAGTGGATGTTGTGGCTACAGCAATGGTTCTCCTTTGCTGCCAGAAAAGTACTTGGATATGGTCTGTCTTTCCCTATTTAAGTTCTTTCCTTCCTGCTTCATTGCCTCTCCTGAGAAACCACTAGAAAACTTTAATGATTTTACACAGGCTTTGGATATTTCTATGTCTTTAATCAAGACACTCTGTTCATTAAGGTAAAATAAACTCTTACATTTTTTATCACATGGAAGACTACATATTATTTTAGGTACCTGTGAAGATGGAAAAGTTGCTAGAAATGCCTTGTGCCATAGAATACAAATAGTACCTTATGGGTAGCAGAAACATAACATTTCTGTCTCTGGTGCTGTCATGGTCTGGTACCTTTCATTAGCAGCAAATACATTTTTCAAACCACTATAAAGAATAAAAGGTCAGAGCTGATAAACTTAAAAAAATATATATATATATATATATATACTATGACAGAAATCCAGCAGTAGAAACATGCCATGAAAGAAATTCAATTCCCTTTGAAGCAGGCAATGGTATCATAAAGAGGGAAAAGTACAAGAAAAATGGGAAAACTAAATTATATTATTAATGACTAAAAGAAAACCCAACCCNTTCACTGACAGTGTTAAGGAGTCAATTTGAGTGGCTTCAAGGCAAACCAGGAGTTTTTACTGCTCACACACAGGAGGAAAAAGTTTAACAGCTGCTCTTTACTCTCACCAGTGGTATGTAAGCAGAAACTTGAATTATACAAGACAGTCCTAAGAAACTCCTGGAAAGGCTGCCTCCCCATCTTGGCTGCCTGGAGACCCTTTTATGAGTATGAACTCAATTCTCAGCAGCAGTAGGGAATCTCCTGTTCAGCCTGAGGTGGCCATGTATCCCAAGGTACTTTCCTAAACATGTGGGTGGTCTCAGACCCCCCCAAAAGGAAAACCCTTTCTGCTGAGCAAGGACACACCAGGTACAAGGAGCATGTGTTGGCCAGAAAAATGACACAGGGTCTCTGAACACAAGTATGATGTGTTCCACTGCCCACAGCCCTTTGTTTTGTTTTCTCCTTGAGTTCTGTCAGCCTGGTCTCAAAGGTCTGCAGCCATGGCTTTAAGAACATACTGGAACAAGTTCTTTTAAGTTACACGTGGAAAAATGAGAAGAGCTGTTTACTAGACAAAGCATATCCTGTCATCTACACCTATCTGAGAAGACAAGAGTCTTTTTGAGTGGATGTTGTGGCTACAGCAATGGTTCTCCTTTGCTGCCAGAAAAGTACTTGGATATGGTCTGTCTTTCCCTATTTAAGTTCTTTCCTTCCTGCTTCATTGCCTCTCCTGAGAAACCACTAGAAAACTTTAATGATTTTACACAGGCTTTGGATATTTCTATGTCTTTAATCAAGACACTCTGTTCATTAAGGTAAAATAAACTCTTACATTTTTTATCACATGGAAGACTACATATTATTTTAGGTACCTGTGAAGATGGAAAAGTTGCTAGAAATGCCTTGTGCCATAGAATACAAATAGTACCTTATGGGTAGCAGAAACATAACATTTCTGTCTCTGGTGCTGTCATGGTCTGGTACCTTTCATTAGCAGCAAATACATTTTTCAAACCACTATAAAGAATAAAAGGTCAGAGCTGATAAANGTTGAAGTTAGAAGGGGAATTAAACCAAAACCAAACAATAACTTTGCAGTCTTCTCTGCTAGCACAGAACTTCTCCTGACCACAGTGCTCTGTGCCTGGTGGGAATGCAGAACAATGGAGGGCTTTGAAGATTAATGGTTGTTAAAGTCAGAAGGAACTTGTTGGACTTTCCACAGATAATAAGTCATGGATCTTCAGCCAGCAAGAGGCCACAAAATGTCACTCAATAGAAAGCCTAAAATATAAGGATTGAGGCCTTAGATTTTTTCACTTTTCAACTAACTATAGGTTTCCTCAAGGAAATGAGATAGCTAGATATAGGAAATGTACAATAGTCAGAATTGCCATTTATGAAACAAATCATAATGACTAATCTTGAATCCATTAGGCTGGCCTTAGGTATTTCTTTCTCCAGTTGAAAATGGAAAAGGTGCTTTTTTTGTTTGAGTTTGGGTTTTTTTGATTGGGGGGGTGTGTTGGAAATATTTGGTTTTCAGAAGAAAATCAAAAGTTGCAGGCAGTCATAAAATTTTGAGACCAAATTTGAGACAGTTTTTTGAAGAGCTTATTTTCTCCTAAACACATTCATCCTATAAAATTGCTGAGCTCAGATGAATACCAGCTAAATGTCTTGATAGCTTAGAGGTAGATAATTATTCATGTCTGCTGTGAAAGTAATAGGAAATAGTGGATCTTTGCATTACTGCTGCCATTAGGAACACACTCTAACTTTAGAATAGGGTGATAGGGTTACACATGTGCTTTCATTTCCCAAGGGCTTGGGAGAAAAAGTGAGTTTGCTCATTATAATTCTGATAAAAGACCATAACCCATGAAAACCCCCCTCAATTCAGCCTGATCAAAATCTATTCACCTGGAGATGACCAGCATAAATTCTGAATGAAATGCTGAGGAAAATCTCGACTGTGTAGATACCATGATGTGATTCCCATTGGTGCTCCTCCTCCATCTGTGCTAGGCTGGAGTGAGCATGAGCACGGTTCAGCTATAGAGTGATTATAGAGCAGCAGTTTAGTGCTGGATGCTAATGAGCAGCAGGTAATTGTTGGGCACTGTGGAGGACTAGAAGCAGCTGTAGCTGTGTCAGGCTTCCTTCCCTGCATGAGGAGCTGACAGTGCTAGTAAGAGGCTCAAAATGCTCCTCTCTGTCACTAGCAGAGTCACTTTTTCTCCAGTGTTTCTGCAACTTCCTGCTCTCTGGACCAGGTGCATTCAGAAGAAGGATGTTTTATGTTATCTGGCATGCATCCATTGTCCTCTTCCAAGAGTCCACCTCAGGTAGGGATGATTTTCTCTGAAAAATGGCATTTAAGTTTTACCCTGAATCAGACACACAAGGCTGGTGTCCATAGCACACAACATTACTGCAAATTGGATAGGAAGCCAACTTTTATTTCTTAGAGCTTGCTGCCTGCCATAACGTCTTGACTTGTTCCACATGTTCCCTGCACTATAAACAGAGCCCTGAGTAACCTGACACAGTGTCACAAATTAAAATAAGAAATACTGCTTTAATTAAAACACTAGAGTGAATTTGTTCAATAATTAGCAGTTGGATTTGTTGGGGAGGTGGTGGGGTCTGCTGTGTATGTTCAGAAAGGGACCACAGGCTAAGATATACACCATCTCCCTTGAGGACATGAAGTAAATTGATTAAACAGTGTCACAGGTCATGCTAAGATTTATAGCCAAGGTCTCTAATGTGTTTTTTGAATGAAAGAATAAAATCCCTATGGTTTTCACTTCAAAACCTTTGGCAAGTTCCCTATTAACTCCACTCACAAGCCAGCATGGTGGGCAGTACTGGGAGGGTACTTTATTCTAAGGTACTAAAAACTGTGATTAGACAATGATTTATGGCTTTCCTTAAACTCTGAAGTGACTTTTTAAAATAGGAGTATTTTTGGCTGGGCTAATTGAACTAAAAGTTGACTGATTTATGATTTAATTTACAAAACCTTTTGCCACACCTTTAATGATGAAACCTCGTTTTTTTTGTTGATTTTTTTTTTTTTCCACTGAGGCATGTTTTCCATTACTGCTATGCCAGTATAGCATTAAAAAAGCAGTTGCCATCTCAAACATCACTGAAAGGCTCCATTTCTTCTTGGAAGCTGTTTAAATTATGTCTTTAAACTCATCTTTTCTCACCTCCTTCTCCCCCCAAACAGTAAAAGAAATTATTCCTACAGCATTTTTAAAGCTTGTGTGAAGCTTGAACTTCTGTCCTGCATAGAGCCAGTCAGTGAGATTAAGACTTGTTTCATTATTTTCTTTACAGAATCTGTGAGCTTCTCATGCTATGGTACATACACCCAAGGGGGTGAAATCACTCAAGAGCAACCTCTTTAATACACAACTTCAATCTACTCTAAAGGCATGACCAAATTCTTTCTCCTCCTAAGGCAGTTTAGCATGGAAGTCACCAAACTGTTGCCATTTATTGATTTCATGGTGGTTTGACTGAAGTGAAAACGGAGCAAAGACAGGACAGTTCTTTGCCAGTTCTTTTGGCCTCCAAATGGAGTGCTGGAAAATCAGAATTGGTGTGGCAAGTGCTCTGCTGGAGAGTGACAGTGACATATCCCTATCTGTCCCTTTTCCTGGAAGCAAAAGCAATGAAGGATGACACAGAATGGACACTGCAAAGACTAAAATCTCCTGTTTCCCTATTTCAGTTGTGCCAATTTCATGTCTTTTGAAAAATCTAACAAAACCTTTTGGAAATCTTCCCAGTTTTAATTCTGCTATAGTCATCTCAGACAACACAGAATGCAATTCTACTCTTTTAAATACTTTTAGTCTTTCACTTATTGTTTCTCAACATTGCTGCTATAACCTTCAACATTCACGGTTCAAACAAGCAGCCACAGGGACCCACATTTTTTTTAGTCTACCTGACTTTTTTTAGTTTTGTTTGGTGCTGCCAGTAAGATAGCACTTGAAATATGTCTCAATGCTTGTTGCTGGTATCATATGACCAGTAAAATTAACTGAGTAATTGAAAAACAGAAAAACTCTGGTCAAGTCAAACGTTCCTAGGTGAATAGATAACAACAGATAACATTTGGAACAGCACATTAGTCTGTATATGTGAACAAAAGACACCAACCATAGAGACACCCCCCAGATGATAATCTGTTTTTTTACAGTGATCATTTTCATGTACTTGCTGTTTTCAGTAGTTTCTGGCTATTTCATTACAGAACAGTATTAAAACATGAGAAAGGGTAGGACAATCAAAAATGTTTAAAAACAAAGCTATAAAACTTGTTGTTTCACTCCTCTAAGGAAAGATCCAAAGCTGTAAAAAATGGGCCTGGGGGAATGTTGAAACAGGGATTTGTGTCAGAATGTCTTGCAGAGCTTGTCAGAAGTCAGAAAAATCAGTAAACAGATCTGTGACACACATAATAGTCCAAACCAATGATCAGTATTTGAAAAAAGACAATAGAACTCAGAGAGATTTGACTCTCAAAGATTCACAATCATCAGGAAATTTTTCACAGCCAGAATTGACCATGAGTCTGAAAATGAAATAATTTTTTAATGGTTCATACAGAAGGCAGTTTTATCTTTGTGATAAAATAGAACAAGGTAATAGGAATTACATATGTGAAAGTGCAGACATATATAGAAATTATAGACAACCCACACCAAAGATTATAAATGAAAATTAAGTAACATTATGGAAAAAAAGAACCATTTCTGATGTCTCTTGGAGAAAAATTAATCATGAGTTATTAAAAAAAAAAAAAAAGGAAAACGTTCTGGGTTTGCGTTTTTGTTTTTTTTTTTTTTTGAATGGAGGTGAAATTACTGAAGCAGGATGGGGAAGGTTTTTCTTTGAAAAGTGTGAACGAGAGAGAACTCAGTTGTCCCATGCTATGCCCTTTCTGAGTGTAAAGGAGATACAAGAAAGGTAGTGTTGCAGGAAAAGTCATTTTTTGGGGATCAGGCAAACGATGGAATAATTTACAGAACACATACACAAACTGGTAGAAAAGATAAAAATAGCCTCCATGTGTTTGGAGACAAACCTCATGTCAAATATTTTCCTGCCTTCTGTGCCCTTATATGCCTGTGATTGTTCCTTGAAAAACAGAGCATCCACCTGTCTGCACAATAAATCCCACTTTTGGACATTCTGGAGGTGCTGTGGCAGTAAAGCACAAAAATAAAACTATGTGGGTGTATTTCCAGAGCTGAACAGCACAAATAGAATTCATAAATGTAACAACTGCTTCTGTTGGGTAAAGGTGATATCCATGCCTATGGGAGACCTGAAGGCATACACAAGGATGATACAGAGGGAATTACTAAAACAGTGCTCCTTGGTTATTGACTTTACTGGCAAAAAATCTAGAAAATCATTTAATGTTCAATCTGATTGTTAATTACTGCTTTTCTGACATCTTCCCTTGAAAGGAGCATGTGAGGACACTCCACCGCCACAAAACATCAGTGTGAAATTTTTGGAAGCAGCTGTGGGAGGCTCTAGCACACAAGAACAACTGCAGCTCAGACACTGAGCGAGACTCACAGTCTGTGTTTGCTTTGCAGGTATCCATGTATCCTTACGGTGGGTTCCTGTGCTGTGGCTGTAATGGGCTCATTTAGAAAAGTAAAACTCAAAAACAACTGAACTGAACAACTTGAAGACCTATCTAGCTCATCAGCGTTAGTGAGATTTAAAAATCAGATTGTCTGGAAAGAGTAGTCTCAATTACTGCACAGTTATGTGAAGAAACAAAATCAACAAATCTACAATACTTGCATCCCCTAATTAAAATCCTCAGAAAGTGCATCAAGGATAAAAAGCAGAAATGTCTTACTCTATGCATGCAGGTAGTTAACTCTTTTAATTTGATAATAACTGAATTATTATCACAATCTTGGCATTGTTTATAAAGGTTGACTTTAGAAAGTAACATACTTGGAGATTTGTGCTCAAACCATTCTCAAAAAAAAAACCCCAAACATTCTCAAACAGAGAAAGGATAATATCTTTTTAATTCTTTATTTGTATGTGTGTGTCTGCGAGAACTCAAGAATGGAGGAATGGAAACACATCTCTTTATGGCATGAGTAAAAGTTTTGAAAATTTCAGTTTCAAAAAATAAATGAGCATCTGAAAAATAATAAAAGAATGAGTTGGAACTTGACAAGAGCAGATGTTCTCTTCACCTGTAATATTTAACAAAACAAGATTCATTAAAAATATTGTGTGTACCTTCTGCTTCTCTTTGGAGATTATTCTGTGACATTGCAGGTGTAGGAGAAAAGGGGATGTACAGACCAACAGATTTGTGGGTGCCAGTTGAAAAGGGCCCACAGGATCTGTTAAAAAAATGTAGTGCTGTTGGGCAGAAAGCTTAAATTTGATCTTTGTGAAGTCAATGGCAGAATTCCCATTACTTTTGATGCTGTTATGACTTCAGCCTTTCTTGTAATAAGCTATGCTCAGATCTCAAATTTTCAATATAAATTTTGCCCAAGTTTGATTTGGTAGTTTTGAAAGATTGTGCAGGCCAATTTCATACCTCTAAAAGAATATGTAAGTCCAAGTGGATTTTTTTTGTTGTTGTTTTTTTGGTTTTTTTTAACAAAATACCACTTTCTAAGAGGTCTAAATAAATGTTATATTTTAATTAACTCTTTTCTAGGTCTTGATAGAATATTGGAAAGACTGCATAGAGTGAGAAAAAAAGAAGAATTCTGATCACAGGATTTCTTTTGGTCTGGTGACAGAGAGAACAGATGATCAGTCAGTATTTTCACAGGACTTTACCTCCATTGAGTGGAAAAAATCCCATCCTTTCCACCCAGGCCATATTAAGTGAAACTTTATTTCAAGTAAATAAAAGTTCTCATCATATTTTTTTGTTGTTGTAAAAAAAACAAAAAACAAAAAACAACAAAAAAAACAAAAAACAAACAAAAAAAAAAACAACAACAACAAAAAAAAAGAAAATTCTTTAAAAATGTAACGCAGCAAAGGCTTCTGGGATGTTTGCTGAAAACACCTTAAAATTTTTGGAAAAAACAGACCAAAAATCCCCTTTTATCCCAAGTTTCACAAGAGAAGAGTTATCTTTAGCAAGAGGCTCTTCCAACATACTTGGAACTATGATTGTGTTGTGATGTGTCACATCTCTGACAGGGATATTTGGGCAGGCATGGGCAGAATTAGCCTTGGGCAAGACCCACATTCACATCAGAGGGCCCTGAGAATGTACAAAACATTGGGTCATGCTGCAGAGCAAGCATTATGGCTCAAGAGGAAGTTCTGAGGGAGAGTAACCCACAGTTTCTGTGGTGTATATACCCACAGTATATATGGTTAATTCACACCAAGCAGTGTTTGATAGAACTTTTGCTGATAATCCTTATCAGAGCCATGTTGACCTCATAAACTTTCTGCAGGACACAGAAACACTGAATCAACACTGCCACATTAACCAGACCATGGCACTGAGACTTTCTTCAGGCACCTCCTTAACTCAGCAGCAGTATTTTATCCTGTTGCTTCCACGCTTTATCTGTTTGATATAAGAATTTGAAATCTAGAACCTCATTTAAACCTCCTAGTAGCTAAATACTGTTTATTAAAAGGTTTTGTTACTGAGAAAACTCAAATTTGTGTTCTCTGTTACTACTGCTAGTAATTCTGAGGACAGTGCTCAGCCAGGCAGGCCCAAACAGAGAAATTTTACAATTTAGTTTAATTCTTACAGGGGCCGTTTTCAATGGTGGATGAAAGGTTTGAGGTGAAACTGATTTTGTATTTGAACAGGGACAGCTATCTTGCTGCCTCTGAGCAGACTGGACTCGGAAAAGAGGAAGAGAAATTTTTTAATGAATAGAGAAAATACCAAGCTGGGGTGTTCAATACTGAGACGGGACAAGGGAAAATGGCTTCAACCTGATAGGTTTAGGTTGGATGTCAGGAAGAAATGATTTACTGAGAGGGTGCTGAGACCCTGACACAGATTGCCAGCTGTGGCTGCCCAATCCCTGGAAATGTTCCAGGTCAGGTTGGATGGGGCTTGAAGTAGCCTGGGACAGTGGAAGGTGTCCCTGCCCAGCCCGTGGGGTGGGACTGGATGATCTTTAAAGCTTCTTCCAACCAAACCTGTTTTGGGGTTCTCTGAGGATTCTATGAATTCCAGTTCATAGAGAAAGGATGGCCACAGGCAGAAATGCTTTTTCATTCCACAAACATGGCCCCAGAACCACTTCCCATGGACTTGTGACTCAGCAAAGCATCGCATCATGTACATCATTGTGCATAACTTTCACTGGTGACCTTTGCTTTCGCATGACTTATTCTTGCGGCTGAAGAAGTGAGATACCTTTTAGTTAAAAAGATGAACACATTGTCATAACTGTATGGAGAAGAAAAGAGAAAATATTAATAGTACTCTGCGATGTCCCAATATGACAGATAATACTTTTGATGCAAGATCTCTCCATATCAGTTCATTATTAGAAGCTGTTCTTTTTTTATTCCAGTCTCAGTGACCTTTCTAATTTAATTTCTGCATCACCCTCCCCACACTCTGAAGAAAGAATTTATGATTCCTATTTTCTACTTGGGAGAAAGGAGAATGCCATCAAAAGACATTCAGATCAGATTTTACATAAGATCTTTAAGAAGTGCTCAGCCTTGAAGTTTAGATAGATGAGTATCTTTGAAAATGTTTCTGGGCTATCTGTGCACATTTATGAAGCCACTCCAACTTGACTTGAAATGAATTGACTACCATTGTGAAGAAAATTCTTAACAGAACAAGGCAAAGAAAGCAGTCTTCCAAGTCTACAACCAGTTATTTACTGACATTGTATTTGTCAAAGAGGCAGAACTTTTAAAAACCTTTCTCTATGTGTAGCTCTGTGCCTGCATTTGTCAATGTCAGCAATACCAATTTCTAAAACCCTCTTTAGAAAGTACTAAATAAAAAAAAACCCTTGTCATTCTTTATTGATCTGACTGATTGCTCAAAGAAATAATCAGGCCCGGTGAGACTCAAAACATATATCTTA
>VWZN01011523.1:0-20178 GCA_013396955.1 Regulus satrapa | reverse complement strand
CAAATTATTTTAATTTTTTTTTTTTTTTTTTTTTTTAGTTATATGGTTAGTTTCCTCCAGATTTTGATGCTGCCTAGAGATGTGGCAGTTTCTTGCATTTGTGCAATTTAGAGACTAAAAAATTTCTGGGATTATCAGGACACTCCTAGCTAGGTCACAGCATCTTATTAGGTGTCAAAGTTTGGAGCAGTGAAAAGTAGTAATTTTTGAGCCTTGGCTGCATCCTGTCTACACTCTGGGCAGTTCAGGGTGTGTGTACATGTGTTTGTTTTATGCATGTCTGTCATAACTTGCTTTAAGGATTCAACCAACCATTTGTCTGCAAACTGGCTTAGTAATAAGTAAGTCAGAGGAAGGAGGGGGTCTGGGGGAAAAAACGTAAGACCCTACAGAAGTTTGAAAAATATAAGCAGTAGAAGAAAAATAAATTACTTAGCTGGTTTACACTATGGAGTAATAGGATTAAATCCAGCTGGGAAAAAATGATGAGAAATAAGGAAACTATTGTTGTCACTAAACATTTACAAACTGCTCTGGACAAAAGTATTACTAAATGTTCAGTATGAATCCAGTTTAAATGGATTGCCTGATTTTCTTATACAGCCTTTATTATAATTATGGAGACACACATTTAAGTGAAGAGATTCAAGGCCTCTTTCTCACAGTCAGACTACTGTCCTACACTTGTGCAATTGCTACATCATCCAGGTTTGCTTCATCATCCAACTTTTACACATGGCATATTTGCCTGTCAATCCATCTATGGAAAAACACTGGCCAGTATCCATCTCTTACCTCACACAAAAAAGGCTCTGTGGTCTAAATGTTTTCAAGCATGCATAAGACATGGAGTAAGTGCCTTGCATGACTGCTCTTTTGCTTGCTGCAGGGTTTCATAATCCATCTATCTGTGCCACAGCCCCTTTTCAGCTGGGTAGCTCTGCTGTTATGGCTGCTCTTGGCCCTTTTTTAGTCCCTCCACAGTGATGGTCTCAGGGGACAAGCAGAAAGCATGTCTGTCCTTTTTCATTAATACATACCCCTGGATATGTTGATGGCCAGGGTGGTCTACCCCTTTGTTCATTATCCTATGCAATATCAAATAAACTAAGAGTCTCTGTGAAGTTTGATGAACAATAGAGCAGGCACAGCAGCTCAGCAAACTGGACCTGTATCTTGTCTCAGCCAGAGGTCACACTGGATTGGAAAGAAAAGTAAAATAGCTCATAGCAGTGACACTTCCTCAGAACACTCTCATCTCCAGCAGTTTGTGGTGCAGAGGTTTCCTGAGTCAGAGGCAGTGGGAAGTGCAGGAGCTCTCAGTTTGTCCTGCAGACTGCCAGCAGAAATGACAGTGATGCACCTCTGCTCCTCAGGCACCCTGAGGGAAGGGAGCACTGAGTGAAGGAAGGAAGAGAAAACAGATGTCTCTCCCTACAGCATGCAAAACACATAGAATTTGGGGAGGTAGATGGCTGGAAAAAAAATTGAGAAATGGTTGAGTTTATTTGTATCTTTCAGTTCTACTATGACATGTTTAAAAATTTTTGCATTTTCATACATCGAATAATTGAATCTTTCTCTAACCATTCTGGATGTTATGCAGTCTTTTCTGCACCTTCACACATAAGAGCTGGTCTACTCACACACATAATTTAAACATATAAAGGTTATACTTCATTTTTCCTGCCTAAAAAGTGCTTTATCTGAATCATATTTTTCCTCTATTTCACAATGTCACAGAACAGGAATAATTTTTTTTATTGATGTTTGCAAATAAAACAATTAAAACTGTACCAAAGGCAAGTGAAGTATCAGTCAGTGGAATGACAAAGTAGAACAATATATAGGTTCATCTCCTTCAAACAGATCTCTCCTGATTTGGGGGTGAGTAGTTTTCATGCATGGTTGTGGTGGCTGCTAAGTGTGGAGCACAAGTTTCACTTAGGTGAGCAGCAGAAAAGATGACACTTCAATTTAGGATGCAGAGTAAGATTTAAAATAGGCTTTATTTCTATTCACAGCTTTCCTCAAAACATTTTAATATATCAGTTACAGAAGTAAGAAAAAGAAAAATTGAAACCTTATTGCTCATTTCTGTATCCATTTGCTTTTTTAGGGAGGGCACATTCAATCTTCAGTCTTACTGGGATAATTTCCTAGGAACTTTACACCAGACCCAGATGATGGATTCAGGGAGGGCAAGGGGAATGAATGTCTCCTTATTCCTACAGTGCCAAGAACAGTTTGGCTTCTACTCTCCAATAAGCAAAACAGTATCGAACAGGACTTTAGGTGTCCCCAAAAGCTGTTGTAGTAACCTGGATACACACAATCCTTTGCTGCATGGCTCACCTTGATCCAGCACCTTAGGATGACAATGCCTGAATATCCAAACATCATCTGATGGTGACCACCTGGATTCTATTTCTCAGCCAAGCCAAGCTCATTACCAGTCAATGATCACTCTAAGTGTCTTTCCATGGTCTTTAAAATCAAGGACAAATGTCATGATACAATAATGCTTATATAAGGCCCACTAAGCCTAATTTTCTAAAATGTTGTTTTCTTTAATTCCTTCTCTGAAAGAAAAGTGAAGGAAGTAGGGAACATCATCATGAAACAGTGTGATTTCCTTATCTGTTTTCTAGATTGAAGTTAAAATCTAAAGATGCATTTATAATCTATCCAGCCCTCTTGTTTTAGGAGCTGGATGTATCACTGCTATTAAATGTGTTTTCTTTCCAAATAATTATTTATCCATATATAAACAATAAAAAGACAACAGTTTAAAAGCCTTTGATATAATAGGCAAAGTATTTCCAGCTTTTTTCTCCTAATCTTCTATATATGATGGTGAAACTCATGAAGAGCAGATAATTTATTGATGCCTCCTCATCAATAAGGAATAAGGAAGAAATTTTGCTATTAAAGAGTAAAGTGAAATTTCCCAACCCTCCTGCATTATATGCATCCTAGATTATTTAGAGCTCTTTAAATCAAAACAAAGATAGAGAGCAGTGGGTGCTTCATCACATGCATTAAACAATTCTGTCTGCACTGCATCACTTCTTACACTGCAACAATAAAACTCTCAAAGACCTGCCCAAACAAGCTTTGAACTTAATTGGTAGAAAACTTGAGATGAATTCTTTCGAGACGCAATCATTTGTTTGTCTTTTTGGAAGTCTCACTGTGGAATTGGAAGGGGATATATTGTGAGCACTGTGCTTATAATAAATAACCATGTGGTACCAATGGGCAGCCTATTTATCAGGCACATATGTGTCCTGGGAATGGGGAGATAGAAGACAAGCAAGCAAATACTCTAAAATATGGATTTCGTTCTATCATTCCAGCCATGGTGACATTGATGGTTTTCTTGTACTTCAGTACTTTGAACCAGTTTGCAAAGAGAAGTTTGCTAGGGTTTTTTGTTTTGGTTTTGTTTGGTTTGGTTTTTTTAAAATTTCTTTGGTAGAGAAAGAAGGAGGGAGAAGATGGAGCAACAAAACACCCAAAAAAATGCAGTCAGTGCAAAACAGATTAGTACTTTTGGGAAATGCCTTGCTTAGAAACTCTACCTTAACAGTGATGCCTCTTTTTCAGTTCAAGTGACATCAAACATTGACACAGCACAATGAAGTCTTTTAAGACTGGTTCCACACTTCAGCAAGTAACCAAGGCCAAGTACCATGCATCCAACAGGTAATTTTTTGCTTCTGTGCACGTTAAAATACCTGATATGCCCCTGGCACAGGCAAAGCAGGTTTGATAGCATCCGCAGGAAGGAGGCCACTTATTTTTTCATGCGTAATTTATCACCACAGGTATTTTTGCCTACCTATGTGTCCTCTGCTTAAACTCATGGTAGCACGTACATTTGCAGCTGGACGTGCTGTTGCTGTAGCAATCATGCTCCACCCTTCAGCTCACTGGCAGATCCTGAAACAGGATGTCAACATGAGTTGCCTCTCTGCAGAGCTACTGTCTATCAGAAAGAAACAGTCTTGAGACACCCTGTGGGGCACTTTTTGAGAGGAACAGAGGTAATTACTTAGGATATTTAAGTATAACATTAAATATTTACTTCTCCTGAGAAAACATTTGAAGTGGCAGTACTTTATACGATTCCTGCAAATGCAAACTCACAAGCTTGGCCAGGACATTTTTCTCTTATTCTTCGTAGAAGTAAAATTCCACCTCTTATTTCATATATATGTGCATTTTTAAAGTTTATTGCTTCTCACTAGCCACCTTACCGAATTACAATTTTTGTGAAGCAAAAGAGAACAGTTCTGAAGCCTCCTTTTCATCCCAGTCTTGAACCTGTTTGACAAACCTCTGTGAGCTTTTGGGGGAGTTCTGCTTCTGATCTGCATGAAAAGTTTTCATTCTCTTTACTTTAGATGTAGGCACACATACCCTGTAATTACAGCTGTGCAGCTGATCTTGCTTTCCCTCACTGCTTTTGCCTTGCCTTACCATGAAAGGTCATGCGATGGAGTTGGAGTGATTGCTGTAAAGGAGTTGTGATCTCTTTGAAACACAACTTGAGGCTCCAAGTACGTGTGCATGTGCACACACCCCTTTCTCCAGACATAACTGACTGTTCTTTACAAGCCTAACCAAATCTCACTGTACCCTCTTCCCACACACTCCAAGTACTTCCAGTTTGACATGTTATCTCTAAACAGCTCCAGTTGTGAACAACAATCCGCCACCTTGTATTCCAGACTTTAATAGCTGGTGTCTGTTGTGACAGGGCATGTGACAAGGAGGAATGTCCTTACATGCCTATTATGTACCTTCCTCCACCTAGGAAGATTTTCCTCCATCTATTATTTTTTGTGATTTGGCCTGTGGGGGAAGATTCAGGGAGTGTTGAGACATGGAAAAATAAATCTCCAATTATCCAAAGGTTGTGACAGTCAGCCAAATCGTGTGCTTCCCTTTCCACCTCTACACCCACTGCACTGTCCTGCTTCTGACCCTGAAATGGAAAGACCACCCTCCTTTGAAATGAAATCAAATTCTCGGAACTTGCTCATCCTTGGGCCTCTCCCAAAATTTCGTGCTGCCAAACATGCCTAATTTCTGCAGTAGTTTCATAACCTGGTGGGCTTCTACTCTCTTGCGACCTGAGCTGAGGTCATTGCATTCATTTCCATTTACGAAGTCGTCTTGCGATTAAATCTATGTTGTCCCAGAGGCAAATGTGTGTCTGAATTTTTCCCACTGCGTGTGCACTGCCCTCCTCACACAGATGAGGTTTTACTGGCAGCCTTCTGTCATGTTATTATACTTTGAATAATTTTTTTTTAAAAGTTTCTGTTTCAAAATTCATTTTTTCCCTTCTCTCATGCTCTCTCTCCCTCTCCTTTTTGACTCCATCGCCATCCTCTACCCCTCCATTTTATCTCTGTTATTCTTGGCCTGTCTAGGTGCTAGTTGGGAGCTAAGTTAGTTTAGGTATTTGTCTGCTTGCCTGTCAGGTTCTATCAAGAGTAAAAAGAATGGCAAGTTAATAAACCCCAAATTATGTCAGGCATGAAGCAAACTCTTATCCTGCTGTTTATCTGGCAGCAGGTGCAAAAAAGGCCAATAAAAGAGAAGAAATATGGACTTTCACACAAATACATAGACACATGCTCTGAAAAGTGGGCGAATGGCTGTGTGTTTCTGTCAGGTGGCCAGCACAGGATTAGCTGGTGGTCTCAGGCCAGACTTTATGGGGCAGGTGTCCACATTACAGAAACCACAAGCACCATTCACAGTCTTCTTGGCAGCTGCAGCACAAGGACTGACGCGCACTCTCAGCGCTTGAGGCGAGTCACTCGGTAGGAATTCAGGAATGGAAGTGGGGAGGAGAAGATGGTAAGTTTGTAGTGCTGCTGGTCAGTCACCTTTAAGAGGACATGTGGGCTCCATAGAGAACAGCCTGGTTTTGCTAGGAAAATGGGAATCATGGAGGTGGCCTGGTTCTTCAGGGAGTGTATTGTGGACTCATGAAATTTGGAGCAAGCACAATTATACTTGAGACAAAAGTGTCAAACAACACTACACAAATCTGGCTTCTGACATCATGGGGATTTTGTTCAGTTTCATTGAGAAAGATAAATTAAGCTTTTGGAATATATTTTAGGTAGTTCAGAACAACATATATCAATACTAAAAACAATGCTCTAGGATGGCAAAGTGCAGGAATAAAATGGGTTTGGAGATGTCTAGAAATCTACTCAGATTCTGATGCAAATAGGACAGAATCACTTAAATGGCAGGAATGCAAATCCTCCCTGATCTTCCTCTTAGTTTGCCTTATTGAGCTTCACACCAGTAATTTCCCTTTCTCTTCCCCATGAGAAGCCTAATGTCCTGCCTCCCAGGCTTCAGAGCATGGTGTTTCTCAGCCTCCTTCCCTCACCAGATGTGTTATCAGTTTCTCTTCACTCATACCTTCCTTCTCTATTTTTGCTCCTGGAAAAGAATGGCAAACTGTATCTTCCCTTATAACTTTGGACAAAGTGCCCAACATGATCTTGCATGAGACTCTTACCCAAGGAAAAAGCTGTGGCAACCAGAAAAGTAGTGTGCTTTTTGTCTCTGAGTTCCTTTCCCTTTCCTATGTCTTCCTATTTATGTGGAGTTATCCTAGGCAACTGACTGACAGAATCAGAGCCTCATGACTAAGTGATAATATCTTACTGATATCACTGCCAATGCATCCAGCTTTTCAGGACTAAACTTCTGAGCTGCATCAACAATCCAAATATCCAGTGGACTTTATGAATGCAAGATCAGCATTTAACAACTGGGTAGCTGCCAAAAAATTAAAGCCTTAGTATGTGAAAAGATTTCAAAGGTTTGGCATCTGTAACGGATGGCAAAACACACACAATTAATTTATAGAACACAACATGCCTTTCAGCAGCATTAGATATTATGCTTGATTATGTATTTTATCTGTGTTTATATGTGTACTCATAAGTATATAAATGAGACCTGTATAATTGTGTATAATTGCATATCTTTGCTTACATTTGTGACAGGGAGTTTCCCATTACTACTGCTGCACTTTTGAAGTCACACACTTGTTGATAAGGATATAAGAGTTCCAATACCATCTGGAAGTTTATACAGAATATCTTTCATTTAGACACTGGAGGGACCTGCTGAAAACACTGCTGTTGTATTTGGTGTGCAGTGAACAATTTAATTCAAATAACGAAGAAAATCTATATTTGGTGTTTATATATATTGAGCTCCTACATATTTTTAATATTCTAATTAATACTTAAAACTTGACAGATGACTGGTAATGGTCAAGAGGAAGCCACAATCTAAAGAATTCTTATCTTTTTTTCAATTTTATTCTTCTTTTATATTTGTTTTATCTTCTTTTTAGTTCACTTCCTTGACCTTATTGACTTTTCTTTCTGTTTCTCAGTAATACCCTATCTGGTCATGCTGATCTTGCTTATACCGACACCATGGCTTAAAAGTGAAGAAACGGTGTTTGAAAAATCATTATGATTCCAAGAATTGCTGCTCAGAGTGACTATATATTTCAAGAACTTAATAACATCTGTCTTTCAAAACAAGCTTTTGATAAGGTGACAAAGTCTGCTCCAAAGGCAAAAATGGTGGAGTAGGCTGAGAATAGAAGGCTGTCTTACCTCAAGAATATAAACTAGCCTAATTTTCTAAGGAAACAGACTCCTTTACCCATCATACCTGTTGGGCTATCTGCTTCTTTCTGACAACCTTTGAACCCAGGGCTGAATCCATCAAGTAAAACTGACAGAGGGATTATGGTCTCATTATGGACAAAATGGAACAGTAAGCTGTTATTATTCACGAAAAAAAATTGGTATTTTGGGGACAGAAGGAAGGAAGACACCCTGAAAGTACCCTAAAGGGAGGATTCAACCTTCACTCACTGTCTCTGTTGAATGTGACAAATAACAAATAGCAGTCAGTCAAATGACAAGGAAAGCCATAGCATGGCACGCTCACTGCACTGCCCATCTCCTGCTCAGGTAGTAAGGCTCCCCAAAACAGAAAGGGGCTGAAGATGACATGGGATTGGATAATTTGGGCAAGGTAGAACAAGTTACTGTCCCTTTTGGGGAAGTTCTTCCAGGCAGCAGGGAAGGTTCCTGCAAAGTGAGGACCCAGGGCATACTGGGTACGTATTAATAAGAATCTAGGCTTCATTAGTCCTACTGCTCACAGACCACAGACCTTCTGTTTCCAGGCTGCTGGGCCCCAGTTCATCACTATGCCATGGTGGGTGATATGTTTTATGCAACTTAATGACAATAGTGGCAGCAGTGGGGCTGTTCACTGCTTACAGGCTTGCTGCAGAGCAGTGCTGGAGGATGGCCACAAATGACCGCAACAAAGAGCTGCGATGCGTCCCACAGATAAAAGACATCAGTCCAACATGTGTAAACAAGCCTAGTGTCTCTTGCATTGAATTCCACTCTTGTTCAACATATCGTTTACAGCACCAGACCTCATCCCTGTGGAGCAATTTCTTTCCCACTTGGTCTGCTTCTGATTAGTGTAAGCGAATGACGTATAGAAATGACACTGCAATAAAGATGATGGATAGTCAGTGAAGCAGCTGCAGATTAGGAGAAAAGGAAGCTGACTACTGGAGATTGGCTTAGCAAAAAACAAAAAAACAAAAAACCACGAACAACAATACAAGGTTCTAACTGTGCATGCAAAAGTCACTTGAAATTCTCCTACTGGTGTTCTTACTGGCATGCCACTCAGAATATGTAGCACAGTAATTTCCCAGTGGATACAAACTATTCAAAATCATGTTAAGAGACTAAATGCCTTTTAGGTCTGGCCTTTAGATCAAGCACTTACCCTGAAATGCCTTCTCCTCTGAAACTCATTCTTCACAGGGAATAGGAAAAAAAGATGAAACAGCTTTAAAAAACCCAAACAACATTCTCTTTAGATAAAGCTGTTAGACTAGGGTGTTAGTAAGTCTGTGGCTTCCTTAAGCTCATACATAGATTTTACAGACCAGGCTGAGTCAGTCTAGCGTGGGATGACTGGATGACTTTATATCCTTAATCAGATTTTGAGTGAATAGTTATTTTCCTTCTGTTTGCACCTGAGGAAAAGCTTACTAGTATCTGCACCACCTTCTAAGCAAACAAAATTAATTGGGCAACAGCAGCCTGGAATACTTTACTGTACTCCTGATCCTGTGGGGACCTTTCCTGCTTTTGCTGTCCTTCACTAAGACATAGCCTTTCATTTCAGAAGGTGGTTCATGCCATTTTGAAAATGAGGAAGTGGAGTAGAAGAGAGGATGAGACGAGGGTGGGGGGGGCCACAGAAATTTTTACTTCATGAGTCAAGTAGCTCAGCTGTCCAAAAATTTCCCAGAAGATATTCACTTATGTCTGTGTGAGCTCCTACAGAAAGGAATGGAATGTGCCATAGTTTTCCATAAAATTCTCCAAAGACAGGATTGATCCACTGCTCTATGCTGTGTTTATCCCCTGGTTACAGCAGACTACACTAATTTTAGGCCCTAGCCTGCTTGTTGAGTTTCTTGAATCTGACATACACTCTCTTAAAAGGATTTGAGAAGAAACAGCAGCAGAACTGAAGATCACGGTAACTCAGTCCAGTTTTTTCACTTTTTTAATCCTTTTCAGTGTACTGAAGTAAAACAAGACCAATTTCAATCTGCAATCTCTGGACATATTAAAGAAGCAATTTTGTCTGACCATGACCATGCAAAGCAAAGAAGAAATGCTCCTTTTGAGCACACCATGCTCAAAAGGAGGACACACCACAGGGGTAGGAGCTGCCAAATTATTTTAAATAAATGTATTTCAAAAAAGCAGTTTAGTACCTGGTAAAGAAGCTGGTTTGATGGACATCTGATTGACAGGGCAATCAATCAGGCATTAATTTTTTCAGCTGCCATCATGAGGGATGTTGCTGGGCAATTTGTTTGCCCTGTGAGCTTTGATTCTTCCTCCAATGGAAAGACTGTAGCTGTTACCCATTTATTCTTGCACTTTCTCTTCAGATTTCTAAACACAATCTTTCATGCTAATGATATGAATGTTGAGGGAAAAAAATCGCTTTAAGGTGATCATGCCAATATTAATTTTGGATAGTTTATTGGATCATCATCATAGATTTCTGCTTTTAAGTCATTAGTTTATCTGAACTTAATTAAAGCATGTTAATTTAAGTCTCTTCAGTTCAACTTCTTGGCTCCTAGTCCCACAGCTGTAATAAATTTTGACATTTTACTGGGGTTTTGTGTAGTTTACAAATTTTCTGTAATTTCTTATTATGCAGCCTTAATAGTTGAGGCATTGCTTAAAGGTTGTTAGTGGTTTCTCTGTTATGATTTTAAAATCAAAACCAGGGCCAGCCAATGTGTTATGTATCTCAGCACATGTAACCAGTCGCTAAAACAAACTGATCTTCACACTGTAGCACACATGAACAGTGTTACAGCAGCCCTTGAACAGCAGGTCAACTGGGAGCAACTCACTGTTTCTGGAGCAGTGCATATGCCCCACTGAAATAAAAAATATTTATAAATGAGACCCAGATTTTTCAGTTTCAGGATTCCCAAGAGCTGTCACAGAGCAGTTGAGGGTGAAAAAATACTGTTAACAATTTCATCAAGAATAACTCCAAACCCTTTGAATGATTCCGTGCATCATTAATGAGTGATTTTAATGAGTAACTTTTTGATTGCCAAAACATTGGGGGCATTCATGGAAATTCACCTCATGGTGGTGGCTGTCAAATTCTGCTGTCATCATTACTGGTTTTACTCAGATGCAGAAGTGGTCAAGAGTGAAAAAAGTAGCCTACACTAATGTCTAATTTAAAAATAGTGTTTGCACTACCCAGGCACTAAACACTCTTCTTTAATTTTCTTCCTACATGATTGTTGAAAAAGGTCCCTGGGTTGGGGAGTGCTTTTCTTCTGTGTTTTGTTCTGGGAAAGTCTGAAGTAAAGGGCAAATGTATCAAGGTGTCAGCAGTGTGAAAGTGTATTGAAGAAAGTGGTCAAGAGGCCATTGACTTTACTGGACTCCAGGTTTTGCCCCATGATTTAACTCCTCTGAAGTGCTTCAACGACTTCTCTTTCAGTGATCACATATCAGTTTCTCCATACAACTTCTTAATCTACTTTTTGAGAAGACTAAACTAGATATACAGGCACTCTCACAATTGACTGGAGCAGAACAAGTGGGAGAACAAAGATTATTGAAAAAAAGCCCAATGTGCCCTTATTTTCAGGAAGGTTTGTGTTGTACCTATCCATCTCTGTCCTGCTCCTTAGTCCAGCCTATTTTTGAAAGTGGAGGGACAAAGAATATTTGATGATTTTTCTGAAGTAGCTACTGCAGAATTTGATCCTCACCTCACAAGGAAGTTTACTCCCATAAACCACACCACTCAATTGTGCAGAGCAAGAAAGGCCAAAAGCCTTGAATAAACTGTAAAGCTGTTGAAACAAATGTTTCAATGGTTCTTAAGCTCTACCTATGAATCTTTGTCAGGTTATTCATTGTCACTGTTTGCCCACTTAGGAGAATAGAATGAAATAGATCCCAGTGGCTCAGCTGAAATTATGTGAGCCTTAGTAACACACACTGCCTCATTTTCCTTCAGGGAATATTGAGTGTATCACTGTGTATAAGCTATGAGCATAAACCATGATTTGGAAAGTAGACGGAATTTCTCCAGATTCTCTCTGTACCATAATAACATTAAAATTTGACACTACACTTCCTGTACAGACTAAATGCTGTTGAAAATGATGGGTGCTTACTTTAAGAAGCCACTACCTCTCTGTAAGGAAAGTCAAGGGTGCCAGGCCACCAGCCTGAAGTTTTCAGAGAGGGTTGGTGACACCAAGGTTCACAATCTGTACCAATACCTAAGTCATATCTTGTTTTTAAGGTACCTGACAGCTTTGAGACCACATGAAACTGCTTAAGAACCTACCTGTCTGATAGTGGAGAAGCTTCTTTAGTAACTTATACATAATCCTATGCTTCATATTTTTCAAAACCTTGGCTGATGACTGTTGGTAAAAATGCTATGCTTTCAGTAAGGGAGGTGAAAAGGGTCATAATTTGGTCATCAACATTTGATGCATCCCAGAAGAGGATCTAAAAAGGTATCCTGCTAGGAGTGATGTGTTTTTGTTGGCTGTCCTTGTCCCCAGCTGTGATTGAAATGAATTCAGCATTTTAGGAGTGAGAATAAAAAATAAATTGTTAAGTCCCTTAGCTTTTTTTTCCACTTGGTTTTAAAGATTATGTACTACTGCAATTTTTCAGTCTGAGAAGAGACTATTTTGTCTGCTTGATCACTTTGAATAATTGTCAGCGAGATTTCTTTCAGTGGGAAAAATAACATGGCAGATGTCTTATTCTGCATACTTAGATTTAAATAAGATATAAGTCACCTTTCTGCCTTTCTGAACTTCAGCTACTTTCCATCTAGAAGTAATTTCTAGGTGCAAAGTAGCCAACAATCTAAAGCAGCAAAACAGAATCCATTCTTCCCATACCATCTAAAATCTGACCTTCCCCGAAGTTCTCCACCTTGTCTGTGTCTACAGTAAATAACAGAAATCCCTATTTCCCTTTAGTATCCAGTTTCCTTCTTTAAAGTATTTTTAATTTTAGTGTGCTACTACTGATGAAAGATTCCAAGTCAGGAGTGACGAACAGGCAGGTCGGTTCCCTAGCAGGACCAAGCCTCATTTTTGCATTTCAAGATAATTGTCTGAAATTATGGCCTGAATATATCCCCCTTATCTTACATTTTTCCATGTAAATCCATTTACCCTTTCTGTCCCCTCAGAAGATATGGCCTAAAAAGGATCAGACAGCTTTGTCGCAGCTGTGTGTAGCCCCCAGGTCACAACCTTGCTGCATGCATCTCAAAAGTGAAGTATGCTACAGGGGAGTTGAGGCTGCATGGACTGGTAAAATCACAGGACCAAGAGTTCAGCTGGGGCAAGAAACTGATTTTTCTCAATTATTTGAAGCTAATACAGAGTAGAAACCAGGTTCATAATTCCTTAGAAACTAGAAGAGTATAAGTAGAGACAAGAGCCTGTGTTGGGGTGACTTCAGGTCTAAAAGTTGATAGTTATATTATTTTCAGAAGGCTAAAAATTCACTGACTTCTTGAAGCATTGAATTTACAGACGTCTTTGATGATTCCCTTACCTTTGGGGGCGGAACTGAAAGGAATATGTAAAATGGCAAAAAAAAAGCAGTTGTGGGTTGTGTTGTCTTTCCCATCTTGCCTTTTCTTCTGAGGGTTGCTGTAGCACTCCATGATACATACCACACTTGAAATCACCTGGTGTAGACTCTGAGATGGACTGAAGAAGCAAAATGTTCATGTACAGGTAAAATTTAACTGTTTTGCTATTTTTTTTATGGCATAAATGCAGATAAATCTTAAAGGATTCCTTCTATTATTTTTTTTTCTTTTTCAGTGAAGAAGTGGGCTCAGAGGGACTACACACACTGCAGAAAACTGTATCTGAAAATTCAAACCAAAACAAGTTTAATGAAAACTTTGGGTGAGCTCTAGGTAGAAAAATTGCAATTAGAATGGTAACATCTCAGACTCTTTGATTAGAAGATGTTGTAAATTATAGTCAGCACTTGAAATACTACATTTTAATCAAGAGAAGCAACCAACAGGAAGCTTTGTTGTTTTAATAGCGTCCCTGGTCATTCACGTTAGTGTTGAGTACCACTCTCTACAGGATGCTCTAGTTTGCTTAAAAGGTCAAACAGTGACATGCACTTGGTTTGTTAGTTCTGAAGAGATTCTGCAGTGAAGTGGATGCATAATAAACTACTTTGAAATCTTTGACTTGAGTCACAGAAGAAAAACAACTTCAGTGTGAATATTATACATGGAGTGAAGACATAGAAATAACTTTAATTTCCAACCTCATCTGTCCACCCACAAGTTTCTCCTTCTAGTGGAGGAAAGGCAAACAGATTTCCTTTTTTCCTGTGCCAGTAGTCCATCTTGTTTTCCTTGCATGACAGCAGACGTGTTGGGAAGACCGTAGCCTTGAGGAGCAGAAACTGTGACTGTCTGTGTCCAAGATCCAAAGGTATTCTCACAGCTTTTCAGTTTGGGGCTTCTTTTTAATTTGGGGATGTGCATTGCGTTATTTGGGAGTAGGGAGTCTTCACATGGGGACAGGGAATTCTGCTGGGCTGCATTTGGAGATTGAATTCTTCTTTTGTAACCTTGTGGACAAAGTGCAGGAAAGTCACAGAGGAGACAACCAACTGCATCACAAAGTGAGAGGTGGCTGGGATTCTTGGTGCTGTGTTGTGCAGTGCCAGGAGCTGGACTACAGTGGTCCTTGTGGGTCCTTTCTAACACAGGATATTCTATGCTTCTACTATTACTTTCTAACAGAAGATATTCTATGCTTCTAGGTGCTACAGAGGTTCTTGGGCAAGTGCAGCCCTATTAGCAAGAGAGTCAGAGTCTAAGAGATTTTTCAGTCTCAGTCTTCATCACTGAAACTTATACAGTCAGAATTGTGCCAACAAAGGAGCTCTGCTCCCCTCCTCTGTGTGCAAATTCCCCCTGCTAACCTTCTCTACCACCCAATGTGTTTTCCATGTCACCACTGAAAGCAAGACAGCCTCAAAACAGAAATAAACCAGCAGGAATCAATGGCAACACTAGATATCTCTCTTTCCATCTCTCTTCCTTTGCAGGTGTTCACTTTTCATCCCAAAGTCAGGCAAAAAAAGATCCATAAGTCCAAAGAATGTCCTGGGAAAGAAGAGTCATAGCAAAAGACAGTGGGACACAGACTGAACATGTGTTTCTGCATCACTACTGTGTAGAAGGCAGTAGTGCAGTCCAAACATGTCCTTAAATCAAGAGAACATTCTCTGGTGAAGGTGAAAATCAATGCAGAGAGCTCCAGCTCTTGTCCAGGCAATACATGATCACCGTTCCTTAAAACTGACACAAAAATGTTATAGGTGATGTCACAGAATTTAAAGGAATGGAATGGGCCTTAAAGATCCCCTAGTCCCAACCCTATCTGTCAGGAGCAAAGACACCTCCAACTAAAACAGGTTGCTCAAGGCCTTAGCTAACCTTACTTTGAGCACTGCCAGGAATGGGACATCCACAGCCTCCCAGGGCAGCCTCTTCCAGTGCCTCACCAACCTTGCAGTAAAGAATTTATTTCCAATACCTAACCTAAATTTCCCTCTTTTCAACTTGCATCCATTACTCCTTGTTCTATTGCTGCAGTTCCTGACGAAGGGTCCCTCTTCATCTTCCCTGTAGGTCCCCTTCAGATACTGGAAGGCTGCTACGAAATCCCCCTGGAGGCTTCTCTTCTCCAAACTGAACAGTCCCAATTCTCTCAGCCTTTCCTCACAGCAGAGCTGCTCCATCCCTCTGATTCCCTTGGGGGTCCTCCTCTGGACTGGCTCCAGCTGCTCCTGGTCCTTCCTGTGCTGGGATCCCAGGGCTGGAGGCAGCCCTGCAGGTGGGGTGTCACCTGAGCAGGGCAGAGGGGTAGAATCCCTCCCCTCCCCTGCTGCCCATGCTGAGCACTCAGCCCAGAACACAGTTGATTTCTGGCCAGCTCATGGTGAGTTTTCCATCAGGTATCACTGCCCAAGACCTTCTCCCAGAGCTGATCTCCATCACTCCTCTGCCCAAGCTGTCAGTGTGCTGGGGATTGCCCTGACCTGGGTGTAGGACCATGAATTTCATTTGCTGAACTTCATGAGGATCACACAAACCTACATCCTCTGCCTGTGCAGGTCCCTCTGGATCCATCCCTTCCCTCCAGCATGCTGACTGCATCACACAGCTCAGTGTCTTCAGAGAACTGCTGGGAGTGCACTGGCCCCATTTTCCATATCACTGATGGGACTGTAGGACAGTATCAGCCCCAGCACCAACTCCTAAAGGACACCACTCATTACTGGTCTCCATAAGTTAACATCTAAAGTTAATGTCACTTCCAGTATTTTCTGACTTTCACGGCTCTTTTCAGTAGTTTGCCTGTTTGAAAAATGCAAAGATATTAAAAATCAGCTGCAAGTAATTTCTCCATAATAAAAACGAACAGAAATTCTGAAATTAATCCCAAGGCAGCAGCAGGCTATGAACTAAGATCTAGTTCAAAGCCGGATCTCTATCTGCTAATACAGCCAGTTCAGCCAAAATAAATCTTTATTTTCACCAGATGCTACATGTGGCTTAAGTATTCCCACACATCTGCACTAGAATAATGTTCAGAGAGAAGATAAGTCCTTTCTTGGACAATGAAAATGTAACTTTTTTGAACTGGTCTTACGATGATCCTTGATTTTCCAGTCTTTTTCCCAATCCTCTGGCCTTTCAGGGATTAGCACATTCAACAAAGGTGGGGTCACCTCCCAGACAGACTTGACTGTTGTACCCAAATAACTTCTGGTTATGATCCAGACACTGTGCCAGCTGACATACACAAATACAGTTGAGTAAAACAACATGACAGAACTAAGACTAATGATTTTGGTGTGTTAGTCACATTTTTTGAAGGGCTTCATGACTTGAGACTTCTAAATTTCTCTTACTTTTCACAGGGAAAGAAAAAAAAAATCTGATTTATTTGAAGGCTCAGTCCTCAGTGCTATTTTTCTCATTATGATCTTAAATTGAACTGAGAGCAATACTCTTCAGGCCACCACAGCTTAATTAATAAAAAATAAAGAAAGCCTGAAGGCATCCTTAATTGGCTTGCAACCTTAAAAAAATTAGGTCTCAGAACATATTTTCTTTAAATCACCAGTTTCTTAAGAAAGAAATGTTGCTTTCAGGGCAGCGGGAATGAGAAGAGAATCTGGGAAAAAATGTATTACACTTTACATTAGAAGAGGGAGAGCTGGAATAGCCTTCAGATGTATTGACTAAGTTTCCAAAACTTTTGTTCATTTTGTTCTGCCCTACTAGTGCAGGATCTTCCTTTCCCACATGCTGCTGGTGTTTGGTGCTTCACCCCTGGTTTAAGTATGTTTACATTTACCTGCCATAGGGGTATGAAAATTAAGACAATGGTCTCTAATTTGATATGGAAGGCAAGAAACAATGAAAAAAGACAAAGAGGAGGTAAAAAAGATCTGACTGCCTCAAGGGGCTATGTCAATACTGGAGACACTGCACAGAAGAAAGACACAGAGTTTGAATGATGTGATCTTTGTCACAAACTTTTTAATTCTTTAATTCTGTGTATTGAGACAATCTTAATAAAATCCCAACAAAGAAACAACCAACCTAGAAAAACAGCAATTTTGACTCACAGCTTTACCAGTGAATGAAAATTCCCAGCCCCTCAGTGAGATGTGGTGACTGGAAAAAGTAAATATTAATGGAAAAGTTAGAATGAAGGGCTTCAGGGAAGAGAGGCAGTTGTCATCTATCCAAAATGTCTGCTGAGTACTCTGAAAATGCAAGTTTCAGAGTCCCCAAGCAAGACTTCCAAGCCTCTGGAACGGCCCAAGCCACATGAATGTTAGGGAAGTGTACAAAACCAGTGCTTTCCTTTGGCCCATTCACCTAGAGTTGTTAGAGTTTCCTGCCTAGAGAAAAAGAATCCACTACAGGGAATTCAGGGAAAATAGCTGTCTGGAACCACTATAGCTTTTTTCCTATAACTATAATGATGCCCAATTCACAAAAAACCCAAAAATGATAATGAAAGTATTTTAATCAACAGCAGGGGATTTCACGGATTCCAACACCAGCCAACACAAAAGTACTGCCTTTATTAGAAAATCCTTCAGAAATAAAAATATGTGCCCACAGCAATATGTCCCCAAAATATAAATGAACATTTAATTCTTTCTCACTTATAAAATGTCATCTTTCTATGAATCACTCTTCCTGCCTCTGCTGTGTACTAGATATGAGGCCATGTCCTTAAAAAGGCTCCAAGAAAAGCTGGTACTAAAAAAACGGGTAAGGACAAGGAGAAGGAAGACTGACTGCAAGGAAAAAAACCCTGCATTTTTACTGAACATGCTTATTTGTGAAGAGCTTTTCATATCAGCATAGTGCTCAAGAAGACAGTGCTAGATTGTTGGTCATGAATGCTGTTTGTAAATCACATAGGAAAAGCAGCAAATGGCAACTATGGTTTGCTAAACCTGTGCTGTCCTCTACAGCTCTTACAGCTTTCATCCCTCCCTTATCCAATGGAATTTGGTGAAAACAGGGAGTGAAAGGGACCATCTATTGTAGAATCACATATTCTGCTGAGCTGGAAGGAACATGTGCTTTGAGACTGCTTTTTTTCAGGGTTTGCTTGATGATTCTCATTCCCTCTTCCCCATCAGATGGACAGCTGGATACTCTGTCCTCTGTTTCCGGAACCATCCCATCATTCCTGCCTTAAGCTTTATTTAACTTCATTTAACTTCTATAATTTTCCATCTCCTCCACCATTCTCCCCTTCCTGATGGTGTCTCCTCCAGATTGTGCTTCACACAGGCCAGAAACTACTTTGGAAATATTGTTCTAGCCCTCTCCCACAAGGAGTTAAGCATAACACTATAGGGAAATTTAAAATATTTTAAATTTAAAATTCAGTGGCATTCTGTCTGCTTCAGCCAAAGTTTCTGAGTAAAAAAAGTTTGTTCAGAGGATGGGAGGTAACACCGGGATAGCTTTTGATTTTTTTACTGGGGAATGCATAAACTTGGGTTGAAATGGGAAGCTGTGAAAATGTGGCAGCAAAAATGCATCTCTGTGAAAATCATGTGTTCACTGAAGGGGAAATGAGGGGCTTGCCAGGAGGTCCCAACAGCCTATTGATGCACTGTCAAACTTTTCACCCTCGCTGTTCCACCACACCCTGTTTTAAATCCCTGCTCAGATTATTTTTATTTTTTTTCAAACAGCTCATGATTTTGTTGGGCCTACAGCTCACAGAGACTGTGTTGCCACTAAAAACACATAGTTAAACACAAGCGGGTAGGATTCAAAGGAACGAAGCAGATCTATTTATTTATCATCCATTAAAAGACTCTCAATACAGATTAATGTTCCTTACTTGATACATTTTTTTATTGTTTCACCTGCCATACAGTGGGAATTGAAAAAGCTCTCTAGTCATCTAATCTGGCTGTAGCTGCTTGAAGTGTCTGAGGATTCTCTGAGGAAATGTGAACTAAGAAACCACCCACAGTAATACATCCCAGCTGCTCTCTGAAGGTCAAGGCTCACTGTGGGGCTGCTCCAGGCTCTCCCAAGTCACAAGAGAGCTGCTTCCCGTGACCCCAGGGACTACCACACCTTCTGCTAGTGTTTACCTGGTTGGATCAGAGAAGTCGGCACAGATACATCCTGCAATTCACATAATGAGCCAGGAGTCTTATCCTGGACTCTCCAAAACTTCCCTTCAAGGTACCTTTTTTTCTATTTTTTTTTTTTTTAAATACACAGGTATATTTTTTTATGCTCTGATGGATTCTCTTTCTCTTCTCCATGCTGACCATCTGGAGGCCAGAAGTGGCAAGCTCAAATATGGCTTTTCATTCATTCTTTCAGGCACACAGGACAATATTTATGGTGTGTGTTATTTTGTTCACTGAACCACTGTAACTCTTGCTGGCTCAGAATCAGAGCTTTGGCCTGTATATGTTCATTTTCAATTGGCTCATATTTGGCTTGGATGAGCATCAAGTGGGCTGCTTCTAATCTACTTTTTACTATTTCAATTATTTTATTGAATATATATGGTCTAAATGTTAATCTCAGGACTAGCAAGATTACTGGCCCTGCAATGGTTTATAGCAATGTAGTTAGCTAGGGGGAGTGATTAAACCAGTACTCATACTAACTCTGTTGAGCTTTTCGTTCTTGTTTCTTCTTTTCTAGGCTTTCTCTGAGTTTAGCTATGGTATCTCTTACCACACCGGTACGATCTGCATAAACACAACATTGTTCTTTCAAGGCAGCACACAACTTCTCTAACTAGAGACCATTTCAATGGTTGGTGTTCATACTGATCAATTTCAGTCATTACTACAGAATGACAGAACATTACAGAACTACAGAAATTACAGAACAGTACAAATTCCATAAGCTTTAAAG
>VWZN01011520.1:0-14170 GCA_013396955.1 Regulus satrapa | reverse complement strand
GCGGTGATGCCCAGCCCGGCTGCAGGGCGGGGTGGACGCTGCGGGCGCTCTCGGTGGGTGCCTGTCCCTGTCACCGAGCCTCCCCTTCCCCCGCTGTGCCTCGGCCGCCGTGAGGGGCTCCGGGGGCAGCCCGAGGTGTCCCCGCCCCCGGGATCCCGGTGCGGCTCTCGCCTGGCTGTGGCCTGCTCCCGGGGGTCCCTAAGGACACGGTGTTGCGCTTTCTCGGTCCCGTGGGTGTCCTTAGAGAAAGTTCCCGGGGTTGTGTGGTAACCACAGAGGTCTCAGTAGTGGTCGCCAGGAGTGTCTCTAATATAACCCTTCCTAAGGGTACAGCCTTTGCTAGAATAGACGTTTATTGTTCAAGTGCCCGTCCAAGTTTTTAAGGGCAAGATTAGTTGAACGTGTTGGTTCCTCAGAAATCTGGTGGCTTCTCTGATAATGCAAAGCTGTGTTACTGAAAATGCTTTGCTCAGTCATGTTCATTTCCCTTTGCTGTAGGTATTGCTTCTACATTTGCCAAATAGCATGGCTTGCTGGGGTTTTTTCCTTTTTTCTCCTTTTTATTTTTTTCTTTACACTCCTTCCTTCCTTCCTTCCACGGGATTTCTTTGAGCCTCCTGTTCTAAGCAGCTCAGATTCTCTCTCTCATAGGACAGGCTTCTGCTGTCTCATGACCTGCAGCCATCCTATCTCCATGTGCTGTCTATCTCAAGTTAAACAAATAGCCTTGCAGTTTTATCGAGGTGGGTGGGAACAACACAGAGCATCTGACTCAATGTTACAGTAGTTAACTTTATTACACTCTATATAAAAGCTTTCCATTCAACCCTAAGAGAAAAAGATATATTGAAGCCTTAAGGCTGTCCTCATTTCTTCTTCCCCTGTAAGGAAAAGAGCAGGCAAACTGTGTGCACAGCTGAGTATTATTAACTTCTTTGGGAAGTCTCTGTGGAATGAGCATTTCACACAAAATTCTTAGAAACCCGGTGGCCTGAGCTGGCAAATCTGTTGTTTGCTCTGGTAATGTGTCAGACTTGTAGCTAGAGGAGAGATTGAAGTGTTTGAAGAAATCTTAGCTGTCAGCTAGTGAGTAGGTGGAAAGCTCTACAGCAGAACAAAAATTAACCGGGCTTGGAGATGTAGAGCTGTTGGCTGAGGGGCTCTTTGTGTTGGTGCATACCCACTATCCAGAGAATAACGAGCTCCAGCTTCTTCCTTTCATTGCCCAAACACTTTATTCTCATTTTGTGTAGACTGTGTGTTGCTGTTGACTGAAATAAATAAGCAAAGCAAACTGCTGAACCTGGGCTCAGGGCGGGACAGACATTGCCTGGCCTGGAAATTGGACTGTGCAAGAATCTCCCCATGCAGACAAATAAGTCACAGAGTGTCTGGACATTATGGCACAAACGCTCTTTGCCAAGTCCTCGGCATCCGCGCGCAGGGTGCAGTCCTTGTGCCGTTTGTCACCAGCTTGACTATGAATTGTTCTGACCTTCCTGTGTCTGACAGAGCTGTGAAATATGTGCAGCCTTGCTTGCTGGAAGCCAAGCTCAGTAGCTGAGATGCTGCCAACCAACTCCTCACTGTATAAACTAATAGAAGTCTAGGTGAGAATGCACTTGGTGGATGTAAAAGCTAATCGCTGGCTAATTACTCATTAACTCATATTGCAGCTTTAGCTGAGCTGCCCTTGTTATAAACCATTGAGCATCCCTTTAAAAGAAGTGGCCATTGTAGGGATCTGATTGCTTCTCCAGCATTTAATCAACTGCAGAGGCTCCAGGCTGAAAGCAGAATTTACACAGGAGGGTGTCTCTGAATTGGAAGAAACTCTTGTTAATAATTCAGCTCCATTCCAATGGCCTGTTCAGTTCAATTGCCTTGGAGCTGTATTAAGGTGATCCTCCTTGCTCTTGCTTCTCAGTGCACGATGCGATGCCATAGATTTCATGATTGATTTGGGACAATCAGTCTTTGTGCTGAGCCCAGCACTTCAGTCATGATAAAAACTGCTGCTGCAGAATAAAGTGGATCAGCTTCTTGATCTGTCAGAAAAGAATTCTGAGGTAGTGGGAGCAGGGAGAGAAAATGTACTTGCTTTTCAGGTAGGTTCATGGTTTGGTGTGATTCATTGTGTGGTTTCATGATCGTGAGTGCCTACACAAAGAAAATAGTGGGGAAACATCAGAGATAGGGGAGAAGGAGGTCTAAAACATCCTTCTGTGCTGCAGCGTGATTTCTGATGGATAAAGGCAAACTGTGAGGTGCACGTTGCTGTCTGTTGTTCTTGAAAGATTGTCTATGCCAGCATTGTGAAAGGTTTGGACTATCATGAATAGAAAAATTTAGGTCTGGGGCGGGGGGGAGGCATTGAAACTAATAGCAAACTTAGCTTTTTTTTTTTTTTTTAATTTAACAGAGCACTAATAATCTAAGTAACTTAAAAATTATGTAAAAGTGGCAACACAGCATAGTGAAGTTTTTCTGCAGCAGTGACAGCGTGAAATACTGAAATAGCCAAGGCTATTTCAGTAGAAACAGCTGTTAGTTGGTGTAAAAAGGTTGATGAAAAGGGCTGCACAAGCTCTTAGCTCCACTGGTTCTCTTCAGGGTATCTGTGCCTCACTTTCCTGTGTGCAAGTTAGTTTGTTAGGCTGGATCAGGTATAGGTGGGGATGTTTAAAAGACACTTAGCATGTCACAGAATCCCAGAACCCAGGTTGGGTTTGAGAGGGACCTCTGGAGTTCCTCTGGCCCAGCCCTGTTAAAGCAGGGTCCCCCTGAGCAGGGGTGTCCAGGCAGGGTTTCAGTACCTCTAGGGAAGGAGACTCCACAGCTTCTGTGGGCAGCCTCTTCCAGGGCTTTGTCACCCTCGCAGCAAATGAAATTTTCATCATATTTAGATGGAACTTCCTTTGTCCTGTCTCTGTCCAGTGGGAAGAATTCGGCCCCATCCTCTTGGCACCCACGAATGAGATACTCGTATATATTTAAAGCAAAGAATGTAAGTGTTGCCTTACTAGGTTAAGTCAGGTATTGGAATAAATTTAGCTTGTATCTTTCCTTTGGGGAAAGCTAAAAAAAAATATATAGTCAAGAAGGAATAAAATATGTTTTAATTTGTCTTACTAACTTATCTTGTGTTCTCTTTATCTTCAGCTGCTCAAATAAAGAATTTGATGAGCCAGCTGGGAACCAAGCAGGATTCCAGCAAGCTTCAGGAAAATTTGTGAGTATTAAATGAGCAAACATTGGTATAGATGTTCTTTCATTTGTCTCTGTGTTCTTAGGGATAGTGGGTTGCTTGCTTTGGGGAGATGCTTTGTTAAATAAATGTAATACAGTCCTGCAAACCCAGAATGACCAGCTGCATGAAGTAGTTTACTAGACAAGTTAAGGTGTTTCTGCAGGACTCTGGAGAAGCCATTCCAAACTGCTGGGGAGGAACAGTTCTTTCTCTATAGTTTTTTCTATCATTTCTTTTAACAGTAGCAGTACCTCAGCCATGCAGTAGCATTAGCTGTCCTCTGAGGAGCAGCCATACTGGCTTCACTCGTGCTTCAGAAGAAATTAAATGTGTGCCATGCCAGGTATTGGGTGTTCATATGACACCAGTAAAGAAAAACAGTCAGGGAGCCCCACAGCTGGTGAAAAAGTAGCTTGTAGTACAGATGGATTTAGGCAGTAGAAAGATTAGCAATCGTATATGGCAGGCAAAATGTCATACGTCATTTCAGAAGAATAATATGGGGGACAATGCAGAAGACATTTAAACAGGTGTGGTTCAAACTGAGCCCTGGAGAGACTGTACAGGGGCTCTCTGTGTCGGTGCATCTTTTACAAACTCGTGGGGCATGAATAGCACATAAATAGTTATGGAAAGAATAATTTCTGAGGTCATTTTAAAAAAAATAAATTGGAAGTACCTTCTCCCACTCTCTCCTCATGGGACAGTGCCTTGAGTCTCTGAGTGCCCAGTTGTCCTGGTTTTTATAATAGCGATTTCTGGATAAGTTTATGACTTTTGGTGGAAGGTACACTTACCACATTTGAAGGATGAGATCAGAGTCCAATTGGGAGAAATAGGGATTTGTTTCCTTGAGCTGCTCAGTTGACTCAATCTCTATTTAATCAGTAGATTAAAGAACTAATCACTGGTGACCAAACAAATGCCTTCCCATTTCACGTCACTGCATAATCTCTCCTCTTTGGGGTGAAAGTGGCTGCACCCCACGAATTGTCAGCTGCCATACCAACTTGCCACAGTGCGTGGATGGTTTGTTTCATTTACATATACAGCTTTTACAATAATGGAGCCTGAATGCCTGGATTTGTGTGTCCATTGGGCCAAGGAAGTGACTTGCACTTAAGCATCTTGTACCCATTGAATGCAAAAGAAATTGCTTCTGGTTTTAGTATTTTTTTTTCCTAGTTAGAGTATAGGTTTTATATAATAGTATTAGATTTTTCACGACAGTAACTTTATACTGCAATGTTGTTGGAAAACATAAAGGCTCAAGGGAAAGCCTTGCAATTCCTGAAGTTGAAGCTGGATTGTTCTTCTTTCTGACCACTGTTTTTCACAAAAAAAAGAGAAGAATTTAATATCAGGGTCCCTGTACTTCTATCAAATATACATTTAATCAATGGAGTTAGTGGTTGTCAAGTGAAGAGTTAATTACTAATTGGTACCATAAGGAATTCACCCTACAAGAGGGATTGTGTTCATTGAATAAAGTTATCTCTCTTATGCCATTGGAGAAAAAGGGGGTTTTTTAAGCTGCTGAATTATACTAATTAGCAGGGAGCAAAGAAATTACTTGAATCTTTTTTTAAAATGTAGTCCAGAGTCAAGTTGATTTTAAAAAAAAAACAAAGTACATGTCTGATCCTTTAGGTTGAACAATGCCTCCTGTAAAGCTGTGTGATCTCAGAAGCCCTATTTAGTCACCGTTCTGGATGCTGAAATGCTCAGTGGCTGCTTTTTGGGTAGATCTTGTGTAACTGCTTTTGAACTTCTGTTTCAGACAACAGCTGCAGCACTCTGCAAACCGCCTTGCCAAAGAGACCAATGAATATCTGAAGGAGTTGGGGTCTCTGCCACTTCCCCTCTCTGCTTCTGAACAGGTGGGCAGGCAGAACTTTCTGAATGTATTTCTAGATCACTCATTTCATGAAACTAGGGTAGACCACAACATCACCAAGCCTGAACTGGCACGGCTGAAGAGACAGCAGCCTTTTGCAGTGAAGGATGATGCTGATAAGCTGGTTTCATCCTGGCTGCTTATATGACAATAGGAAAACCATGTTTTCCTAGAAGCAAATAGGTATAAAACTTTCCTGATGAGAATAAGCCCTAAATGTATGGGCAGAACTCAGTATGCAATTCAGGTTTTCTGAGTAAATTCTTGAAAAACAGCCTTGTTTGCAAAGTGCCCGGTGGTGCAAGGTAGTGTTTTAGGATGAGAATGCAGAGCAAAGTGCCTGTCAGTATGAAATGTGAGCATGGCAGAAAGCTTTCCCTTGCACGTGTTTTATTAGTGGTGGAGGGGGGGAAGCTGACTCACTTTGCTTATATTTCAATAAAACAAAATACGATGAGGCAAAGATTATGATTTTCTCATACCAAACAGTGGTTCCTGCTCCCTGTGGGAAAGGGAAGGGACAGTCCTCTGCTGCTAGTGTCAATTCACCACTGCCTGCTTTTGAGGTGCTGTTTTAGGATCATCTGGGATGTGGGTCAGCAGATGTTGTCTTGGTCTAATTCTGTATTTAAGGTTTATATGCCAATTGGAAGTGTGGTTGTGCTCTGCTGGTTTGTTCAGCAAATATTTTTCAGTTAATCTTCTGTGGTGAACAAAATCCTGTCATGTGCATCTCACTGAATGTAGCCCAGGGAAAATTCAGTGAAAATCTGCAGAAGCTGGAATCAACATGCTGAGGATCTGCTCTGGCAGAAGGGTTGTTGCTTCCAGAGGATTCAGATGGAAGCTTCAGTGTATTATGAGGCTGCTGTAGTGGCTTATTATAGAAAAAACATAATTGAAAATATTTATTTCCTCTAAATTATTGTTGAATTGGTACAAGCTCATTGCAGGGTTACAGTCCTGGAAATCCTGCAGTTTGAGCCAGCTGTTGCAAATCTCTCTGTCAGAAAACATAAGAACTGACCTACTGTTGCCCTTGGGATAAGATTTTCCACAATTTCTTATTCCCATTGCTGGAATGTCACAACACTCCAAGGAGATGGAGTGGAGGCTAAATAAATTGACCTTGTAAAATGAGGATGAAAAAGATTTTTGCAACAAATGTATGTGGAGAAAAGATAAACTGAAATTGTTATCGGGACTAAGGATGTTATTTGATCTAATAACAACAGGCTTGTAGTGTGGCATGGTTGGGAGAGACAGGAAACTGGGACAGGGGGTGTTACCATTAGTTCTGGAATGTGGGGCTTCCTGTATTTGTGAGTGAAGTATTTGTGTGAATTTTGTTAAGTACTGTGAGTTTGGCTAAGTGTAGGAGTGGAGGAAAAGGCATTTTAGGAAACCAAAAGGTATGTAGTTAAATGTGGTGAATTACTGGACTGTGATTAGAATAAAAGTAATGGTGTACCCCAGGCTTTAAAACTAGATTAAAATTGGAGAGCCTTGTTGCACAGAACTGCCCTGCAGTTGGCAAAGCTTGGAGCATTGGTTTAAGGAATTCAGACATGGTGGGGTTTCTGTTCTATCCAGTGCCCCAGCCCTCTGGCACCAAAAGATCACTGAGTGGCAGCATTCTTTGTTGTTGTTGTTGTTGTTGTTAGGATGGTTTTTTAAGAGTCTGACAGTCACTTTATAATGAATGGGAATGTCTAAACTCTTGTTTGTGCTTCGATTCTTCAGCGCCAGCAGAGGCTTCAGAAAGAACGATTAATGAATGACTTCTCCACGGCCTTAAATAATTTCCAGGCAGTACAAAGGCGAGTGTCAGAGAAGGAAAAGGAGACTGTAGCAAGGGCGAGAGCTGGCTCCCGTATTTCTGTAAGTATTTATGGGAATTTTGAAGTGGTGTAATGAAGTCTTCTGAGAGATCTTGTACTCACCTGCCAACCTCGTACCTGTTTACTGACACCTTACTGAGTGAAGCTGAGCCTTGGTGCAGAAGTTTTCCATTCCAGGTGTTGGAAGCAGTCTCACTTCAGTGAGCTCCAGTGGCAGTGTAGAGGAGGGAAGGAGTCCTGGTAGTTGCAAGTGTTGCAGAAGATGAGATGGGAAGTCAAAGCACAGTGAAGAGCAAAGTATTGCAGGCTGCTCTTCACTTTGTGCTGTAAAATTTAAGACTTCAGATGGAAGCTTACCACACCTTAAATTACATCTCAAATCTCACACTGTGTTGCTTTATATTGTTATGATTTCTGTCCTGCTAATATCTCCAGTGTATGTTCACTGTTACGTTTTGACAAACCCATGTGGCTACTAAGAAATCATAATAAAATGGCCAGTAAAAGCATTTCTCTCCTCTTGCCTCAGGGCTTTCTGCTGGCTCTGCATTTTTAATTTCTGCAAGGGAACACATCCGTTGAATTATGCTCTAAATTTTTTGCTTTAAGGTGGAGAGAGAAGGTTACAAACATTGACAGCTGGTCCGAGAACATGAATTGGCTGCTTTTGGTCATTCTGATTTGCAGAGATAATCTGAATCTAAAAATTAATTCTAAATATGAAGCTAAAACTAATCTTACATAATCTGAGTTAAATCTGAAAGCTGCAGTGACAGTGGCATTCTCCAAGAGCTCTCTGGACAGGATGTGCCTTGGTCTTCAAGATACTGCTGGTGATTTTGTGCATGCTCCTGGTAGTGTGTGAGAGTAGTGACTCATTTATCTCTTCCAGGCTGATGAACGGTTCAGAGAAGAACAGCTTGTTTCATTTGATAGGTAATAAATTCTTGTACTCTTGAGGTTTTCAGTGCATATAACTAAAGTCGTTATAGTGTGATATATTGCTGTAACTTGGGCCAGGCTTTGCTGGCTGAATGCAAAGCAAAAAGAGTTGAAAAGTAACTATTACAGCACACATACTTTGTAAAAAACTGCACATGATGGTATTTTATCCTCCTTAAGTGTAGATTGTGTGATTACTACCCTGAGGGGAATAGTAGTGTCCTTAGGATGTGGCAGCTGGAGCTCTGGTGTTCTGGCCTGTAAACACAAAATACCAGACAGGATTTCACCCACTATGACTCTTTCCACAGAGAGCTGCACATTTATATCATGGATGTTCTCTAGGAGCCTAGTTAGAGCTACAACAGAGTAGAAGATGAAGCTGCCTAAAATCCAGAAACCCTGGACGTTGTGCACTGGCAAACTAATCCTGGAATGTGCACGAGACAGCGTTACTGTCACCTGTCAGGCAGTTGTACTGCTTCTGCAGTAGCAGTGTGCCTGTGTGGTGGATGGCTTTGTGAAATGTTACATCAACTCTGCAGCGTGCTAAAGAGAGCCTGAGCCCCTCACAGAAGTATCTGTGATTAATGTGTCAACTGGGCTGAAATCTGTTTGCCCTGACTGTATAAATCCTTTCTGAATCAAGAGACCTTGCTTACCTGTCTCATCCTCCCTCTGCAAACTGCCCTTCAGCTGCTCAGCTGCTGGGTGTGTGTCCCTTCGTTAGCCCTGGGCTTTCGCTGAGCCAGGGTGAAAGCCCAGCTGTTCAGTTCTGCAGGTGCTGGGATGGGTTTGAAGGCCTTGCACACTAAAACAGGGAGACGCAGAGATGGAGGCACACAGCAGCCATCCCACGTTCAAAGCTGTTCTAGTGTGCTGTGTGTCAGAAACTTCTGCTTTTGAGATCTGTGAACCCTGTGGTCGTCTCAGAGCTGAATCACTGGAAAGGTCAGCTGTGTCTGACCTATTCATGTAGTTATTTTCATTTCTTTAGGCACTTTTAAGACTTTAAAACTTGCTGTTTACTGTTGTACTGAACACTGGACTGGTACAGGGTTTCCTGGCACACTTCTCTATTGAAAAGGTGGAGATGTTGCCCTTGAAGAACATAGAGATGGCCTTGTATTATAGATGCTGGCTCCACTCTTAATTGATGCAATTTCTGCAGCAGATGTGAAGAACCAGCTCATTAGGAGAGAGAGAGACTGGGATGCAGAGTTACTTGAATCTTAATGTCTCTTTTGGTGTGTAATTTCATTCAAAGTTCCTACTAAACTAATGAATTGAAATGCTAAAGCGCTTCGGTCTTATCTCCAAATTCCAGATAGGTGAGAATCTTTGAATCCAGATGCTTTTCAGGTGTTCTTCTGTTCTATTAATGTGCTCGCAGGCTGCTCTCTGTCAGAACTTCCACCCTGATTTCTCCCTTTTGGAGGGATGATAAGAAACAAGGAAGATACTTTTTTTTTTTTTAAGCAGAACTGAAATAGGCAGATTTCTTCTATAATGCTGTAGATAACAGTTACATTCTATAACAGAGTGTGCTCTGCATGTAACTGCTTTCCAGAGTCTTCACGTTGCCTGATCTGTCCCTTATTCAATTGTTCCAGTTCATGACTGTTGTCACAAATGGGTTCTGTCCTTGTACACAGTGACAGGGCCAAGAACCAGGGGGTTATTCTGGAGGAAACTCTTCAGCTTTAACTCATTTTGCCATAAAATGCACCATGGAAGTACCTATAGTCACAGAGACACTGACTTTCCCTCTCTTTCCAGTGGTGAAGACTGGAATCAGATGCAGTCTCAGGAAGAAGATGTGGCAATAACTGAGCAGGACCTTGAACTCATTAAAGAGAGAGAAACTGCAATCAGGCAATTAGAGGTGACCAGTGGATCGTGCACAGTTGACAGTACTGGGAGATAATCAAAGGATGCAGTGTTAATTAATGGGATGGGCTGAGGAGAGCTGATGGTGGAGGAATAGAGTTCCTCATAGAGAGGAGTGATGACAAGATAATCTCCCTGCTCCTGTTGAAGCAGGTATCTTTTCCCTCAGTGTTGACTGGTGATCCTTTACTAGGAGCAGCTCATGTCACAGTGTTCATGTCACCGTGCCAATTGCTGCTGTGATGAAACAAATATTCAGCAGCTGGAATATTGTAGGTTCCCCTGTTAATCCCAAGTTGTACAGGTGGTGACATCAAGTCGCCTCAGTCAGTGAATGCTGGTGTCTATTCTGACCCCTTGAGTGAGGTACTAATAGTGGGGATTGGAAAGTGTTGTACCCAGTGTTCATTGTAACTTGTTAAACTGTTGTCTTCAGGCAGACATTTTGGATGTCAATCAGATATTTAAGGATTTAGCCATGATGATTCATGACCAAGGAGATATGATTGGTAAGTGCACTTGGATAAGAAGTTTTTTCTTGGTTCAGTTACATGTTTTGTCTGCATGGATTAAATTCTTCAGAATTTGGCATTAAAAGTACTGCATTTGTGGCTATAATTTTTAAGCACTGAAGCTCTCAAATATTTTGCAATAAATTCTCCTGTTTTTTCCATAGATAGCATAGAGGCAAATGTGGAAAGTGCAGAAGTCCATGTGGAAAGAGCCAGTGAGCAGTTACAGAGAGCTGCCTATTATCAGGTAAATTCTGTGTGCTTGCTTGTCATGTATGGTTGAGTGGTAATGAAACAGGCAGAGCAAGACATGGAGGACTGCAGCACACCAGAGTAGTTCTCAAAACCAGCTCATGCAAGCTGGCATTCATTCAAAATTGGCTGCAAGGAATATATAAAGCACTGGAGTAAAAAAAATATGGTATTGAAATTCACTTTCTACTTCAGGGTAGACAAAGTGTGGCCCTTCACACTCTGCAAGCCTAAATGTTTACATGTCTTTGTTGTTGTTAGGAGTTAGCAGGAGAAACAAGAACAAATTCTGATGTTGTATCCAACTTTTAAACATATTGGCCAAAGACATTGACATGCAAAAATCTATGCCCAGACTTGGGTAAATTCTGCTTTTTCTGATTTGCAACACTCCTGTCTGGCTGCTGAGTTTCTATCCCGGAGTCTGTGCTCCCTGTGCCATCAAATCTCTTGCAGTGGCTCTCACTGCTGTAGGGTAGCCAGTGTTTTCTGTAGGTTTCTTTCATCGTCCTCGTCCTTGTGGGTCCAGCTTTAATCAGTCCCTGCTGGGACTTCAGGCTTCCACACAAGATAAATACTGGACTCTTCCAAGCTGTTAAATGGGAGGCAATAAAACTCCACTGCTGTTGAGTGCAAGGGTAGGAATGTTGCTTTTACCATCTGGCAGTGTGTAGTAATATTGTCTCTCTCCATGGCTTCCTTGCCAAACTTCTGAGGTATTTATAAATCTAAGTTTGGGAGCCGTGGAACATGTTTTGGATGTGTTTATTTTCTGGATGGAGAAAGAAGTGGTTATATATAACTACCCTTCAGATGCCAAGTTGAAAAATATTTGGTGTATATGCATGGACTGTAGTTTCCTGTGATTAATAAAGTGAGCAAAGCTGTAAAATCCAAGTCCAGTAATTCCACATTAAATCATTTAAACTGCAGAAATGCAACACCAAGCCCAAGTGGCCAGGGGAGATTGTATCAGAGAGCTGCTTAGGATTATCTGAAAAATCTAAAGAGCTAGAAAAGTTTGGCCTTCTCTGAGGCTTGTATTTTCCTTAAGAGAAGCAAAACCAGACACATTTTTACCTAATTACATCTCTTAGACCAGTGCACTCCTAAAATTAAGAACACTGATCTGTAGAAGCGTGACGTTTAAGGAACATGTAAAAGTGTTCAGACTGCACTGGTTACTTCTCTCAAATAACTGTGGGTATCAAAGGCTCTTTTTCTCCCAAGTTAGTAACATGATGGTAGCCTTGCTTTTTCTTCAAGTGTTCCTGGTGTCAGTGCCTTTTTTTTTTCCTTCTCTTATTAGAAGAAATCCCGTAAGAAGATCTGTATCCTGGTTCTTGGCCTTGCTGTGGCCTGTGTAATCATAGGACTCATTTTCTGGAAGATAAGATGAAATCTTCCATGGAACCCAGTCTCACTGCTGAGATTTTTTCCGTCAGAGCAAACAGGCTGACTAGTCTCGGAGATGAATTGACCACCCTGAGAGAGCACAAGTTGGAACTACTTCTAGTAATAGATATTAGCAACTAATGTGCAGATAACTAGTATTTGGAATTAGTGAACCATGGAGACAGTATTTATCAGCTTATATACAAATTATATTGTTTTATGTTACTAAAATCTTGTGGTTTTGCTTTCTGTAATGTGTTATTCCCTGTCCCAGCTGTATGCTGAAGTGTGATCAATAATTGGAGATGTCTTGATTTTGACAAGTCGCACAACTTCAACATTTTGTATGTGTAGGTAACTCTGTTGGACTGGAATGAGAATGACATTCAAAGACAGCCCACCACCAAGTCACATTATGTAAATCCTGCAGTTTCTAAAGTCTCCAGTATCTGCCCCATGGTTTTATTGTCTCCAAGTGGCTGTGGTTCTAGATTGTCATGAAGAAAATGATGTTGTCACAGATTTGAGAGGCAAGGAGGGTGTGCATGGGTGATAATTTGAACCTCTACATGCTGGTCAGTTTAGCCTTGAGACTCATAACTGCACTGTTTAATTTTTTGGGGTGTGGTTGGGGTTGTTCTTTCACATAATTCTGAGGACAGAATGTCCCTTGACTTAGAATCTAACCTCCTTAGACAAACCAGCTGGTCGCTTGCTAGTGGACAAATAAATCTCTTCCAATGCTGACTCAAGCACTAAATATAAAAAGTTTAGCTGCGCACTCCCAATTATTTTTAGAAACTTCCAGGGGGGGAAAAAACACTTAAAAATGATGAAGTGGGCACCTAAGTTTACAAGCTAGCAAGATTAGTGAAGAGTGCTGGCAGAAATCTTGATTCTGAAGAAGTGCTCTTGAAGCTCACTGATAGTGTTCTCGTAAATATGTGTGGCTTGTGAACATTTGGTATTTTCAGTTCTTCATGAAATAGAAAGCGCAGAAACTTGGCTGAATGAAGTGCTAGAATTTTCCAGAGTGAGGATGTGTGTGGAAATGGAAAAGATTTCTGGTTCCAGCTCGTAGGGTTGGGCAGAACAAGCAGCCACTCCCCACTTCAATGTAGCTCTGAACTGACACGCACTGAGGGAACAGTAATCTGTCCAAAGCCCAGTGGGGGTGGTAAATGCAGCATACTGACCCATTTTGTATTTAATCCTTATTCCATGTCTCGTCTGTAATAAAGTAAACGTAAAAGCTGGGAAGGGAGTGTTCTCCCATTTGCACAGTGGTTTGCACTATTGCGCCATCATTCCATCTAATAATCATCAATAAACACTTTTAAAAGCCTCTGTCAGAGCTCATTTCTCTTGCAGTTTAGGCATTGGCACAGGTGTGTTTGTAGTTCCCCCTCCAAGCAGAGTAGAGGACTTCACATCAGCACAGTAGTGTTTCCTGCAGCTCTGCTTCTGTGGTCCCTAATTTTTCAGAATGGAACTGCCTGAAAACGCAGAATTCATGTCACGACGACATAAACAAAGAGTCCTCTACAATAACTGATCCCGGAAAAATTAACCCCATATTCAGAGCAGTATTGTGTCAGCTCTATTTGCCTTTTGCTACAACTTGGAGCCATTGGTGAGCCTCTACCATAAAATCTGCCTTGAACCCAAGGGAACTCTGTGTTGTTCTGCTTCCTTTTCAAAGTTTGCTTTGGGAATGGTAGAAGGTGTTGATTTGTGCATGCCTGCTGCCAGGCAGAGTCCTTTGGGTGTCACACTGCCCTATAAGAACAAAGGCTCCTCAGCAGACCTAAAAGGGGGCATTATTTGTAGGCTCCATCCTTCTTCTAGCTTGTTTTAGGCCTCTGGAAACTGGAATTGAGGCTTCAAGTGTAGGTTGCTTGGCTCTTTTCTCCTCTCTGCACATCACTGATGGTGGCAGTAGAACTGCTGCAGACACTTTTTAGCAGTCTTAGCTAATGCTCCCGAGCTTGAAACGCCTCCGTCTTGAAAACCGGACCAGAAGCTCCCGTGGTGGCTGTTGCTGCAGTGTTCGGCACACGGGGTGTGCCCGGTGCTCGGCTGTGTGCCCGGTGCTCGGCTGTGTGCCTGGCAGCGCTCTGTGCCTGGCCGTGGGAGCCGGGAGCCAGCGGGGCCGGCTCTGTGCTCCTACCGGGCCGGCTCTGTGCTCCCA
>VWZN01011517.1:225380-279293 GCA_013396955.1 Regulus satrapa | reverse complement strand
TTTTGAAGGCAGCAGGCTCAAAGCTGTTTTCACATACAAAGCATCTTGATAAGCGGTGGCTCTGAAAATTAATCCTTGGCCCTAAAACTGTTTAAACCCATGTATAAGCACAGTATTCTGTACTTCTTGAAATTATATGAAGAAACAGCTTACATCATAACATTACTATTGGTGATTTTTGTCTGAATTTTTTAGTCTTAGTAATAAAACTAATGAATCAGTTTATTTCCAGGATTTTGACCAGCTGTCTGAACTTTCCCACAGCTTTANGGTTCCTTCAGCAAATCTGTGAGCACTACTTCCTTCATGTGAGTTGACTGATCAGTACCAGTCATTCTCTTTTAGGGATGATGGAAGAAAGTTTATTCTGTGATCAATGTCTTCAGAATCAAGTTTTTGTAGCATACTGCATCTTGTAGCAGCAGATCAAATAGCCAGTGATGTACAGAAATAATGTCTTCAGTTGTAGAAAGCAAATTATATTGGAGGAGAAAAACACTTTAAATAATCACAGTGGTCTCTGAAGGAAGCTCTGCTGTCTCTTAACCTTGGTAACTGATGTATCCCATTTAATTTGGATAAATTCTTCATTCTTTAACTGTATAATTGCACAATCACCAGATGGCAGTGTTATACATAATCTTGCTAGATCTTTTTTGTGGAAATAAAGTCTCTATCTGATTTCTTCATTCTTCCACAATTTATTTTTTTGCAGAAGTCATACAATACAGGAATAAAAATGTTTGTAATTGGTTTTTTTCTTAACAGAGGACATGAAACCAGGGTCATCTTTGACTGATTTTTATCTTGCTTAACCTAACAGTCTGCTAATATTTATACAGAAATGTATTGGTACTTATCCAAAAATCAAGATTTTTGAAGAATCACTGTCAAGACATACTAAGTACTGTGTTCCTTAACTGAAAAGCATTTTAATTTCTTCTCCTTTAAAAACATCATTTGTCAGCAGTTAAATTTTCTGTTTGGCTGAATTTGATCTTTCTTATGGCAACATAAGGATTAGGGCCGGTGGGGATTGCTAAAGACAATTGTTATGCATTTCTCCCTGAAACATAGGGTCTGCTTGAAGCAATTACTGTATTTCTAGAATTCAGCTGCTCTCTGACTAGCTTCTCTTATTTTTTAAACTGCACTCTTGAAATTTCAGTTGCACAAAAACTCAGTTTTGTGTATATATACTTCTATGAACTGCTGAATGCTGTTTCCTTGCACATTGAAGTGTATCTGCTATTTTGCATTGCTTTTCCTTTCCAACCTGTTTTTGTCTGAGAATGGATCTTGATAGAATTTACTGCTTGAGGATTTTGAACCATCTAACTTTATGAGGCATTGAAAAATTTTACTCTCTTTTTGGAGCCCTCTGTACCATTGTCTATTGATTATTTTTTTCCATTATCCAGCATGTAAGTCTCTTTGCTGCACTGAAAGCTCTTGTCTGGGTTTGGACAACACTTTTAATATGTGGCTTATCCTTCATTTCCTTTACTGTCTTTACTGAAGCTTAGCTAGAATTCAATAAATATCATCCTAGGCTTAGTGTGAACAACTTGTATGTAAGCATTGAATGGAGTCTCCTGTCCCTATTCAGTGTGACAGGAGTTTTTCTACCAAAACTTTTGAAAAGCAAAGTATTTTATCAGAATATATTTATTAAAATATATCTCAAGTATCATGTTGATTTTTGAAGTATCATGACTTAAGAAGGAGTATGCAGCTGGAATTTTTTTTGGCAGGTGTTTCTTTAAAAGAATAGAAAACTCCAAGTGTCTTAAAATATGAGTGATATGAAGCAAAAGGCTTCTGTAGGCTCAGATTCATCTTTATTATGAATATAGTATAAATTGCATTTTTAGTGCTGAAGTTAAATCCATGCACGTATGACATTGTCACATATTTTTCCCTCTGTCTCTTGCTTCTCCATTTTGACACGTTGCATCTCCCATTGCTCCATTACAGAATATCATTGGGTCGCTGAAGATTTGTATTCTGCTGTCAAATTTGTTGAAGAGGGATAGGAAATTTCAAAGCTGCTGGGGAAGACACAGAATATGCATAGAATTCTAGGTGCAAAAGCTGAAACACAACATCTTAACCTGCTCTTTGTCAAGCATTTTTCTTTAAAATTAGCAGTTATATAACTGGATAAGCAATCCAATTTAGTGATAAAATGCTTAATTTCTAGCATTTCTTTTGATGAGGAATACTTTGAATAGGTAGTTTTTGTGCCTTATCAGACTACATTCAAAAGCAAATTGAAATCAATAACTTCACTCTGAATAAGAAAAATGTGAAGAATTCCCATACATAAGATTGAATGTCTTCACATTCATTTTGTAGTAAATTGTGGTTTAGATCAAAATTAACTTACGTGCCATTGCCTGTCTGGCCTTTTCATTCAAATACTCTCACCTTGGAAGAGAACCAGAATATTTCAAAATATGCAATAGGTGATGTATTTTGTACATCTACAAGTGTTAGATTATGCTTTAAGTTCTTTGAAATAGAATAGTATAATCTGAAAATATTTTGGTTTCTTCAAATAGACTTGAGCACTGAAGCTTTTCATTTTTATATTGTTCAAGCAGTGGATTTCTCTTGATCTTGGTTAACTTTGTATTTTTAAATTGGAATAAATTTGATTGTTCTAAAATAATTTTTTTTTTTTAGTTTGCAGTTTACAGTTATCATTTAAAAATCTATTAGTACTTTCAAGACTTAAATATAAATTTGCAATACTAAGATTTATTGAAGAATTATGCAATTGTGGAAAAACAACGTTCATTTCTCTGTTATAGTTTTAAAGTTTATTAATAAATAAATAATAAGGAGTANTTACTATTTGTTTTAAAAAAACTAAATCCTGTAAGAAAGATATTTACCACACTTCTGATTTCTTTGTTAATAGCAGAACCAAACAATCATATTAATCTAGCACTACGCATACTACTTTTCATTTTAATATTTGCGAAAAGCCAACTATTTAATAGCCATTACTTTAACCAGCATTTCACCCAATTCCAGTTGCTGTACGACTGCATACTCGCAAGATTTTAAAGCCATCTATAAGCTCCTAGGAGGAGGAGGTTAGGAGGAGGGCCAAGACCAAGCTGAACCTTACAGCGGGAGTTATCCCAGACAGGCCCTCTCGCTGCCTGCACCTTTGCTGTTGTTACATATCGGTTTTCGCTCACCCGCGGAGCGAAAACAGGGGCTGTCAGTACATAAGGGGTGTGTGTGTATGTTTGTGTGTGTGTGGGGCGCTGCTTGGCTGACGCGGCTCTCTCCGTTTCTCTCTCTGTTCCCTCGCTCCGAACGCAGCTGGCGGCCACTCTGCGGCTCCTGGCCCAGTGTCCCCCGGCGCGGCGCCGCCTGCTCGGCCACGGCGCTGCCCTCCACGAGCTCTGCGCGGCGCTGGAGCTGCGCAGCGGCGACAAGGAGCTGTGCCTCTGCATCCTCAGGGTCCTCAGGTACGTGAGAGGGCGCTGCTCCCTCCTCCGGCTCCGGGAGCCTCAAAGGAGGGGCAGGGTCGAGCGCTAAGACTGGAAGATTTACGCTGAGCTTTTTCGGCGTAGTTTTTCATGATATTGTAAGCTCATTTTGCTTACTGTTGTAGCCCTGCAGACGTGGGTTCATCATCCCCGTGAAAAACACCTGGTTGGATTGTGTCATTCTTTGATGCCACAGATGCTGGGTTTTTTAAAGTACCATTTCTTATATTTAAAATGCTGCATAAATTGTTAGGTGTTTACTAATCTTGGTTTAGGCCATGTTTGAAGAGAATTAATGAGAGAAATTACACAAGGAACGGTGTATTGTGAAATAAAATACACGAGAGAAAAATGTGACCAGTGTTCATTGTTTTAAGATGTTACAGAGTCTTTGAGGAGATTAATCCCTGGGATCAGGGCTTGAGTGTGCAGATGGAAGCGCTGAAAGAATCTCAGTGTTAAGAGCAGCCAACGGCTGCTTCCCAAGATGGGCTTTTTTAGAGGGAGATCGGTATGAGTCAGTCACCAAAAAGATCATTTTGTAGTCTTGAATAGTTTCTCAGTCAAAAGTATTCCAGTTACCAAGCATCAGCTGGCAGTATTCAGTGCTAAATTGACTTGCAAACAATGTAAAGATTTTGGAGAAGTGAAGTTGGCTCTTGGTAATGCAGGGGTAGTTGGATTATAAACACAGTTTTTGGATGACGCGCTGGATGAAGTGTTTGCCTTTGCTGTTTTGTTACTGCATTGAGTCATGTTGCCTGTGGCTCTGTGTTCAATGAGATTATGTTATGGACTTCTCCTTTTGTTCAGCTCCTCCAGATTATTCATCACATTCTCCTTTCTGGATGAGGTTGGGTTGTTCTTTGAACAGAAGCTGCAGAAGGGGGTGGCATTCCTTCCTCTCCGCAGCTGAAACTGGGCAAATCTGCTCCTTAGCTGTCTGTGCTACCTGTAAAGCATGCGAATGGCTTCCCCATTTCCATGCTACCCCGTTCACATCTCTCTCTAGTTTTGTTCCTAAAAGCGAGCTCTAGCAGTGATTGCAGCACTTTGAACCTATTTACTTCTTCTGAGGAGGGAGCAGTTTTTTTACTTGGAAAATGCCATGAAAAGTGGGCTAATGGGTTTATAATTAAGTGTAATTGATACTTACCCTGTAATTCTGATAAGGACATTTACTTGATGTAGAATTCAATATGGAGAAAAAAATAACTTACCTTACTTAAAGCTTCCTACTGCTTCATTTTTTTTTCCTTAAGATTAGAACTACATGCTCCAAGAATACAAATTAACCATAAAATCAATTTAATTAGCATTCTGGAAATTGCAATCACACACACAAAAAAAAAAAAAGAAGAAAAAGAAGAAGTATGCAGTACAGAGCTCAGAGCTTTGAATTTTGTTTTGTCTTCTAGTAATACAGAATGATTATTCTCTCAATCAGCTTTAGGCAGTTTATTTGTAGAGAATATGTTCAATCTATCCAGATTATTATTCATTCAATAAGACTCCAAATCTTCCTGTAATTAGTTTTAATTGAACGTCAACACAGATCTTTTCTGGTTTTGATTATATGTGAAGTAAGATGTTATCCTGGTTTGTTCTGTTATTGCATTTTTCTGGTGTGACCAAAGCATGTTCCCTATTTTGGCAATGGTCAAGGTGAGCGGTGTAGGGCTGGAGCAGGTGTTAGGAAATGTGCAGAGATAAATCCTGCCTGCAAGGGTTCTCTTCATTTGCTGGTGAGAGATAGTACTGTTGCTGGGCTCTGCTAGGTGTACACTTGGAAAGGACCCCTTATTTCTTCTCGTCTGACTTCCCACGTCATCTTGAAATTCCAGTTCTCCCGTTTAGCACGAAGAAGTGCTGGTGTTAGCATACTGTGTCCATATGGCAAGCAGGTTGGGGAAGCTCCTTATGTTTGCTTCTTCCAGTAATTCACAGTGGCAAGGATAGCTAGGCTTCTGTTGTGCTCTTATATAACTGCATATGCCTCTGCTAGAAGTCAGAGTACTGGCATTCACTTCATTTGATGGAAAGTACGACTCTTGAGAGTCAAAAGTGACTTTCTAAAAAAATATTTTGTGGAAAAAAGTCTTTTTGTTCATCTAAATGTTTTGTTTTTTTTCTTTATAGCAAACTTTCTACCTACAATGACTTCTGTGCAGCTTTAGCAGACTGCTCCAGATGTTACGTCTTATTTTTAGCCCTACTAAACAAATACCAGAAGCAGCAGGTCAGTTTTTCATCTCTTGATTTTTATATATTTATCCTCTGATGTGTCTCTGTATTATTGTGTATAAGCTTGTTGTCAGTGACCTACTTTCATGCATTTACCAAATAAAAATTTTAAATGGCTGACAGAATTTCTAAGTAGTAAATAATTTTAATTAAATAATTTAGATTAAAAATTCACAGCTGTACAGAGGACAGTTGATTAACTTCTCAATCCACGTATAGAAAGAGTCCTTTAAGTACCTAATTTTTTTTCCTGGTTTTAAGAAATATTTTTTAAAGCAAAAGGTTATTTAAATACTTAATTGTAGGAAATTGTTAGGCTTTTTCCTGTCCTACTCACCTGCAGAAGACGTGTGACTTTCCTAGAGCTAAACGACGTGAAAGCAGAGGAAAATGTTCCTCACTGCCATGTAAAAAGTGGAGATTTACTCAAATGTTGATTAGTCTGTCAGAGCCCCAGGAAAGCCGAGACCCTTGTGCCCAGCCAGTCTGTCAGTGTCCCGTTCTGGGACCCTTCACTAGGCAGTCCCACTGGATCTGTTCCACTGAGGTATTCAGGGTCACACACCTGACAGAGAAACCTTCTCTTGGGTCTCCTCCTTTACCCACTGCGGGCAGTGGGCAGTGCCCTTGCAGCACTCACGTTGACAGTTTGCAGAATAACACTCTTTATTAATAGAATTGTGAAGGTTAAGGCTTAAGACTCGCCCGTGATAGTGGCAGATTACAAAAATATATTCAAAGCAATATACTAATTTAAGGCAATGTACTAAGAAGCTCTAATCCCCCCAAAAAAGCTGGTCTGAGACAATCATTCAGCATGTAGAGATCACGTTTCTTACACAGTAGACATCCCTAGGAGGGAGAAGACAGGTTCAGCTTGTCGACTGATCCCATAAGTTACAATGCAGTCTTCCCCCATTTCTTCCCAGTCTTAACTCTTTTTTTTACTATTTCTTTATATGTAGGTGGAGCTTGCGTGGCTTTGGTCATATGACTTAATCTGTGAGGGGTGGTTGTACCTGAGATAACCTTGGGATGGGGACGTGCGTTAGTCCAAGCAGAATGATTTCATAACAGCTGCTGATTCAAGAGCAGGACATTTTCCTTTATCTCCCTTGGTTTTCAGCTGCTGTGGGGCTTATCAACTGGAAATTACCACCGAGTTCCCTCCTCTGCAAGGGTTTCAGCACAATGCCTGGTCATGGTGTGTCCACTCTGCTCCACCCTCTGTTGGGTCCCCCTTAGATCACATAGTGCGTGGGAGGTTAGATATGCTGACTATGTTTCATCCAGGGAGTACAACTGTACTTTTTCCTCTAACTTCCATACCATTATCTTTTTACCCTCAGTCATCTTCTGATGCTCTCTAACTGTGTAAGATATCAAAATGTATCTCTCCCTTACAACATGCCCCTGGAGTACTGCATTTGGGATTTTTGTGTAGAAATAAATGTTTACACTTGGTCAAAATCCTCATTTTGTGAAATAAAATGCTGAGTATAGTTACTGCCAGCTTTAATAGAATTCCAAGCGTGTTGCTCTATGGTCCTGATGTATGACAGTGATCTTTCTTACATTTACTGGGGCACCGTGTTCTCACAGTTTGGTGCAGGATCCCAGTCTTTCAGTTTGATGCATTGATAAGAGAGGATTTACCCTATGTAGGGGCAAATTACTTAGCTCTATTGACAGGTAAGTTTTAAGAAGAAAATTATTTTTATCTAAAGCATAGATATTCAAAGGTGGACCAAGGTTTCAAAACATAGAACATTACATTACATTAAGATCAGTCTTAAAAGTAAGGAACTTTCTTGGCTGGTCCAGCATCGAAACTAGTTTGAGATCATTTAGTTATCCTGTACAATTTATCCCAGAATTATTCTTGGAGGTATTTTGGAAGGAGGTCTTTTGTGCTGTTATCATTGAAAGGAATTAATGAAGGTAACTAGATTGGCTATGCTGAACAATATTTTTTCTCCTGCCAAATACAAAAATAATTTGTTCCTTTCCTGTTTACCAGCATCCCTGTTTTCTGTGATAATACACGTGGAAGAGGAACAAAGATTAAGTTGTTTCTCTTCTTAATATTTGCTGGTTAACACTTCTGTAGCATATCTGAGTATTTCTAGGTTCAGGCTGCTCTTGCGTAGCTCAGTCTTCAAAGACTTCAGTAAAATACAATGTAAATAATGTATAAATAACATGAAAAATATCAAAGGTATTATATTTTCCTAGATTTATAGTTTGTCTTCCTTGTGATTGTTGTATTAAAAACTCAACAAATTATGGAACTGAGAATAAGGATCTTTAATTAAGTAACACCTTTCTCCTAAACCTAATCTGTCATTGTAAGGAACCTAGTTTTTCTGGGTTCCTGTGTTAATAGCTTTGTGCCATAATGAATTGTAGGCTCATATCTACCTCAAATTGTTTGCTATTATTTATTTAGAATTTAACTTCCCCGGTTGTCTGTTAAGTGGTCCAAAAAGACATCTTTCTTCATGAGGTTAGCATTGCCTTTTGTGTTAAATTGTCAGTTGTTTTATCAAAATACAAGTGAGTAAAGAAGTAACTTGTGTATTAATAATAGCTTGGCTATTACATTGTGTTGATTATATATGCAGTGTATCCAGAATAATTATTTATTACTGCAGTTTTGAAACAAGCATGCAATTGTCAGTTTTCAGCTTTGTGAAGCCCTGCAGAAAGAAAAAAGGAGGACATAGATAATGCAATGCACCCCTTTTTCTTTAATAATTATAAATGCTTGAGCTGTGAGGAGTGCCAATGTTTTTCTTGAGGTGTAGTTGGCACTGCTAATCTTATTTTTTTTAAATGCTGATAGCTAGTGAGTTACAGTATGAGTTGGTATGTGTTGAAAAGAAATGAAGTAACAGCAGTGTGAGTAAAATTGTCTACTGTGGGAAGAATCTAAAAGATTGAAAGGAAAAGTCATAGTTACTAAAGCATTAAAAATCTTCAGGACTCAAAACTGATAGGTGAAGAAAGATGTGTCTGTGTGTGTGTATGTTTTCTGAGTTTCAGGTTGCAAATTTTGTGGGATCTGTTTTTTTACTGGCAATCATAGCAGCTGGAAACATACAGGGGAAAAATAGAGGAAAATTATCATTCAGATTTTCCCAAGGGCTATCGAAACTGTGACTTTAAAGATAAAGGAAATAGGATTAATGATTTGTACCCATGCCACACACTGAATTCCACAATTGCGACCCAGATGGTCTCTATTCTTTGCTCCACGCTGCAGTTACAGCTCTTTTCCCTTTTTTTTCTCAGCTTATGTTCTCTCTTGGGTGAAAGAGTCAGAAGGAATGGAAGAGTAATGATTCAACTCTATGAGACAGACTTTTGGGGAAATTGAGTTGGCAAGACTTGATATACCATGTGTCATAGTCTTAGGTAGGGGATACAGAAGACTGGAAAAGCTTCAGGGTAGGACCAGGGAAGTCAACTGGGCTTTTGCATACATCTGAAGTATGTGTTCATGCTTGGCTTTGGACCTTACTTGTGTGGAGTAACAACAAAAATCCTTCCTTGGTGATTGCCACATGCTGTCAGAACTGTCAGAAGTGTCTGCGTAGAGCCTCTGTCTTGCAGGATAAGCTTTGCATGATTCTGTTCCTAGTCAGCATTGTAGACTTTTGCCTCACTCAAGAAATCTTTTATGAGGGTTCTATTCCACATCCCCACATCATTATCATCTCTAAGCTTTCCAGATAAACTGCCTAAAGAGTCACTTTCTTGGGCTGCAGTTAATGTCACAAGTCACAAGCAAGGCCATGCTCTTGGAACAGGGACATTGCCTAAATAGGACAGTAGCTTCTGTCCATAAGTCGGGCACTACTTGAGCTTAGGTGGTATTTTGGGGCCCTGCCAGCATCTGTGTAATTTTTTTTATCAGTTAGAAGTCTGTTTCCAATCCTAAGAGCACGAACACAGGGTGTGATACTAAAATTTGTATAGAAGCAATCTTATGCCTGTTGTGTAGAAAAGTCCCCTTACACTTTAGTCAGTCCTAATTTTGATATTGGGAAGCAATGGTTTAAGGATCTGACATCACTGGATGCAGTAATTTCCTATTCAGCAATGTAATAATTACATAGAATCACATAAACAGTTTATCCAGTCCACTCTTGGTATTTGGCAACGGTGAGATTCAGATATCTGGAGAACAGTGAAAATGGGGCAGGCATATATGATACTTGCTGTGTGTTCTTAGCAAACCTCCAACTCTTTCCAGTTTGAAAACACCCTCAGCCAGCTGTGTATGAAGTAAAGCTCACCTGACTTCTTTTCTGTGAAATTCTACAGTCTCTCTTCTACCCCATATAAACTTTTAACGTGTTAAAAGATCCATTGACAAGGAGTTGCATAGCAAACTATTTCCTTTGCCTATTTTGAATTTGGCCTTTACTGGCTTTATTTGATGCCTTCTGGTTCTTGTATTGCAAATGTGGTGAAGCCCATAGTTCATTTCACACATCCCTTGATTGTCTTAGATGTTTATCCTACCCTGTCAAAAAGTTCCCTGTTTTCCATGCTGAAGAGTCCTTGCTTACTTAGCCCTTTTTGACAGAAGGGCTGTTCCATGACCTGGTGTATCCATATTCTTTTTGCATAACATTTTCCAATCCTGATTCCTGTCTCTTTATTTGAGAGGAGGAAACCAGAACACAGCTTTAAGATATGGCCAACATCATAGATTTACATGCCTGCATAAATTTATTTCCCAGTACTTTATTTGTTTTTTTGGTCTGTGATCATTAAACTTTGTCAGTAACTCTTAAGATTGCTCTGTAGGTGATTATGGTTGGTTCAAAGGCTATGATTTTATACATGAAGATATGTTTGTTCTTTTCCACTGATCCTTTCATATTTAAATTCATGCATTTAAATTTCATCTGCTATTTTATTACCAACTGACTACAATTCTTTTTCTGCTCTTTGGTCAGCCTTCATCTTTGGTACTTTGAATATCACAGTAAAATCAGTATGTTCTTCCATATCACTTCTGCTGTCCATTTTCTGAGTTTCTGGACAACTTGAATACAACAGATCCCAGCAGAACATCTTGGGAATTCCACTGATCATCTTCCACCACTGCAGAAATGAATAATTTGCTCTATTTTACATCCTCTACTCATTTATCCAAGACATTCTCCCCTACAGCATGACTCCTTAGTTTCACTAGAATTTTAGTGAGTGACTTTGTTAAAACTCTACTGGAAGGTCACATGGGGGGTATCAGATGGGTTGGGTTTTTTGGGGTTTTTTTAATGCACGTTTGTTAATCCATTCAAAGAACTCAGTAAATGTATAAGTCAGAAATTACAAGTCTTAAAGCTGATTGTGATTATCTGGCTGTCCACTTGGATTTTTTTTGTTCTTTGTTGTGGTCTCTACTAATTTATCTTGTCTGGATACCAGACTTGATTCTCACTCGGAATCTTTTCATGTTTCTTGTAGTTTTAGGAGGTTGCATAGTGCTGTTAGTAATTAAGCTATTTAATTAATTAGTTCTTTTAGAACTATTGCATAATTGTTCAGTCCTGATGATTGGTTACTCTTTGTTATGTCAGTTTGTTCCTTAAAGTTGCTTGTGGTTGCTTCAGTTTTTGGACAGATGGCTCTGATGAGCCTTCCCTGGAGAATGCTGTCACATTGAGATCTCCCAGCTGCTTCCAGAGTGGTCATGAATCAATGCAAAGAACTCGTTTAGTTTCTCTGCAATGACATTTTCTTCCCTCAGTGCTTCTGTTTTATCCTGATCATCAATTGGTTTTTCAGATTCTGGCAAACTTCCCAGTCCTGCTAAGTTGGAAAAGATTTGTTATTATTTTTGCATCTCTTGCATCAGTTAGAAGAACTGCACTCATTTTCAATTATAATTTGCACGCTGCTTTACCTGGCTCATTTAGCAATCAGTTTGTCAGAAACAATTTATTAAATGAAGAGATGTTGCCTCGTCATCCTCTCTACGGACATGTCCACATTTATCAGGTTCACTGTGCCTGGGTCTGCCCAGCTTCCCTCCCAAATGCATCTACCAGGTAGCAGCTCCCAAATCAGCTTATTGTCCTCTGTGAGCAAGCAGCCTTTTGCTTGTGAGACTTGCTCGTGTCTCCCCCCACCCAAAAAAAAACCCCCCCGTTGTTTCAATGTCCTTTTTGCTCCTAGTGCTGTGGGTGAGGTTATCGCAGGTGAGGCCTCTAACTGCAGGGGATTTTCCCACTGTGTTTCTGGCCTTACTGATTAGGCAAATGCTTATCTGCATGCAGTGACTGGTCTTTCTGGCTGGTATTTTGGCTGGTTTATGGGTAACTCTGTGATGAGCTCCCAGGAACCCCCCCCCATCTGTCTGTTTCAGTCAGTCATAAAACATAAGTCATGCAGTGCCCAAAAGCAACTACAGGCTCTTCATTTTACAGCGTAGTGCTGCACCTCTGTTTAGTTCAGGTACACATTTGCCTTTTAAATACTTGGAGAGTGTTATTGGCATTCTGCTCAGTGCCATCACAGTCTTCTGAGATACCAAAGGGGCTTTTTATTAACGTTGTTACTGGGGGCAGTGGTGTGTTCCTGTGTCTACTGCTTGTTTCTAAATAAATAGTTATCAGTGCTGACCCAAGTGTTCTTTGACCCAATGCTTTAGTTGTGGGGTTTTGTCTGGTTTGGGTTTTTTTTGGCTGAAAGAAAAAGCAAAAATGTTAAGAAAAATGCAGGATATTTGATCTGTACACTGAGTATAAAATTTTCAGAAATGCAGTGTTTAAAGTTTGTAATGAACCAGTCTTCATTGGCATGTATCATATAGAAACCTGTTGTTCCAGTGTATCAAAAGATAAAAGTGGATGTATGTGATTACTAGATAGGTAAACAATAGAATATCAGTAATAATAATAAGATATTACTGCATGGCGAGACACACTTGTTACTAAAAAATGTTAATTGTTTTTGATTTAATTCCTCTAAATGAGGCTGAAAGCTTCGGAACACCTCTAAAAAAAGCTGAAAGAACTATTAGAGTTAAAATGCCCCAAGGAAATTAATTTATCCACGGCAAAGGTCAGACCATTAGCAGGCTGCCTATTAATAGAATCTGCACAAGGAAGACATTTCTGTTAGTAGACCAGTTTTAATCTAGGGAAAAAAAAAAAAGAGCTGATAAGAAAGAGGGGCTAAAGCTGTTCAAATTTAAAGTAGTAACAAGAATAAAGATTTTAACCAGAAGGATCAGCAGTCATTGGAGCAATACCATGAAGGATATGGTTTTCAACTTCTTAAAAAATTATTTTAATTTCTGAAATAGTGATTCAATGGTAATAATAATTTCTGAAGATTCTGGTTTTTTAGAGAGCCTACACAGCTTTTCATCAAATGTTTTTCTGGTGACAGTGTGCTAGCTTTTCTTCTGTGGACCCAGGTCTCCAAGTGTCCATAAACAAACCTAAGCACAAGCTCCTGATTGCTGAAATTCACTAAGTGCAAATGAACCCTTTTCTGCAAAGTTTAGCTGAACAGATCAGATTTTGGGGTATAAAAATTATTGGGTAGGGTCCTGTGGTGCAGATACACAAAAATATAATTACATTTTACTGAGGGTCTCTCATTCTCCTCAAATGCATTAATATTTGCGGGGGGAGGAGGTTCTCTTTACTGACAAGGTCCTCTATGCTGTCACTGTGGCAAAACTTCTCTCTGTTCCTTATTTCACCTTCACCAAGCAAAAGATTCTCTATTTGTTTTTGATACTTCTGGGATGTTCTACACCACTGCCTTCTCCCCTTTTTTTTTTTAATTCTTTAAATTGAGTTTCATATTGTGACAGCTGTTATTTCTGGGTTTGAACAGAAATTTTCTCAGCTACCATGTCACTCCAAGATGAATCTTTACTGTATTTGGAAGAGATTAGCTCTGAGTTATTATAGCTACAGTAATTTTGCCTATAAGTAGACTATCAGATCCTGGAAAGAACTCCAAAATTTTCATTCCAAGGTGCATCATAAAGCAGAAATACAAATTTGGAAGTGAAGTGTAAATAAGATTTGAATGAGAAGCAGGGCAAGTGGTAGAATTTTGACTAACTCTGCTATCCCCACTCATTCTGAGGGCCCAGACACCGATTAAAGTAACAATGGTTACTTGGCCAGCATTCACAGGTTCTAGATTGGATTGTCCTTCCTTATTGATCTGGTTTTAGTTAGAAACTACTGACCTGGTTTGCTTTCCTTCAGTACTGATAAGGACACCTGTACAGTCTGTACCCGTGCTCATCATGCTGACACTGAAAGGCAGGTGCACTTTAATTGCCAAGATAAACTGTTGGCAGGTTCTGTGACTCAGCAGGTACATAGGGTACCTTTGCTACTAGGGCAGTGCAAGGAAGAGAGTTTTTGCAGTAGATAAGCAGAAAGATCTTTAATATCCGTGCTGATTAAATGTTTATGTTTCAGTTGCCAGAAGAAGAGTTAAATGCTGATGGAGTGTATCGTGCCATTGCCACCTCGAAACCCAAAATATCACAGTTTCTTCACAGATAGGAAGCAAAGAAAAAGATCTTCTCGAGCTTTTCTTGAGTTGTTTGTTCAAATTAATTTGCTTAAGGGAAGCTGTGTGCTCTCATATATAGCCTTCCACTCAGGTTTGAGTACACTCTGTGTTCATCATGTCTCACATGAATGCCTCACTGCAAAAAGATGAAATAACTGAGTGTAATTCCTATCTTTAATCTAGTTTGTCTTTAGTGCAATACATGTTTAAACTTCCATGTTATATAATTTGATCTGATGAATGTAATTTTTCTGTAAGTGTGAAAGAATGCCTGAAATTCCATATGAAGTTAATACTCCAAACCTGTGGAAATGCACAGTAATCTCATTTATTATATTGATTTTTTTCCTATGTACAGAAAGTTGCTATGTACAGAAAGGCCCATGGGCTTTGCACAGGTTTAGTCTTGCAGGCAGTTTCAAAATATCATGTAGCTTTGAATGTATTTTTTTTACACAGCCATTCTAAGATGGTGTTTCTTACTCTTTCAGTCCTTACCTGTGAGCATTTAAAGAAATGTAGCCAAGAATAATATAAACCCTGGAGCATTGGATATATAACTCAGGAGAAGTTATACAGCTTTCCTTTTTGACTTTGCTAGTTAAATTTTCACTGGAAGATAATGAAACTTTGGTACCATTTACCATTCTATTAAAGCCGGATGTGCTTAGCTAAAAAAGAAGTATTTTATAAGTTTGTTTTGCTGGGCTGTAGGTGGAAAGCACAGCTGAGATCACACTTCTGAAAATATCAGTTGATTGCTGTGCGGTACCTGTTTGTCTCTTTCCTGATTGGGTAGGGCTGTTGCTGGGCTGATACCATTTTGACCAAAATTAGAAAGTCAATATAAACGAGTCAAACTCGACTGCCTGCTTTTTTTCAGTTCTTGCTTCTGATTCATCAGTTGTTTGTTTCAAATTTTTACAGCCTTTGCGAGTTGGGTGTTGTGCCAGCAAAGGTGAAAGCTCTTAGTGGTTAGTCATTAAGTATATTCATAAAAAACTGTCTTGATGACATTTAGATCCTAACAAAAAATGTGATGCCTAGTTCAAAAAAAAAGTGGAAGTGGGTCCTAGAGAGTGATATTATTAAATATGTGGATGTGAAAACTATTTCCTCACTTATGAGACTGCTGTGTCTCATGTTCAGGCATAGCACTCATCTTCCTGAGAGGATGTTATTGCCAGTGTCTTGTGACAGAGGCTTTAAGACCTGAAACTTATGAAGTTATGAATGCATGTATCAAAGATGAAGGCATGTATCAAAGAAGGAGTTGCTGCTTAACTTCTTTTTGCCTTCAGTATTCGCTTGTATACTTTAACAGGTTAGACTGTGCCTGGTTAACTTATGTTACTAATACCAGGGAAGGTTAGAATATGTGTAAATATAATTATAATATTTGAAGAAAAACAACGTGTGAAGTGTTTGGCAAAATTCTAGCTTAGTGCAAGTACAGCAGGTTAGCAGCTAAAGATAGATGGTTCTCATGTACTTGAAGAAATGCTGTTACTTTACCTTGCACCATTAAGTGAAATCTTTACACTTTTTAAAATATGGGTAGGTTTTGATGCCAGTGACAGAGAGAAGTGTTTTTTGTAGTTTAAGCTTGAGTAACTTCAGAATTTTTTTTTTTCTTCTTGTCACATACTGGTGGGTAAGAAAAAGGTGGGGATATTATTGAATCCCATTCAGTGAGGACCCACTAGTCTTGCCACTGAAAAGTTGTATCGCACTGTGTACAAAATGAAGGTCAGGTTAGAAAGTGCTTTAGAAGAGCAGCTTGGCTAAATCATGAGATCTCAAGATACCTTACAAAATTAGAAAGTAGGTCTCATTCAGCAATGATAAAAATAAAAGGGTAGGAAGAGCGTGTAAAATCAGAAAAAAACCCCAACACAATATGAGGTGCAACTACAAAGGGACATAAAAAGAAGCAAAACTTTTTATAGTACAGTGAGAAGACAACAAGGGAATAATTGCTCTGGTATTCAAAAGAAGGTGAGCATTACTGAACAGATACCACTGTGAAGAGTGAAGTCTGAAATATCCTTTTTTTTTTTCTTTCTGAAAGGGTTATGTATGACCAAATGAATAATCTCTACATCAGCCTGGATTATTTTATCACTGACAAGCAAGCTGAAGCATATTAAATGTCATCAAACCAGCTGATGAAATTTACCTTTTGGTGTTTACAAAAGGACAGAAAGGGGATCCCAATCTCTGGGATTCTTGGAAAGTTATGAAGAATTGCAAGATTGTAGGGTGCCTGTTTTTAAAAGGAGAAAGAGGAGGAACTGGGGAATGACAGATCAGTCAACTTAGACTATATTTCTGGTAAAATTAGGAACAAATAATTCAGCTATTTATAAGCAATTAGAATGAACAACAGAATGAATAAAACCTAATTTGGATGTAACAGTAACAAATCAAGGGGGAGGAGTTTAACCTCTACAGTGGTTGCCAGGCCTAGAAAAGGAAAGGCTGTGGTCTCTGCCCATCACAGCTGACATTTGCTTGCTTGTAAGATTAGTAAATTCTGGCCCATATGATTATTCTAGTTATATAAAGTGTGGTTCTAAGACGTTTGAAGATTACTGTGGGCTTGGTAAAAATAGATGACCTGTACTAAGTATATCCATTAGTAATTACTGCAGTGCTATACTAGTTCTGTCAGATGTTTCTGATTTCTTCTGTAAAACAGATTATGAAAAATAATCTGTTATGAAAATAATAATCAGAATATCATCAGTTATGAAAATCAGTAGCATAAAAAATTATTTCTGGTTACTGTGTTTGGCATTCCTTCAGTTCTGGATATGCTATCGTCTGAATTGGGAAGCAAATGAAGTATTATCTTCTTTTCAAGCAGCTACCACCCTCTGATTTTTCCCATGTAACATGGTTCATTTATTTATTTTGTTACAGGATTTGGTGATCCGTATCATCTTCATTCTTGGTAATTTAACGGCAAAGAATGACCAGGCCCGGGAGCAATTTTTTAAAGAAAAAGGAAGTGTTAACACCTTAACATCATTATTCCAAACCTACTATGAACTCGATTTGAATGCATCAACATGGCACCATGATAGAAAAGGAAAAAGGCTCCTAACAGATCCTTCAGAAGCAGAAGAAGTTCTGATAAAACTGTTAAGAGTGCTGGCCAACCTCTCCATTCACCCTCGAGTAGGCGCAGCTCTGGCAGCTGCCCAGCCTGTTGTAGGATTACTTGTTACAGTGCTAGGTAATAAAATTTATGTTGTGTTTGTTATCTTTGTTCAGCCTGTAAGGAGAGTTTAAGACTTTCCATTGTAAAAAAACCCCTCCAAAGTCAATTGGCTGCTATTAATTCAGCTGTCTTATGTAGAAGGCTTGCTTCAGACAGTAGAAGCATTGCTACTTTGGTACTGACTTTTCAGTATCTGGGGAAAGATATTATAGAATTCTTTAGTTCAGGATCATTAAAGATAAAAAACAAATTTTATTTATCTCACTGAGGGTTAATATATAAGGAAAGTTTGTTCTTATCAGGTGCTATATAGATGCGTTTGGCATTTTGGAAGATGGAAGAGAGTGTCTCCCTCCAAATGGAGGACTGCAGTTCCTTTACCACTTACTAATCCCCTTGTAAATCTAATTACAGACCAAGGCTGGTCTGTTCTCCCCATAACAGAGTTTAGCTGGGACAAGATACATCTTAAACAGCTCAATATATTTTACTGTGTAATGAGAACATTAAATATTATGTTAAGATAATCAGCCTGATTGTACACTGTCTTACTAGTCATGAGGGATGAGACAAGTCAAGACTCACAACTTGGTTCTGTCTCATGGGTTGAAACTGTCTTAATGATTGTGTAAGTGCTTTTGACCTTCAAAGCTTCTCTCTGCCATCCTCTTCTCTTCTTGAGCACTCTGTCAGTCAGTTTACTACAAAAGGTTCTGTCTCCCTGTGAACTTGCCCTCTTTCATTTCCTTCACTCTTGGCTTCTGAGGCCAGAGACCTCGGACAAGTAAGTCTTCCAGACTTTTACACAGGTTAACATTTGTTCTGTGAGGAAGTCTAAGAGAAAAATCTTTCAAATATTGTTGAAGGGTTTTTTTTTGGTTTTTTTTTTTTTGACAATTCAGTATAATAGTCCTTGGCATTTCTTTAAGTCTATCACACAGCCCTGTTTCTGCATGTGGACTCTCCTCAGTGCCATCTTAAAACAGCAAACAGGATTTGTAAAATGTGTTAACCAACTAAGTTTTAAACTACGTTGCCTGAGTAATTCTGTAAATTAATAATGGGAAAGAGTGGTTTTGTATTGCCATTTTGGATCAGGTGTTCCTGTTAGCTTCTGCCATGTTACTGAACAACACAAGGTTTGACTGTAGTCGTGGCCATGTAAACTAACACTCTGTTTGCTTCTGGGCTCTAATGCACTGCAAAATTAGGCACAAGTGTGTGTTTATCTACATATGTATATGTTTTGGGGTTTTATTTACTCTCAGAATACAAGTCGGTCGATGCCTGTGAAGACTTGGTCATCAATGCTGCAACAACAATCAACAATTTGTCCTACTATCAAGTGAATAATTCCGCAGTTCAAGACAAGAAGCTCCACATTGCTGAAAGTAAGGACTTTCAAACTAGTACCTTTTGTATAGCTTTTGGTAAACAGAAACATTTTTGACACAACAGAAAGTAAAGACACTGGTAAAAAGTTTGTGGTATTATATTGAAGGGGTATAAAGTTCATACAGTTAAATTCTTTCAATAATGATTTCCCCTTTCTTTTGAAAATAACACTATAATGTATATGAAAATAGTTGGGTTGTTCACAAATCCCTTTCTTTTCCTTCCCAAAGGAATTAGCTGTATTGTCTTCTGTTCAGCAGTTTTTGCTAGATTTGTTCAAAATCCATATACCTGAGCCAAAATAATCATGTTGTTTTTTTCCTTCTAAACACAGTATGGCAAGAGTGGGATATTTGCCTTGTTACTTTCTATACCTGTAAAATTTGATTTCTGTCTGTTTCTGGCTTGTAAATCCATTGGCAATATATCAATATATGCACTGAGTGATTCTCTCCCCCGTGACATTATGGACAACAATCACTTACCTGTAGGAACTGCACTGACTTCTGGGGCCATCATTAATGTTGTACAAAAGGTAGAGAGGCTGTATCTTGTATCTCTCTGTCTAAATAGACAAGACATTGGGGGGAGACAGAACCTGAAGTTTGCACAACAGGTGGAATGAGGAATAGGAAAAAACACTCTGGCTGTCAGCCCCGTGCCTGGACTGGTAGACATCATATTCTCTGTAGGTAACAGCTCTGCTGTTCTCTCACGACTCATTTTATCACCTATAAGCCTCTTGTTGCTGGTTGGAAACAAATTACTTCTCTCCTGTCCTGTTTGTTGGCATGTGGAACTAGTCCCATTAGCTTCCTGAACTGAGGAAAGAGGAAACCTTTTGATGGAAGACCAGCAGGCTTTCTGCTCCTGCAGGCCTTTTGAGAAAACTCCCTGTTTGATATGAGTGGTGGACAAAAATCTCTTCAGATGGCTCTTAATGCCAAGTTCAAGGTGTGTTCAGTATTTCAACATCCAGAGGCAGAAGTAATGAGAATGAAGTCAACCTCCCTTCTCCATTTTTTTTTCTTTCTTCTGTTGTATGAAGGACTAAGGGTTGACTTCTTTGAATCCTCTGTATGATGGACTGATTTCAGTGCTTTGCTTTGTACTCACGGGAAGACTACAGATAAATGTAACTTCTGTAACGTCCCTCTTCTGCCATGCACCAAAATCCTCCATGGTGGTAGCTCTCCCTAAGAAGTGCTGAAGGTCCCGTTCCTACTGCTGAAGTACACATTGATGATGTGTGAAACTACTAAGCAGAAAAGCAGCAAGGAAGTGAAAGTTTTGGGTTGGGACAATATAAAATAGCAATTCAGAGAAAATGTGTTTGCTTGTTATAGCCACACTGAGAGAAAACAGAAAATAATTTGAGTTTTAGGGGACATCCCACCATAAGACCATCTGTTCAGGAGCTAAATAAGTTCTCTTATATATTACAACATTTAAAAAATTATGTCTTCCTGGATTTTCACATGAGCCCAGTCAAAACTGCGTAGCAAAACTGGCTCCCATTATTACAACTGTGCTTAGACTGTCTCCATAACTCCTCGTTTGTTCCTTTGCATTTAGTCCCACATTGGAGTTCCTTGTTTTATCTTCAAAGCCCTATACAGTTTCATTCTTGTTCTACCATCAGCTCACCCCCTTTCCTGCCACCAGATAGACAGACAACTGCTCCCGTTTGTTACATTTATCACTGTTGCTGTTTTCATTCTGATATTCACTGATAAAAAAACAACCACGTATTTGTGATTTACAAGTAATTATTTGTATTTAATTTCTCTGCAAACTGATAGTGCTTTTAAAGCTGTTAATGAGTGACAGTATGGATGCAGTTGTGGAGGCTGTCAGAGTCTTTGGCAATCTTTCCCAGCATCATGAGATCCGTGACTTCATCATGCAGAAAAAGAGTGAGTTACTTTTGCATTTGTAGGAGTTCTATTTTTAAATGTCCATGGTTCTAAAAAGAAAAGGTTGTTAATAAGCTGTCTCAGTTAAAGGGTAGAAGCAATCTTCCCTGATGTTTTGCAAATTAGGCAAACATTAGAATCCAATAATAGTCATAAACACCATTTTATTTCAGTTTCATTAAAATGGAAATATTGGAGTAGGAAAAATATGCCCATGGTACTTTCACAAAGGTAAATACTACAAAAACCCTGTTTTTCCTAAAGTTTCAAATATAAAATTTCTCTTTACTCAAATAGCTTTTCAGAAGCCTGCAGGTTAGTAGCGATATGATATAAAATTAAAATCCAACTAAAATCTCATTTAGGTTCATAATCTCAGATTTTTGATTCCCATATTCGACAGCTTGTTAGCACTTTGGAATATGGGGTTGGGATTCCACTGCCTCAGCAAAGATGTCCTGTTTGCCTGGGGGGGAGGGGGAGTAAGATACAAATCTTCTCAAATGCTTTTGCTTTGGGTGTCCAAAGAGCTTTGGGGGAAATGCCAACTCCTTGTTATTCACAGGTGTATCATCAGCTTAGACACCAGCTCACTGTGATTTTTTTTTTTGTCTGCTTCTTGGTGCTGAAAGTGAGGTGATCATGCCACAGTATGCACTTCTTTATTCCAAGGGTGGTACATCACTGTATTTGAAGGGAGAAGTGACCTTAGCAGCTGGTTCCTGGTGAACAGTCTCAGTCAAAGGATTAAATGTTCCAGCTGGGAGAGACCGGGGCCTGGGTGTGCCAAGCTCAGGAATTGCTGAGAGGCTTCCTCTCAGTGAGGCCAGCCCAGCTCCCTGGCTGGGGTTGTCTCCTCAGCTCTGCAGTCAGTGCCAGCAGGTTCTGCACGCTCCCACAGGAGCCCCAGGCTGCTGCACTCCCGGCTGGACTTGGTGTGCTCTGGGACAACCCTGCACTCACAGGTGAAAGAACTTTCCCCTCTGAGTGCCAGATGCCAAATCCTTGCAGTTTCTGCTGGGATGGAAAGCAGGGGGGGGTGATAATTCCAAGAAATAAGCTGCGATTTTGTTTTGTCAGCTTAGCCTCTGCTGATGGGATTTTCACCTTTATTTGGTGTGTTTTTATTACTAGAATTTCTGGTTTGCTGTTTTGAAGGAAACTGGTGTTCAGCATGTTACTTTGTCATGTGCCTCCTTTACAAATGTCACAGTAATATCCTACAAGGGTGAATTTTTGGATAGGGTATCGTGCATTTGACTGCTTTCTAGTAAGTATTTTGTAATGCCACTTGTATGGTAAATCCATCTTTCTAGTAATATTGTTTCCTTCTTTACAATGCAGTTTACAAGTTCATGATTGCTTTGCTCGATTCCAAGAACCGAGAGGTCTGTTTTCCTGCCTGTGGAGTTCTGCTCAATCTCACAGTAGATGAGAACAAACGAGCTTTTCTGATGGAAGAAGGAGGAATTGGAAAGTGAGTTCCTGCTTGTGTTTGAGAAATGGCAATTTTGAGTAGTTAGGCCAAAAAGTTTCAGATTATTTTTTTACCGAGGCCCATACCTTGTAATAAAGACTCCAGCATAGTAGATACTTGGTATCTAAAGTTCTTTGAGAACAAGCCTTTCACACCAGCCCAACCCCACAGAAAAGTCTCCCAAAGACCCTCTGCTATGTGCACAGCACAGGGTGCATAGAAGAAAGCAGCTAAGGCCTGGCTTTGCAGCAGCTGCTTGTGCTTGGCTTAACTGGCTTCTAGGTGGGCTACAGTGAGCAGCTCAGCCTGTGTCTGGTGCAGGTGTGAAGGGATTTCATGAACTGATGTTCCACATGGTCCCTTGCAGTTTTTGTAACCCCTTGGTGCTGTAGGAAAGACTACCTGATGGAGCCATGCTGGGCAGAGAACAGCTCCTGAGTTTCCTCTCTCTGGGAGTTCAAGTTTAAGGCACTGTAACATTGTAAGGGATATTAGACCTTGAAAAACCACCGTGGGTGCAACACTTGTGGCTTTGATGTTCAGATAATAGCGGATCCAGCTTAATTGGAGCAACATGAAAGATCATGTTCCTGTGCTTGTAAAGCAGTTGGTACAGCCCACAGTTGTGAAACAATATGCCTCACTTTGAAATGCTTTCCTGTTCATACATCATATAATTACTTTTTTATACACTGTAAACAATGCATAGGCTTCTCGTCCTTCCTTCCCATGTTCTAGTTAACTTACAATACAAAGCTGGAAAACGAGAATAAAAATAAGTTAAATGAATCTAGAGAATTTGGAAGTGTCTGTTAAGGAGATCATCCTGCCTGTGCCAAACCAGCTGTCTGGATTTTTGGAACTGAGATTATTGTACCAATATATAATGGCCCAAAGAAAATAGGGAATTAGTCTTATCAGAGTTAAGTTAAAAAAAAAAAATAAGGCAAGGTAATTTCACTTTTCTTTACATTCCTTCTGTTGTTCCACAATAAGTGCAGAGAGGAGAAAAAAAGCAAACTTCCTTTTGGGTGGTCTTCAGTGACTTGTTTTCAGCCATACCTGCATATAGTAGTTATCCTTTACTGATCAACAGATTGTAAATCGCTCTGTGAAGTGGAGAAGTGAGGGAAGAGGACAGCAGTGAAGGATTATTATTGAAGAGGTCACCAGGGGCAGCGGGTGGAAGAGGTTTACTTCTGCAGCCCCAGGACCTGGGAACTCTGCAGTTTGGAAATGGAACCTCTGGATAGTTACTGTGTGCAAGCTGGTGCAGGCAGAAAAGTTATACCTTCATTTCAGAGTCCTGTTTAGGATTCAGCCTGCATTTGGTGTCTGCAAGGCAGGGAGATGGGGAGAAAGGTCTGGAACCTACTGGTCCTTAATAAAACAGGTATTTCTGAGACGAGTCCCTTGGGAGTACAGGCTGAGGAAATGCAAGAATGGGTGAGATCTGCAAAATTGAGAGACTTTGCTGAATGTGAAAGGTAATTCTTTGATCATGGAAGTAACAAATTCCTTTGGATTTGGTTTTTTTGGTGAGGTGATCTGATGTGAAGTAAGATGGATATTCTGATTGAATATTTTTCTGCATTTCCAGCAACTTGTCCAGATGAATCATTGGTGTCTGATAAAGTTTGGCTTGGATAGCATGGATTGCATTGCTTGGATCACTGCTTTAGTGGTAGCCACAGATTTGGGACAGTCACAGATTGTGATGAAGAAATTTGATGGAATTTTAGTGTCTTTGGTTACATTTGCAAAGTATTTGAGTGAAATGGTCAGTTGGGTCAGAAAGTTGGGCAGAGGATGGGCAGCTGCAGGCAGACACACACACATGTGGAGACAAGAGGCATGTCCACATCCTTGGGGAACCACACTAAATGAAAAGGGGGAAGTTACTGAGGAAGAAAGTAGCATCTGAAGTTTATTAACATAGAATTTTCCTTCAAACTTTCATGGAGCATGCTTACAGTTCTAGATCTTGAAGAGCTCAGGAGAAAATTCCATGAACCAGAACAAAGCCCTGGTTTTGTTTGGTACTGACAGGTTGGTTGACTGCTTACAAGACTTTGGGCCGGCAGACTGGCAGCTCTCGTGTCTGATCTGCAAAACCCTGTGCAACTACAGCGAGAACACGACGAGCACGGCCTCCTGCTTCGGGGGAGACACCGCCACGCTGCTGCTGCTGCTGCTCACAGCCCTTCTGGGTGAGACTCCTGGTCTTGGTCTCTTTCCCTCAGTAAAAGAATTGGAAGGGGCAAAATCAAAGCAGGATCAGTGTGGGTGGGAAGTCTGTCGTGCAGCTTTCGGTGGCTGGCCAGTGTGGACTGTCCAGCAGCACAGTGGTCCCTGTGCAGCACACACCGGCCCCTGGGGATCGTGGCATTTCTGGGGTGCAGCAGGCTGGCTTTGCTGCTTGGCCACCTTTCTTTTCTCTCCATGGTCTCCTTGCGGGCAAGGACAGCATCCTTGCAATTTCTCACCTGCTCCCTAAAGCCAGGAAGGGCGTGCTCATGGCTCCACAAAAGCTAAAAGGTGAATGTAAGGACATTGATTTGCTTACCCAGTGGAATCTTTTCATCTGGGCATTTACTTTTGCTTCAGATTTTACAGAGTTGAGTGGCTATGTAATAGTCCTGTAGTCGGTATATGTAATTTTCCTCCTTTATTTTTTGAGCCCTGCTTTGCTTATGTTTTATTTTGGGTAGGTCACTTGCGATTATATTTTAAAAAATCTTTAAAATACAAATTAAATGGAAGGAAACTAACTACGCTTGATATGGTTTTAATTGGAAATTGACTAAAGATGTATACTTGCTGTCAGACCCAGACAGAACATGAAATCTTGTGGTCTCTTTTGTTGTAGACAGTCAGAAAAGTGTGTGGATTTGTGAGGATTTTTTTTCCAGTTACAGCAAAATTACTGATATTCGCTGCTGTAATGGTTCCTTGTATTGTGTTCCTTGCTATGATGGACGTGTCTTTAGATGGAATTACTACACACATTTTTATCTGCAAACAGCAGTGTTTCAAGGCTGTTACTGCACTTTTTAACATTCTGCAAGAGACCTGCGAACTTTACAGCCACAGTCATGCTTGAATTTTCTGGCACGCTGCAAGAGGTGTATATGTCTTTGTTTTAGAAAGTACGTGCTTTCTTTTTCCTCTGTGTTCAGCACTGCTTATTGAAGCAATTGATTTGACTGCAGAGTCCAGGCTGGATAGCAGGTGTACCTCCCATTGAATAGTATAACTTTCATGAACTGGAAGTTCATCTACAATTGCAATTGCAGTTACAGTTGTGATTGTAATGCAGCTGTAATGGTAGTTAATAAGGAATGAGTTAGAATTAAATCAGAAGGCCAGTCATTCTTCACACTGTAATCAGAAGAGGAGCTGTAGAAAAAAACCCACATCTTATTATTCATTGGATCTGGTTCCTCTGTGTGCAGAGAGCCAACAAATCTTAGTAATAGCAGCTGGTTAATATTGTCCTACATCTTCCTCCTCCCATTGTGTCCAGTAACAGCCTTGAACCGTCATTGCTCTGATTCTATCATTCAGGAAGCAGGAGGCAACTGCTGACAGCCAGTGAACTGTACTTGAGCGTCAGCACACCCTCAGGAAGCGGAAAAAGTGGAGCATGGCACAGCAGACACCTCGCTTCACCTGCTGTGCTCGGCCTCCTCCTCTTTATTTTTCCCTCCCCCATCTGGCACAGGATGACAGCAGATACAGGGAAGCAAAAGGGAGTGGAAATGTTGTGCCCAAGAGATGATGTGTCCTTTTGCTGGACAAAGGGCACAATTTGTTTTTCTTTTTCCCTGCCTGATCCCAGCAGCCTGGCATGTGGTGCCCCTGCTTTCCAGTGGCACTTGTCATTCACCATCTTTCGGCTGCTCTTGAGTCTCATGTCACTCTGCTGGCTCAGAGCTCCTGGAGGCTGCTGTTCCCAGGCCCTGGCAGCAGCTCTGCCTTGGCCCAGGCCCTCAGGAGCAGTGGTGGAGGTGAGCTTCTGTCTTAGGAACATTCTTCTGTTTGGTCGCTCACAGAAAAGAAAGTTTCTCCCCCCCCCTCTCTCCAGTCTTTCTCTTGTGCTGGCTTTTTACCTCCACGATAAATTCCAGGAGGTTATTTTGGAATCTCAGTCCATGTGAACTTTTACATGGCATAGCAGAGCTTCCAGGGCTGCCAGCCTGTCTTGCTGGTGTTTCAAGGATGGGCAGTCCTTGCAGACTTGCAGGAGTCTGCACTCCAGTCTCCAGTTTTCCCCACAGAATGCAGGCCCAGTGTGTTTGTCTGTTCCTGGGCTTGCAGCCAGCACATATGCTCTTTGGCCAGGACCCAGTTTTGCTGGTTTTTGAGGAGAGTCGTGGGAAAATTAAATTATCTGAGGATGCACAGCTTGCATGCGGAACGCTGATCCTCACTGATCCACAGTGTTACTCGCGTTCTGCTTTGGGAAATTTACTGTTTCACTTCAACACTTCAGCTTTGAACTGCTTCTGACCCTTGTTCTTGTAGGCTGGAATTCTTGACCTCAGTGATTCCATAAATATTCAGTTGACTTCTGGGGAGTACAGCTGTCTAATAAAAGGGAGAAAAGCCACTGGCTCTGTGTTAGAACAGACTTAATTTGGGTAGAAAAAAACAGGAGTAGGCAAAGCAATTCTCACTGAAAACAAACCACATAATCCCTTATTTTCCACTTCAGGGTCTTTGGCTTCTCTGCTGCTGAGATGGATTTTAGGTTGGTTGGGTTACTGTGCCATTGATAGGATAAGAGCTAATGGGCAATAAGACAAAATTCCAATTAAACATTAGGAAAAGAGATTTCCATTGTGGTGACTGTTAAGCGCTGGAACAGGCTGCTGTCCTTGAAGGTGTTCAGTACTCAACAGTACATGGACTAGAGCAAACTGATACATGGAGACTCTGCTCCAGAGGTTTTTTCCAACCTAAATTATCCTATGACATCATCAAATATAGATTTAATGTCATAGGCTGGACCTAATCTGTGATTACAAGTTTTCTTCCTGCAGAGATAAGACATCCTTCTTGAAAGATTGGGCGTTCTTTTCCTCTTTATTTTATTACAGAAAGACTCTGAATGTCATCTCCTTACACAGAACTCCTTTTGCAATCTTTCTCCCAGTCAGCCTCTCTTTAATTTTAATTTTGGTAGCTGCAGTGTAGTGGTGCAGGAGCCAGGTACTGTGTGCAGTTGCTGGTAACGTTGTGTGAGCTGGAGCCCATCTCCACGCCCAGGAATGTCATTTCCTTCTTCACAAGGGTCTCAGCTCGGGCCACCTGATCTGCACAGGCATCTTGGCATGGGAGTAAGCGCTGTTGGAGCATCTTTTCTGCACAAAGTTGGACTCAGAATGTGCTTAATTGAAGTTTCTCCTCAGCCCCCAGCTGCCTTTACCTGCTGTGGCTGTGCAATAAGCTCCCTTAGGGAGTAATTTATTTAACACATTGTGAATATGGTGCTTTTTCACAGTGTAGGCCCAGGGTTGAGCATTGCCCATTTGGAGAGGATTCTGCCTTCATTTTAGATCTGTTAATGGCCTAAAGGCTGTCAAATATCCTTCTGTTAAACCGTGTGAAAACATTTGTTCAGCATTATCAGTTGTGTTTGTACATTCCTGATTCAAGAGAATGCTTCTGGTTGCAGACTGATTTCTGTTTTCCCTAAGAGTTTGTCTATTTGCCATATCCAGTGCCAAGCAAAATGCAGGGGGGGAAAATGACTGATGACTTCCTTTCATTCCTAACATTGTCTTTAATAAAGGCTGTCCTGTTGTTTTATTTTTGAAATTTGTGAGGAAGGGAGGGCATCAGTAAATACAATAAGTATAGTGTCATTCAAATTCCTTCGGTGTGAGAGTAGATAGAGTTGGAAAGAGTCTCCAGATTAGCAGAGTAATTTGGGACAGGAAAAACACAGTTGAAGTTGGATGGACGGATTGCTTACTTCAGCAAAATTGCTGTGGGCAGTGTTTAAACCCTGGGTACTCTCCAGACTGACAGTCACAGTACACGATCAATCTCAGAGACGGTTTTTGTCTCAGAGGGACCTGTGAGGTGTGAGAATAAAAGAACCTGCATTACCATTTTCACTGTTCTGCTGCCCTTGCCATCTTTTCTTTTATATTGAATCTAAGGCTCTCAGTGATGCTTTACTTCTCTCAAGTGCAGTTGTTTTTAAGCCACCAGCATACACAGCTGTATGTGTCACAAAATAAGAACTTGAGTATATTTTTCATTTGGAACTGATGCTGGCATTTTCCCTGATTACAGATGAAGAGGTAGAGTTGGAGTGCAGCCTCGACAGAGATGTAAAGGACTGCCAAAGAGTCTATTGGGAAAGGGAGTTCAAACCCGTGGCAGAAAAACTTCTTGACAGAATTCAAAGCCATCACTCTTCCAGCTGAGTCTATCACTCCATTTTAATCAGTTGGGTTTTTGAGGGTTTTGTTTTTGGTTCTGTTTTTTTATTTTCTTTTTGTTTTTGGTTTTTTTTGGGTTTCTTTGGTAAATTGTTTATTTCTAATATACCTGTACATTGCCATTGGTAAGCTTGTTGGGGAGCATGACTATTAAATAAAAAAGTCAGAAAAGCCTGGTATTTATGTACTGCCATCTTTTGAAGAGCTTGTATGAAATTTTTGCATATGTAATTACCTTTTACAGTATACTTGAGCTGATGAAGCAGCTGCTCGGTGTGACTTGTCTAGTAATGGCATTGTTTCTTGACTGGAAAAACGAAACAAAAATATTTACTGAACTTCTAATTTTTAGAAGGTAAGTTATGAATGAGTACCTGGACCTCTGTGGTACCAAAAATGCTGTGCAAACAAATGTTACGTGACAGGGCCCACATTTCCCCTACAGACCTTAAGGAACTTCTGTTACCTGATGCTGTTGGGACATTGTCCTGTGTTCCTTGATAAGCTTCACTCTTCAAATCAAACACTGTTGGGGGTCAGGGAACGTCACCCCCCTTTCCTTGGGAGATTCCCCTTTCTTCTGGCACCGGGGGCTGGGCTCGAGGGTATCCTGGCTATCTTGGTGTCTCAGTGGCTCAGGTGTTGCTTGTGCCCAGCCAGGCTCAGCCCTGCTGTGGGAGGGAGCTTGTGTGGTGGCAGCCTCTGTCACTGCAATCCACAGGAGAGAAGAGCTCAGCATTCAGTGTGGTTTGGCTCCAGCAACAGCTCTGCTCAGCTCAAAAATATCTCAATTATCATCCTTTCTTTTGCCATTTTAGTTTTAGCTGAAGGGAAGATAAATGGCTTCCATGTCCCGTTTATTCCTGGGAGAAAAGAATGGATTTGCTTTGAGAGAGTATTAAGGAAAGGATGATGGGTAAATAGTCCCTGTGGGGAAGAAGCTGGAGGCATTTGTTCCTGGCATTCGTGTGACAGGAAGGCAGGCAAACACCCAGCTGTGCCGGGCAGGGTGGGGGCACTGGAAAAGGCCCCCGTGGCCAAGCCCTGCCAGCAGGACTAATCAGAATTGACGAGGGCCGAGTCTCTGGCAGCAGGCAGCTGAAACTGATGGCTGGCTCAAGTCAAGGTGGTGTTTGGGCAATTAAGATTTGCTCAAATACACCACTAATTCTGTCAGTTACTGCTGATTAAACTGTAACCAGGGGCCTGAAGTGCTGTGCCTGCAGCACAGGGCAGAGCTGGGGATCCTGGGGCAGCCACCGTGCGTGAGCTTCGGCCTTTGTGCAGCAAGAGACACGTTCAGAGGAGCTGGATTGAGGAGAGAGGGCGGCACAGGACTCTGGAGCACCCCTCAGGTCGAGCTGGACCAGCCTCTGTCTTTCTCTGGATCAACACCTGGGAGTGGTAAGAAGCAGCCCCAGGATGCTGGACTTTCGGGAGTGTTCTTACGGCATCATTTGCCATCTGTGACCAGCTGAAGCCACTCACACAGAATATGCTGCAGTGTTTGCTGCTTGAAAAGTGAGAGGGCACTTGGATGGGGCTGGAGAACACAGGATGGAAACGGCCAGCTTAAGTTTCTTGGAAAAATTCATGCCTACCTTTGACCCCAGAAAGCACCTGGAGACTCAAGCGCTGCAGAAATTGTTCAGACTGGAAAGGCACAACTTGGCTGTACAATGCCCTTAAGACAGGAAAGTTTAGCTCTGTTTTTGGAACACTAAAAATCCTGTATTTTCAGTTAAGAGGAAGCACCAGATGCTTCCTGTTAGTCACAATTTTTGACAGTTTATTAATCTTTCTCCCCTAGATCTTTCTAGATATTTCAGCTTCTTGGACTGTAAACTTAAAACTGTTCTCAGATGGTTCTGTAGAAAGAGAAACCAGTCTGAGCTGAGACCCAGGCCAGAAATTAAACCAACGCTGCTTGTGGGCTTCAGAAAAATCCATTTCACAGAATCACAGAAAATCACGGAATCAGCTGAGTTGGAAAGGAACCGTCAGCATCCTTGAGTGCAGCTCCTGGTCCTGCACCAGACACCCCACGAATCACACCTTGTGCCTGAGAGCGTTGTCCAAATGGGTGAAAATAGCAGCAGCACAGAAGAGGTGTTTCCACTACTACACTTAGTGAAGCTCTAGCTCTGTTTTTAAACTTTTCCTTCCACCAATTTTAGACTCAGCTAAAAAAATCATGGCTGATGATTTTAACTATGTTTGCTCAGTTACTGTTTCAAACATATTAAATGGTCTTAGAACCAGTAGGAACAGAAGCTTAAGTGAAATGCACAGAAACACCAAGAGAAAAAGTTGTTACCTTTATTTCAAAAATACCAGTAATACTGACAAATTTAAAAAGCAATTCACACTCATACAAAAGTATTCATGTGTTCTCCAAAACCACTGTGTATTAAACGTCAGCATTTTAATCACGTTTTGATTTACTAAAAATAGATGTTTTTTAGCCTAGTTATTTAAGCAACTGCAAAAATCATTAAGACCAGCATTGGGCATGTAATACAGTAGGACTGTTTGGCAGTCTAGAACAACATTCCCACACCTCGTCCTAGCTCCTTCTAGGTTCATCCATGAAAAGGAGGACAAGAAGCTACTCGACACTTTGTGTAGGTAGATCTCTAAGAAGCTCAGGACTCCAGTCCCCTCCCTTCTTTGCGTAGGAAGACCATTGCACTTTGGAGCTCACGAAATAATGCTGAACAAACGTCCTGTTTTTAAGGCTAAACAAGTTGAGAAAATTGACTGCTATCTTTCAAATTATCAGTGTGGACAGAGGAGGTTTAGTTCTGATTAAACAGGGAATCTAAATAACAAGGCTTTTTTTGAAACCACACAATAAAGGCTCAGACAATAGCAGTGCTCACTTTCACTTCTAGCTCAACTGGAACAGCCTGGGTCTGTTCACTCCACCTGCACAAATAGCAGCATCAAGATTTTCTAAAATTATTCTCATAGGGAAAGCAAATGTCATCAAGTCCCAGTCCTTTTCGCACTCCAACTCGCAGTATTTGCCTTAACACAAGATCTATGTATCTATGGTTTGCTATATTGCCACAAGTTCAGAGAATGTCCCGGGCTGTCTAAAGCCAAAATACCGAGAGCAGGCAGCACTTCTGCACAGCCCTGTCTGTCAACTGCCAAGCGTTCGCTGCCCAGTGGCAGCAATGATATTCCAAAAATGGAAATAGCTGAAACTAAAGGAGTTATGGCACAATGGGCATCTTAAACTTCTAGCTACTGTTGGTCCTGAGGCTTCGTATCTTCCTCTGCCATACTGCAGCTGCAGAACATTCCAACGTCGACAGGCAGCCGGAGACATCAGGTCATATAGCGAGTAATAGCTCTCAGAGCATAAAGTAGTTCGGCTTGCATCCGAGCTTCTACCAGAAGCAAATTCACATGGACCTTGGGGAGAGAGAGAAGGAGTTGGGCTTTAGCATCAGCACCACCCACCAGAGGCAGCCAAAGGAAGCCTTGGGGCTGTGCGTGTTGTGCTGGTGCAGCGGCAGCAGGGGAGCGCTGTCTGTGCCGCCACCCAGACCCGGCTGTGGGGCTCACTGAGGGGGCAGCAGTGCCACACCCTGTGGCACAGCCTGGCACTGGCTCACTCCTCAGGAAGAGGAAATCGGCCTTTAGCGGAGCAGCTGGTTTAACTGGAAGAAAAGGACAAGCTTTCAAGCACACAAGCCCTTTTTCAGCAGCACCAGCTTGTTCAGTTTTAATGAGGCCACCACCTGAACACCACAGAGTGCTTGGCCAAGGTGGAGCACCAGAAAGACTCTCAAATGCCATAAACTGCTATCTCTTCCGAGACACAGGTGTTACGGCAGCTACTGGAAGTAACAATTTCATTCCCCACATCATTTCCTCCATTCCTTTACTTTGCATTTCTAAAGTAAATGAATTCATCGATTTTCCCCAATGCGTTTATTTGAGGATGAGATCAGAAACTCGTGGGGGGCGGGGTGTGAAAGTGTTTTCTCACAGACAGCAGGTTGCAGTGAGTTTTCTCTGGCATGTAAGGGTTGTGTGTGGTTTCACTTGCATGATCTCCGTGAGGATGTCTGGTTATTGTGTTCAGTATGTGGCTGAGCCTTGGGTTTTGGTGGCTATGGAGATGCAAAGTTTTGGGCTTTAAAGAAGGATTTATGTGCTTGGAAAGCTCATCTATCACAGTCTAATCAAAAGAGGCAGTGTTTGAACCGCCTTAAATCACTGAAGTTATAGGACTTGTAGTTATAGAACCTGCTTTAAGGGGTTTATCAAGAACTAGAGCCTCTAATGATACAAGCACTAATGATTTCTGCATTTTTATGTTTCAGCATTGACTTTGAGTCCAATAAATACCTTTTCCAAACAAAAACTGAAGGATATAAACGTAATGGCTTAAATATCTGGGAGTTAACAGCAGGAAATGTGACTGGCAGGTGCAATTCAGACTGTGTAACCCAGCAGCAGAGCTTTTAGGCTTTAACAACGAAACTGCTTTGGGTCCATCTGGTCCTTTCTGGCCATGCCAGAAGGACCAGGGGACTGGAAAGACCCTGGCCCAGCCAGAGTGCTGTTCCAGGTCTGCTGCTAAGGGATGGATGGATCTTGCACCACTTCCCTGCCTTGCTGGGATGCAGGCAGTACTGACTTGCAGTTGAGGTGAGCTGTACCATCCTCGTGTCTAACCCCTGTACTGCTCAGAGCTTGCCCAGTCCATGTCAGCTGTTAGCCAGCACACAGGCAGGAGGAACGGGGAGATCCTTTCAGCCCGGGAACACAACACTTCCCAATGATTAGACTGTGAGCAGAATCCCAGGAGCATCAACTAAAGCTTAAGCTGTGTGGGTGTGGCTGTCAGGGAGACACTGATCTGGGGCCCGTGGCTGTCCCTCAGCACGCACACCAACTGTACCTTCTCAGAGTGTTCAAACTGTCTCCAGAAGCTATCATACATTCTTTTTGTGGTCTTTTCAGGAGTGCAAACCACAGTCTTGATATAAACTTTAAAGCTGCGGTCCAACAACTGATTAATTTCACCATAGTCATAATCATCGTATCTGTTTGGAATTGAAAGAAAAACACTTTCATTTTCAAGCAGCAGTTGCATTTCACTTGCATTGTTTCTAAGTTCCTATGGCAAAACAAATTATTGGGTAAGTGTAGCACTAGTGGCCCTCTCCCATAAACAAAAAAAAAAATGAGTTTGAAAACACATGCATGTTTGCTTAATAAATAGTTCTGGTTCAACCCGAGGAAGAAAAGCCAATTTGTTTAGAGCAAAAACAGTAAGACTGACCTTATTCCAAACATACAATGAATATAGTTCCAAATAGCTCGTCTTAGCATTGAGGTATCCACATCTTTGTGCATGGCCATTGTGTTGTAAGTCAGATTATAAGCAATATGGAACTTCTCATCAAGTAGTTGTCCCACATCTGGATAAAGACGATTAACCAAGGAATAACCATGGTCTTCCCAGGAATAATCCTTCGAATAAGTAAAAATGCAGAGCGAAGCATTTCAGAAATGAACTTGTGAAGACTCAGAGCTTTAATACAGTCACAGATCCCAGGGCAGATATTTCACTGGGGGTGGGGGTTGCTCATCTGCTGGCTTTAAGCCTCACCCAGGGGCAGTGAGAGCACAGCCATTTCCAGGTGTGGTGTGTGGCACAGGGAGCAGTTGTTCCCTAAAGCCCCCTGACTGCAGCCCCCAGCCTTTTACCTGAACACGAAAGGTGGGCACGTGCATTCCGTGTCTGGAGAAGTCTTTGTAACCATAGCTGGTATCCTCAAAGTGACGAGACACATCTCTTGTTGCTGCAGATTCTTCATCTTCTGTTAATGCCAAACAGAATGTCACACAATTTGGAAAGAACAAATTGGAAGTTATGAGCAGAATTCCTGCAGGAGAATGGTCTTTGTGCTTTTTAAAAATCAAACACATTTTCACTGGACTACCCATATTAAGATTCTCTGCTGAAGTCACAGCTCTGTGACTGCAGCAATGGTGCTCAGATGCAACTCCATGAAAAACACTCAGGTTTTTTCTTTCAGACAAACATCTTTTTCCCCTCTTCTGCTGTACTGCAATCTTCACCCTCTCCCCTGAATCTAGGGGATGTTTTCCCTCTAACTCAAGAGGTCTGTAAAAATGTCAGGGGAAAAGCCTGGTTTGGAACAGAGAGCTTTTTAAAAAAGAGACTTCTGAGACTTCCATGCCAAATTTGTCTTAGAGGAAATTGTATTGAAAAGCCCGTGACAACCCTAAACTCGTAACAGGTTAAGAGCTGTCTCTCAGTCATCTGAAAAGTAATGTTTTGTACACTTAAACAGCAAAGCATGTCAAGTGTCTTGTTTTTACAATGTCTTGCAAGATGCTTAAATCTCCTGTGAAACTTCTAAAACTCTCTCTCTTGAGATTCCATTTCTTCTGGAGATTTCTATTAAACACAACATTGGTCAGAGAGTGTTACGGTGTGCCTGCAAGCAGCCACAAATCTTGGCACTACTTTGCTTTTAAGTGTTGTTCCTGGAAGAAAACAAGGCATCCCTAATCTTGATTCCTTCAAAGAAACGGTAATGTTTGTGAGACATCTAATAGCATTTATTTCCCCTTTTGCAGGGGTACTACTTCAGATGATGTGGAAGAGTCGTAATAAATGCATGTACAGACTAAGTCTGCGCTACCTGAAGAACACACGAACATGCTTTCTCTCTTCTCTCTTTCAAAACGTGTGGCCATCTCCTCTTGGCTGGCTTCCTCTTCATCTCTGCACTCCTGCAGCTGCTTCATTTTCTCCATAAGAGCTTCAACTTCACAGACAGACTCTGTAGACTAAAAAGAAGAGAAAGACATTTCATTTTCATGCAACAGGAACTGACGATGGCAGCAGGAATTGCCAAGCCAGAAAGTTTAAACACAACTGAAGCCCTTTACATCTTTAAATACTGATTTTTCAAGGAACACAGTTTTAGAAAGAAACCTGTACTGACCCAGTGGTTTACATTTAGTCATCATCTTTTCTCAATTAGATCCCTGGTATTTTTAGTATGATTTAAAAATCACAGCATTTTGGAACTAGTTGTTCTCACTCTAAAATTAGTTTCCTCTTAGTCTAAATGTTCAGCAGCTGAAAAACAAGGAGCTGTAACAGAAATTCTGATAGAGGAAGTAACCACAATTTACCACTCTGCTGTATTTTTCCCCTCCTCTGCTACAGAGGAGAAACATTGAAGGAAAAAGGAAGGGTGAGTATAAATGCAGATTTAATGAAACCTCAAAAGAAAGCCAGTGCAAGGTAATCGTCTTTCACAAGAGCTGTTTTAACACCACAAGAATTCAGTAACTGATCTTGTAAACCTTCATCAGCACCAAAGTAAAGTAAAATTATCTTTAATTTATACAGTTCTGCCCCTTTCCTCCCTGCCTTTTGCAGTCTGCTCCTTCAGAAAGACAGCATGCTCCATCAAACAAATTTAAATGCCACCCACACCACTGCAGTAAAATATCACAGGCAAGGATCCTGCAGTGAGAACACCCTCATGGCTGTTCTTAAGCCACCACTTAGTTCACATCATGCTTTTCACCCAGGGAAAACAAGTCCAGATCAGCATAACTGCTGCAAACGGGGAAGAGTGTTTTAAACAGAGTCACAAAGTTGTGAATGATCTGTTAAAAATGATCTGTTGTGTGATGCATGACAAACACCCGAAGGCAAAAAAAGTCAGAACCTGGAATCAAAGGAAGAGCCAACTTTCCACTGCACGGATGAAAAAAGCATTCCTGGCCACTGCTGCTCAGGACACTTGTCATGAACTAGCTGAAGATGAGACTCGTCTCAGTTCAGCTTTATGAGTGACAGGCAGAAAAAAAACAACAGAGATTGTGTCTGTTTCTTCCTTTGGTAGCTTTCCCCAGCTTCCCAGTACCATTTCAGCTCCTCCTAAATGCATTTTTTCAATACCCACATCTGGATTAGGCTCATCAATCCCACTCTCAAAGAATGAAAAGAGACAGGCACCCTCCACGTATTAAGTTTACAAAAGAAACAACCACTATTGGAAGAGATTGTTTGTTCAGACAGACACTTACTGGAATGCTTCCAGCTGGGCTGGCATGGATGTCATCCACCCCGTGGTAGCCATTTGCTATATCACATATGCAATAGTTACTGACAGAGGGGGGCCTGAAGGTGTGACCTCCTTCACAGTCGATCTCTGGGCTGATCCCACAGCCAAACGTGAAGGAAGCAAGGGAGTGGTAGTGTGTAAGGAGAACGACTGCATGGATCAGCTCTGCCAGGGACCAGCTGTTCTCTTCTGTCTTCAAAAGTTGCTTTAAAAATAATGCAAGACAAAAGAATTAAAGCAATTCATTTGACCCAACTGTAATGCAGTTAATCAACATATTTCTTTGCCAGGTTAAATCATTTTTCCGACATCAAGATGTGCTTCCTCACTCTCTGCTGCCATTAGTGTGCTCAGTGACCTGTTACCAGCTGACCTGCCAGACACAGCCCTACGTGGTTAAGCCACAGAGAACACAACTTCTCTCCCCTCAGTCCCCGGGCAATTGCCTTAAGCTGGGGTTTCTCTTTTGCACCATGTGGTTTCTGTCGAGGTCATGCTGACTTGCATTGAAATTTCACACCTCTGATGAAGATGCAACCACAATTGCTTGCACGTTCCTTCAAATGGTCTTTACAGCATCAGAAACTCCAAGCAACTCTGTGCAGATCAGCCGTGCAAAAACCTGGCAGCAGGGCCAGGCTGCCTCCATCTTGTCCCTGTGGTGGAATGCTCTAGATTGGACAAAAAGCTTCAAACCCCGACTTCCCCTGCAGGCAGGAAAGTGTGGGAGGTTTGGGGCCTTCTGGCAGAGCAAGTGCCCTCCCCCTCAGCTCAGGGCCCTGCCTCCAGCTGGACCTGCCACCACCTCTCACCAGGCCAGGCTGCACCGAGGAATTCCCAGCACCCCCGTGCTCCTTGCTATGGGCATGGAGGAGAGCAGAAAGGGTGGAAGAAGCAGCAGCCCCGTGGTGGTTTGTTGGAGCTGCAGTCCTGGCTGTCCTGAACCACCACCACTTCCCTGGGGAGCGCTACCAGCCTGCTTCCTTCCCATCCAGCATTTGAACTGGCAGCAAGCCAGATAAAAATGGGAAGGCTGCTGTTCTGCCTGACCTCTGGCAGCATCTCAGGAACACCCGGGGGTTCTGGCTACTGAAAGCGCACAGCTCGAGGAGAGAGGTGCACATCTGAGCACATCGTCATTGCACCGACGGAATTCCAACAGGACAGGGAAGTTTCAGCGTGTTGTAAATTACTTATTTAAGAGCAGGCACGATCCTGTTCGTTTTACACAACAGGACACAAGTGACACTGTATCAGGCAATGATGTAGCACTGAAATCAAAGGCATTACCACAGAACATCCTTCTCCCTGTCTGGCTCTGAATCTGTGCTTGCTTTACTGAAAAAAGGAGACATTCGCATTACTCCATGAAAGACCTACCTCGATATGTTCCTTGGTGATAAGCCAGGGTCGGTGAGCCAACATTTTGTTCAGTTCTCCTAAATTCTGCAATTTTTGAGGTGCATTTTCCAGACCATTCAACCATTTAGGGTCTCCACCAACATGAAGGAAGTCATTCACATGGAGGTTAACAAGGTACGAGCACTGATGTCGTGCTGCAGCCTAGAGAGGAAAACAGCGTAATACAGGAAACAAGTAGAGAAAGTTAGTAATTTATGACAAATATCCTAAGTCATTGCTTCCTCAAACATCCAAGAGTAAGACTTGCACTGATCAAAAACTCAAATGAAAAAAAGATTTCTGAGATTAACACATCAGCTTGTTTTGATTATTGTTCTCACAACATAACTATCCCTTGTTCACACCCATCATCATTATGCTGGCTACAGGTGCAACATACCTATATCCAGGGAGAAATAGAGGCACGGACTTATTACACTGTCCTGAAGCAAGCAATCCACACTGCACTGTACTCCCCAGGGGGAAGAAGCTGCCTCTAGCTGCAACTTTACCAGCAGCAATCAAAAGCGGGTTTTAGATTGCAAATGGCAAGAGAGACTACAGGCGCCTTCTCAGCAAAGAAAGGCTCAGTATCGTTTACTCCAACACTTTCTACGTCAAATTAAGATGCAGCCCAAAACTTTAATTCAACTTCAGCAAGCAAAGATCACTGAACCGGCATATTAGATATGAGAAATCAACCACTTTTGGAAAAAAAACTTGTACAAAATCTACATATTTAGAAATGGGATGATGGGACCATCTATTGAGTTAGAGAACAGCCTATGTGACAGGACAGACACATAAAAACAAACTTCCTTGAGAAACAGTTTCTGAGCAACCAAGGAAGCCAATAACGATTATTTCCATAGCACGCTTCTCCCCTTTTCCCCACAGTCCTACCAAATGCTGTGAACAGAAAGCGCTGCTCTTCTGGAACCCTCCGTAAAAGCAGACGCCACCAAACCCACCCTTGCTTTTCCCTTTGCTGCTGGTGAAATGCCTTTCCAGCCAGGAGCTGCCCAACACACGGCGGCAGCTGCTCTCAGACGGGAGCCAGCGCGCCTGGCGCGTACCATGATCCCGATGTAGTGCCGGTAATGGAGCGGGAGCGGGCCGTCCATTTGCAGGAGATAGTGCTGAGTTTTTAGAAAGCTCTCGAGATACTGCGGGTGGAAAACCATCACCAAGGTGACGTTGTCCAGTCGGCCCAGCGTGGCAAAAGACTCTGCAAACAGCGTGTGCATCGTGGCGTCCTCCTTTCCCACCTGAACCGTCTGATTGGAGAGAAAGAGCGATGAGCAATGCTGTCCAAGTACCAACGATAAAACAGCAGATAAATATGTTACCACAGCACCCAGAGGCCCCAAGTGAAAGGAATTATGCTATAAATCTATTAATGGCGTTAAATCAGTGCACATAAGGCACATTAAATCCCTGTAATACCTCTCATTTAGGAGATCACAAGTGGTTATATCAGCAAAAGGAGATTTTTGGCTTTAGTCTCTCTCTAATACAATGCTGACTTCTCATTTTTAACTGTCTCACCTTCACTTTCTTGAATACCCCAAGTTGATCTTAGTTTATTATAACTAAAAAAGCAAATTGAATCATCACATTGACTAAGGAAAAAAAGAGGGAAAGAAGTAAAAAGCTAGCTAAGATGACAAGAGAGGGAAAAAAAAAGGAAATTGAAAAAGACTAAAATTCCTAGAAAACCACAGGCATATTACTAACTTTTCCTCTGCTCCAAATTCTCTTACCAGATGATCAGGAGAGAAGCAGCAGAAATGCTCATCCACAGCACTCTGAAGCTTCTCAGATCTGTCAGAGTGTTAGGGGCAGCTCAAGAAAAAGCAATCCCAGAGCAGAGGGGCAGGTTCTTTGTGGACCAGTAGGAAATTACATCCGGATGTTCACAAGGAAACAGTATTGGGTTTCTCTCATGCTAGATAGCAGCATGGGAGGGGTCATAACTATTCCAAAGCTCCCCAAGGCTCTCACTGTTCTGTACACTAGAACTGTGGCCAAAATCTCAGGACTGAATGTGATCACTACTGAAAATGTTTTGCAGGTCATCAGCTGTCCTGAAACCAGTGTGGGCTACTACTAAAACAATGTTCCTTAAAAGCATAAAGTTCACTATGTACTTGAAAACACTACCACACCTCCTTCTCAGGGATGAATCTGCTTGGTCCGTGTCCCAGTGGTCTAGGAATTCTTATTCCAAGTTCCTAGAAAAGAAAATTACACCACCTCAGCATTTAGTTATAAACAGCTTTTTAGCTGTGGTTGCAAGAAAGAAAAGAGCTCTCCATTCAGAACTGGGCTTATTTGGGTACTTGTGGTACTCTTGCACAGGCACTTTTACTAGTACTGTTCGTACAAATGCAAATCATTTTTTTTTAATATGAGTGCTTTGTAATTAGCTGTGCTTGTTTACAGCACACTGCCACACTCCAGCAACAAAAAGTTCAACAGCAAAAGAGAAAACACGCACAAATCTATATGCATGCACACACACAAACACACTACAGCTCGGTTCACAGAAAATTCTGCATAAAGCATATTTTGGCAGGGTGTCCAGGACAAGGAGTTCCGAACATGCCGGCTGCTGTGTGGTTATGCCACTGATACAAAACGAGAATGCTGTGTGTGTGTGTACATCCGCAGTTCACCAGCACACAACACCCCGTGCATCTGTCAGGAAATGAAACAGCTGTAACCCTAATCAGATTTCTTCTTCCCAACCTCAAAGAGCACTTAAACTGCTGAAAGCACCTGATCTACATTTGCATCTGCTTTCTTTTCAAGATAGGATAAAAAGCTATTCACATTTGCAGGGAAGGAGGGAGGGAAGGAGGGAGGGAAGGAGGGAGGGGAATTTGCTCCATCACAACAGCAGCAGCCACGTCCTTGCACCCACTTGTGTGGATGTGTTGCCTTGCAGGTAAGGTGGAGGCTGGATAGCAGGGCACTACTTGTCCTCTCCCTCAGCTGGATGAAGCTCTCTGACAGGCCTGTGGCACCCTGGGCCTTTCCTGCAGCCAGGGAGCAACTACACAGAAGTCTCGGGTACATTTGTGTCCTGCCCATTGCCGCTGCTCCCTTTGGAAGGGAGGGAGCCACGTGTTCCAGGGCAGTCCCTCTATTTAGCACGGAGCAGCCCCCCGAGAAGGCACAGCAGGTTCCAGGGGCCAGGTGCCAAAGCAGGACACGGCCTCACCTGCCATGTTCTCGCATGCCCCCCATGCCGTCGCTGCAAAGGCTCCCTCGGCCGTGGGGGTGGCACTCGCAAACTCTCTCCTGAGGAGATTACTCCCCAGGAAAGATGGGAGCCCTGCCAGCTGATGGCATGGCACTCTTACAGATGGACCGAGACCTGGCATTAAAGCTGAGGAGGGAGCTGAGTGCTCAACACTAGGCATGATACAAACTAATGGTCTGGGCTCCTTACCCTGTGCCCTCTTTCCCAATCATCCTTTAGAACATAGCCGTTGCCTCTGTTCCATAGCCAGCCCATCCATTTTGTGACGATACCAACTCGTCCAGGCTCTCGAGCAGGTTTAAATGAATCAACACCATGCACTGAGCCGGTTCAGGCCACACAGAGCAGAGGGGCACCTTCAGCTGGTTTAGGCCTCAAGAGCAGATAAAGCCCCAAAAGCTGCCTGCCAAATGGAGTTACTAGCTTTGCCACATTTTCCCCACGTAGGTAAAGGCTGTGACAAACATGGAATGCTGGTTGCACTCACTACTACACTTTTTTTTTCTCTTTAGCTAAGATTTCTATTTCCCCAAGTTTCACTTCACGAGAAGCAATTTTATTAATCGGTTACCATTTCCTGAACTTTCCCCTAAGATTAAAAAACAGCCTCAGAGAGCTGGAAACAATGAGTGCAGGCCTAAGTGGCAACTGCCAAACTCTTCAGACTATGACAGTCTCCTTAAATCCTGAAGTCAGATGCCTTCATTTCTCAAGTCTTACCTGGATAAAGCAAGATCAAAGGACATCTCTTACAAATAGTCTTTTCACTTTTTCCCCTCAGTGTAGCTTTTTCCTGCAGTGGGTCCCAACAAACACAAGCAAATCAGCCAAGTGATGCCATTTGTAGGATGGAATTTATCAGCATCTCTCTTTAAAACTTCAGCAGAGCTTCTTTTTTTTGGCTATAACTACACTAGAGAAACATCTTATAGCCAAAAAACAGCAAGCAAAAAGAGAGATCATTTAAACTGTAAGCAGCATTTAGTTTAGCAGATGTCTGCAGTTTGCCAAATCAAGCCCTCCAAGACAAATACCCTGAAGTTTAATTCTTGAACAACTGTTTTTCAGTCTTTCCTTTTCTCAGAACAGTTAGAGAAAGGGAAGAAACCCCAAACCCAGATTTAAGAACCTGAGATCAGTAGACTGCTAATGTATTTTGCTTCACAATCTAAAATAGATCACAATCAATATACTTCTGGTTTTTAGAGCATACAGAGGTCAAACTTACAATGACACAGCACGTAACAGGTTATATTACTCAACTATCCAAACCCTTGCTGCGAAGTGACTTGAGGGTTTTTTTAACGATTAAATAAGTCATTTTGTTTTCCACAAGGAGAACAGGGATCATCCCCCGATATCACGGCACCAGCCCAGTACTTGAGAAGCCTGGAGTCAAGGCTCTGTTGTGACAGAGACCTAACAAAGGATTTGTGAAGATGAGCCTGTTTCTTGCCTGCAAAACGGGGGTTTCTTCCAGAGGATGCTGAGAACAGAAGCAACTCGCCATGAGGTGCATGCTTAACACAGTCATGAGAGTTGTGTAAAATCCGACCCATTAGCAGCTTTTTGAAAACCCTCAGTTACAAGCAGGTATTTCAAAAACTATTTTCCTCTCTTTTTTGGAAGCAGCATTTAATCAAGTTCTCCTAGTACTTCAGAAATAGCTGTGTGCATTCAGCATCCTGCCATTTCAAGTACTCAATAACACAGTAATAATTCTCAAAACAGTCCTAGTGAATCTCTCCTTAGTCCTGAACCTATTTCTGTGCTTCATGATATCCTTCACTAAACCTCCATCTTCCACATACACTCAAGTCAGGAAGCAACACTCTCCCTCTCAAAGGCAAGACCTGCATCCTGACCAGAGACATCATCTCTCCTGCACCTTTCTCTTAAAGCACCATCTCACCAGAAGCACCAACAAGCACTTGGTGAAGCAGTTTTGTCCAGGAGAAGCAGCAGCTGGAATAAAGTCTGTATTCCTTTTGGTTATTCCAAAAGTATAAGCAACTTTCATGTGATTCTAGGCCACAGAATTGCACACCAAAGTGACCTACTTAGTGACACATTCTCTGCATCAAACTTCTCCTGGCTCCTTTCCTCCTGTTTGCCAACCTTACCACACCACTTTCATTCAGTCTAGAAACTCTGCAGCTGAATACAGCTCAAAGCTCAGCAGAAAGCCAACCACAACTGAGGCTTTAGGTGCAAATAAATAATAACAATAACAAAAATAATGATTATGATGAGGCATCAGACGCACTCCATCTTCAAAGCCAGAACATAAAACTCAGGTGGCTGCAAAGCTGAGCACCAAGGGTGGAACAGATTTCACCCTCACCACCCAGAAGCTCAAGCTAATGGAAGGAGGTGGGCCTTGCTGGGTGGCAATCCACACCACTGCTCACCTTCCAGACACACCTTGACAGAAAAGCAAGACTTTAGCCACGTAAATGCTGTATTGCTGTGTTAGCAAAGACATCCTCAAAAACCACAGAAAAGCCTCCTCTTCCCCCTTACGTAATGTAACTTGCATTTCTGTGCAGCTACTATTATTATTTCCATGGGAACTATGCTCATTTCTCAATCTACACATCCCTCACCACTGCCATATCAGCCCAGCATCATGCTGTGACGTAGGACAAGTACATTATCTCCCATCTAGGAGAAAAAAAAAAATCCCAGAGAAATGGAAAAACTACACATCTTGGAGAAGCTGCTACAGAAGACTGGTGGCTTGAGCCAAGATCTCTCAAGTCAAAGGTCAATGCCTTAACCATCAGACTGCGTCTGTTCAGAGACTTCTCACCCAGGAAGGAAATTTGCTTTATGCAAATTTATACCAAGAAACAGCACTGCAGAGCTGAGACAGAAAAGTTAATGAGACAAGTCTGCAAGCTTAATTATATACTTCCCAGTTAGCACTCACTCTCACCCAGTCTGGCTCACTTAGTGCATCCAACTCCATAAGGACAACCAGACCAGAGGTTTGCACTGCCTGCACATACATTGCTCAGGGAAGACCACTCTCAAGGTTCAAACATGTGTAAATTCACACAACTTAGAGATTTTTTTGTATCTTATAGCTGTCAATCCAGCCCAACTTTTAGGTAGCTTTTTCAAGCCTCTTGACAGGAACATCATTCCTGTAAAAGCCTGAGATCAAAACCTGAACTGCAATTGTGCAAAACAGGTTTATATACAAACGTAAATACTTAAAGTACAACACACATTACCTCTGCTAGTAATAGAACATAATCTGCTTTGTTTCAGAATCTCTTTAAAATGTAGGTTAAAAAAAAAAAAAAAGAAAAAAAAAGTCATATTCTAAGCAGACACCCAGTATCAGAAATTTCACCTAGAAACACTGAAAACAGAACTAAGGTACAAGCCAGGTTGCAGAGCCTTTGGAACAGGAACAGCTTTCTAACCTAAGCTACAGTTCTTCCTCTGCTGTATACCTAAAGTGCTTTTTCAGATCCTTGTTGGTCCATCACTACTGGCTCCCTGCAGCTAGAGCTCTGCCCCTTACCAGAAAACCTCTCTCAAAACTCTGTTGTAGTTTCGTCCAATGAATCTGGGGACTGTTACCAAACTGCTGATTTTCAGCCATTCAGGACTGATGAGCTATGATCCACAATGCTCACTCAAGACTGCTTCCCTGGTGTTAGCTCCGTGAGTCATTTTGCTCCCCTCAAGTACAGTCAGTACCACTATCAAGTCTACCAGATTTGTATCTACCAGAAAGACTTATTTACATGCTTACTTAGGCCTTCTCTAAATGGCAAAGGGAACATTTTATCACAGACAAGCCACAGGCCAAGTAAAATCATAATTAGCAATTTATTTCACTAAACTACATTTGAATTAACATCTTAATCTGAATCATCTATGTCCTTATCAAGGACTAAGTGCTGCTAGATTCAAACAGAATTATATGAAAATCACACCCCATCATACAATATGAAACAATATAATGTAATGAGCCACAGAAGGGAAATAAGTCTGAGGTGGATTTCTTGGAGGTAACATTTTCCTAGACAACCAGTCATCATTTTACATAATCTAAGCGCTTTCTTACCCAAGCTGTGAGTTAAGAACTCTTCAACACAATCTCCCAGTAGATTTAACTCCTCCAGCATGCCTGTGCTGAAAATTCAACTTAGTATAATATGATGTGCATTTGAAGCATGGGCATTAAAAATACCCATTTAGGGCTTTATAAGCTTATAGGATGAAAAGCCCCTAAGCATATAAGTGTCCAGAAGGTTGTGCAGCACTTCCAAGGGAGACTTGGCACTTACCAGTCTAAGAGGCTTCATGCTGCTGCTGCTGCTGTGCTCTCTGTGAACTGTCTGGTTCCTCCTTCCCCTTTAAAGGCCACTGACAGCAACACCTCACTGCTGCTGACACTGAGGCTGCAAATGGAGTTTCCTTGTTTAGGACCTTAACAACAGGGACTGGCACAACTGGCCCCACAGGACAAGCTGTCCCCAGGCTGATACATACTCAGCTTAGAAACTGTATTTTCAGTTCTGCTAAACGCAGTAGCTACTGTAATTTCCACACTGGACAGAAAGCTTTTAGGAAGGAGGGAATTAAGAACAAAGAGTGGTGATATTCTTACATCACTTGTATTTCAAATATATTTCTTTTCCTACACACAGAGAAATCCTACATCTTTTCTGTATGTGGGGCTAAGCAGAGCTGGCTGGTTTTCCTACTTTATTTGTTTACTTAATCCCGAAGCAGCTGCAATTGTTGTGGCTTTCCCAAACAAACCATGAAACACATTAAAATGCCAGAAAAAAAACAATTTCTCGTAGAAATGCTCATGTACTTTAAATTTTTGCACTGGTTCCATTTGCTGTGTATGTCAGGCTGTCATTCAGCTGCAGCAACAGACATGTCTCCACTTGTAAGGATTTAAAGTACTGGGAACAAGTACTCTCCCCCTGTTACAAAGCACTTTGTTACACAGACCTACCACTCTTCACTGGAATTGGAGCATGGCAAATGCTGAACTGTTCCTCTTTCATATAGAGTATGTTACTCTTACATGAATTTAAAGACATAAAATACTTTAATTTCATTATCATTTCTCTGAATGTCTCAAAGTCCTTTGAAATACCTGATTTAAAAATTATCCTCATCTAGTTTATGCGACTTGCTTCAAGACAAAAATCAAGGCAAGAGAGAGTGTGTCCAAGACCACTCACCTTGTTCTCAACAGCAGGAATAAAAGCAAAGCCCAGACCCGTCTGTCTCGATCTCTAGCACCTCTTCTCTGCTCACTTTCTAGGACTGAGCTGAACACGCAGGTCCAACTGCAGTAGTCTCAGGGTGCCTGCCTATGTGCTGCCTACTCTTCCTCAGCATTACCAGCCCTTCCCGAAGTGGTTTCGTGACACAACTGCCTAGAGTCCACAACCCAATTTACTTTTGATATGAGCTCACTGAAACTGGGGCCGAGTTTCAATTAGTGCCTAGCTTTTTTTTTAATATATGGCACTTCTGTAATGAAACAGCATTACAGGGCAAAGGATTTCGAATGAATGCCTGCGATTTCCCCGCTGTTAACACTGTTCGAATACCAATACACTGGTGAAAAAGAAGGAAACAAACAGTCTAAGTGTGACAGTAACCGTTTGCATTAAAAAAAAAAAGCATACATCCATATATATGTATCCATACCGTTCATGAAGTACTGGATTCCTCTAAATCAGAAAAATACAAAACAGGTTCTGCAGCAACCTACAGCAGTTCTGAGGATTTAAAATTTCCTTTAAAAGAAGAGTCTTAACTAAGGAATTTACAAGAGAGCTCCAAATCAGCAGGTTTATTCCTGCCCAAAACAATGCTCTTGACTTGCATTTGTTTATACCTACAGCCTGCTCTTCTCCATGAGAAACACGAGACCAGCCTTACTGTTTCAAAAGGATAATCCGAATTTATGCAAGAAGGACGGTAAACGCCGGGCAATTCCGAGGCAAAAACCACCTGGACGAGCCCGAGAACTCTGCAGAGGCACCCGGTGACCACACACACACGAGCGGAACGCAGCCCTCCCGGGACCAGGGGCGTCGCGGAGGACAGCGACAGCATCGGCGCCGTCACGGCAGGCAGCAGCTGCTTATCCCGGGGCCGAACGGGACCTGCGAGCCCCCGAGNGTCCCGGGCCCAGCCCCGTCCCCAGCCCCGTCCCACCCGGCGCAGGCGCTGCCGGGGACCGGCGGCACCGCCGGGACAGCCTCGAGCCCCGCAACCCTCGGCGGCTCCGTCCCGCTCTCCTCCCAGGCAGTGAGGGCCTCCTTGGACAGTGCTTTCCACCACCCTCTCCCCCGTTCCTTCTGCAAGAGTTTCTATCTTCTGTTTAAGCAACAAAATAATTACGGGTTTTAAGCGGAGAAATCGCGGGACGTTCACGTTTTGCAGATATTTGTGTGACTAAGAGCGCTGCTGCTGCTGCTGCTGCAGAAATCTGGCCTCCTGCCTATTCCCAAGATCATAACAGTCCTGGGCAAACATATGTTTTGCAATCGTATCAGCAAAACACTTGGCCTTTGTTTGCAGCAGGCTGTGCTGAGCCTGCCGACCCCCCAGGGCTGTAAACCCTGCCAGATGCCTTGCATCTCCCACCTCTTTTCGTCTGGGATTTTATGTCATCAATTATTTCAAAAGAAACAAGTCCCTGAGCTGATTGTCGCCTGACACGTGGTTTTCACTTCTTTTTTTTTTTTTTCTTTCACAACAATATAAGATCTATAAAGCTTCATTCTGTTGGATAGTTTTCCTTCAAATAATTTGAATTTAGATAAAATATGGTAAAGCCCAAGAGAGATCTTTCGTTGCAGCAGAAGGGCCAGGACAGCTCTGAGCCCCTAAACACCTGGGGGAGGAAGGCTTCTGCCTACAATTCGGGCTGTGTGGTTTTGAGCTGTACCAAGTTATCTTAACAACCAAGCAGGGAAATTCCATGACACTGAACTTTACACTTCTGTTAAATGTAAAACTGAACACTGCAAAATACCTCACAGACTGTTCCTGTTATCAAACCCAGCAGCTAAACGCAGAAAACACTGAGGACAGTGCTGTCAGGGGAACATGGCAACATGACGCAGAACAGCAGTTCTGCACAGCTCTAATTCTTGAGCCATAAAGGCTTTCTTTCCTCTCCAGTTTTCAAATATCACCACGCCTCTGGGTCATGCAATTAACACTGGAGAAGCAAGGGATACTGCCCTGCTGAAGGCTTAGCAGCATTTATACAGCTAAATTACCTAGAGATGCCCAAGTACCACAGCTCCGTCCTTATTTGGGGCCTTGGCTTGAAGCTGGTAAGTTTCTCCAGAAGAAACTGAGTGTTCTTACCGACTCACACTTTATTAAATGCTCAGCAGAAGCATGGAGAAAGAATAATGCAGTCCTGGCAAGGAAGACTGCATTTTGTGAGCTAATAAAATAAACTAATGAAGAACGGTGTTTAATTCCCACTGCTTACTTCCTTCAGGCCAAGGTATAACAAAAAGGTGGCATGGGCTCCTCTTTCAACACAGGCAAAGAACTGGCTTGTGCTCAGGGAAACTCTTGGAAAGGAGAGTAAATACCTGAAAGCTGAAATGCAAGAAGATGCCTCACCATAAGAAGTGTTCTTGGGTGACAGACCAATGGTCATCCCTTCAATGAATTTGTTCATACCCTTGGAAAAAGGGGTGGGTGAGGAGGGGCAGCACTCCCTCACTTCCAAAGTGGTTTTGTCCCACTGCCATCATTTGTACTGCCTGGGTATTTGAGAGGAAGCCTGTTTATATTAACAGTTATACAAAGAACCTTGGCAATACAGATTCTTTTCTGGCATCGTCCAAGGGAAATTCTCTCTCTTTAAACAACCAACTCAACAACAGAAGGTAGGAAATTGTATCGTGTTCTTCGCTTTCTCTGTCGGGAGAGATGGAGGCAGTGACAGAACGTCAGAAAAACTGTGTACAAAGGGGAAGAGGAAGTTGCACAGCCACAGCAAACAAATAATAATGGACTTAAAAGCTCTCCCATATGGCCAGAGTACACAAGCCCTGCTCAGGCCCCAGGTATGCCTCAGCCTTAGCAGAATCCCATCACCCCAGCTTGCTGCAAGCCCTTTCTCCACCCCAGCCCTCATACTAACATTTCCAAAGCACAGCTCCTCCAAACTAAAGAGCCCACACAAACCTGGGCCCCCTGCCCATCTGTAACTCAGTACACAATTGCAGACTGAAATGATTCCTATTTGTGAGCTAGTATGACCAATTACACGAACAATTCATAGAAGAATATGGCACAGAGCTCGCTTGGGTACTGGTGAGGACAAAGCACCGCACAGCCGGGGAACACGGGGACAAATCCATGGTTTGGTTTGCATAACTGGAGCGTTTCCCTGGGGAAACACAACAGTATGTTTGACCATGTATCGAAGCAAGTAAACAGAGATCTAGTGAAATGCTCCTACGGGAAAACACAACAACAGATGTTTAACATGAAAATATCGATAGATATGGAGTTCCTTTCACCCAGAAAGAGTGCACGAGACAGACGCAAAGCAAGCACCACCCAAAGCATGGAAGCATACTTCTTCATAGCAAGCACATCCCTAGAACTTGGCATTTAACATCTCTGCACTCTAAGTTATCAGAAATGCAATTTTCCCTTATTGCTACATTTTAAAAAACTCATGGGGAAGCTAAAATGAGACCAAGCAGCTATACAGTGTGAAATGCCTGATTCTGCAACAGAAATGTCTGCGCTTCGCTGCTTTAAGTTGAAACAGTTCTGTTTCAGACCAATAGGGCAACTTCTTGAGTCCAGTTCAGCACAAACTCCGAAGAACTGGCAAACCTAGATCTTAAATTTTTTTCCACAGAAAAGCCATCCAGGCAGGAGCACTTGAAGTGTGTGTTACTGCGATGCCCTGGACATAAAATTAGTATCTCAGAGGGTGATGATTCTTTCCCAGGAACATTTACAAGTAAAAACAGGTGATTCTTTGGGGCTCTGAGCTGACCTGTATTAGTTTTAGCTCCCCCTAATAGGGTGGTCTATTGTAGTCACCAGGTGTTTCACCAACGACTAAACAGCCCCACGGCGGCCACTGTCAACATTTCCCTGTGGATTCCTCCCATTCCTTGCTGTCCACAGCCATTACCCTTTTCATAACAAATTTCATATGTGTCTGTTAATCTCTTCTATCCCTTGAATATATATTTGTTATTTCTCAATAAAAAAAAAACAGCAAAAATCTTTATCATGACAAAAGTATGGCACAGCAATCAAACAATTAATTACATGATGAAAGAATTTAAATTAAATAGAACGCATAATTGTAGCATGTAAGTAAAAGAAATGGCCAGTATTTGAAAGCATTCCTTTTGATTTAACTTTAATCTGATTGTCAGGCTTCAAAAAAATAATTCTATTATTAGAATTGGTACAGAGTTTTAGGGAGGAGAATAAGCTGTATTCTTTGTACAATCTAAATTCTTGCTGTATGTGTCAAAAAGGATCAACCCTTTAGGAATGTCACTACACCTGATACTTTTATAACAATAACAAAACCAAGTTGTTTATCAGAATGGAGGGCTGACAATTTGCCACATCAGGAGATGTTATCAGGAGAAGTTCAGACCATTATAAAGAAGTTTCCTTTCATAGTCTTTAGGATTGTAAGGTTGGCTAAGACCGAACATTTTACCCTGTTCATTTATTAGATTTATTGTCTTTTCTTCAAACCTTATCTATCCTTGAAATGCTGTTTTTCTATTTCTCGACCCTGCTTAAATGCTGCTTTCTTAATGGCCCCATTTTCAGCTTAAATGGGCAAATGACTTGCAAGTGATCATGCTGTTTTGTGAGCAATTATAAATCAGGTCCTTCCTAGCCCCCTGCATTTCCCAGCAAAGACACCATCTTTTCACGCAGAGCTCAAGAGGCTGGGACACTCCTTTGTTTCACCTGAGCAGTTCTCACAACTGACTGACTTGAACTCTCCAAACTCCAAGTGCTCCAGTGGTTTTATTTGTTGCCTGAACTATTTACTCCATCACTTAGGACTCTTACAGCCCCCAAATAGTCCTTCTTCTGGTTATTTCTGCCTTTCAGGTTTCTACAGCTCACTCCCACCTCTAAACCACAATAATTGTTTTGTTTTTAATGCCAGCACGGCTTGTCCAAATTTAACATTCTGTTCTGCAGTTATTAGGTAGCAGAAGTATAAAGTTTAATTTAGGGAGCTATAAGATGTTTAGATCTTGAGATAATTCATGCTTTGGCAAGGACAGGAAAACAGAAGTATGGTTTCTAAGACTACTGCAAATAGGTAGATTAAAGACGCGTATCTAAAGCTTAGAAGATTGAAAGAGTGTCTTACCAGATTATCCTTCCCCTTTTTTATGAGGGTACACAGCTCTTCCTAGGCTGATAGAGAGCAGCTGAGCTATGCAAGTTATTTGGCTGGCTGGCTGGCTGTGGGCTCTGCGTGCTGCTGAGATGGTTTCAGACTCGTGCACCATGTAAGAATACTCTGGTTAGCAAGTCCCCCCAAACCCAGCAGTGCCAAAAGCAAAGACTGTGTCACCTAGCTTCAAAGCTGATCTTGGTATCTCACAGGTAACTTCTGAACTTTTGATGGCTAGAGGGTGTATAGAGAGGGGATTGGCTGTCCAGCTGCAGATGGTCACCACTCCCTGGGGAATGGAACATCTGTGGGCTGCCAGTCCCTCTGCAGTCTCTCAGTATCAAATAAGCACTAAGGTTAAAAAAAACCTAGTTTAACCTTAATAAAAGAGTGTATTTGAAGTTCAGACAAGAAAAATAAAACTTAGCTCACAGCTGTCTAGAACTGGTTTGGCCTAAATAGGTCATCTCTCTTTCCTTAAGTAGCAAACTGCTGGGTCATGCCAATGCCAAACATATTTCTCAGCTCCTTGGAGCTGGGATACATTCTACCATCTTGTACTGGTGTCCCTTCTCCCCAGGATGAACACTGATAAAGGGATGAATATCACGTGTCAACTGACTGAAAATTCACCCTTGGGAACTTCCTGCAACCCCTGCAATCCTCATGACTGATTCAGTGAAGAGCAATGTGACAATTCAGTACCTTACTGGCTATGCTGCTTGGAATGCTGTCTGGATCTGCCTCAACACCATCATGTAAAGATGCCCTTGCAAGGTCTGTGCTGCGTGGATGGAAGTGTCCCTATCACTCACTGAGCAATCAACTGCCAACAAACCTTTTAGACAATGCAAACATATGTCTTCAAAGCAAGGGAAGGCCAGCTGAATCATCTCTGTGAGTTTAAGGCTTTTTTTTTTTTTTTTTTGCCTTTTTTTTTTTCCCCCAACAGCATTTAACCTCAGAAATAGTCTTTATTTTTTAATATGAAAATAGAAGAAAAACCAGCAAAATGCATCTCATTACTAGCTTCAGACAGAAATAAGATACAACAGCAAGCGCATGGGTAAAAAAAAAAAGAAAACGACCTTTAGGAGTACTGGAATGTTACACTTGGCTTACTGGAATTGGCTGAGACCATGACAGCAAGTGACCCAGAGCTGCACTGCTGTGAGATTACAGCAAGTGTGCAGGAAATGCTGTGCAAGTGTCCTGTAAAGAAGTTGAATCTAAAACCTGCTCTTATATTCTGGAACATACAGACATGCAACAATAGAGAAGTGCATCTTGCCAGAAGCTTTTTGCCACCTTTACTCCTAGGGGCTCAAGTGTGTTTCTAGAAAATTGCTTCATACTCTGATCTGAGGCTCACGCCTGACTTGATTCTACAGGTACAACATACAAGAAGCTTACTTTTGCAGAGCCTTCACCAAGGAACAAACTAGAAGTGTCTAAAATGCTTTGTCAAGAAGTCAAGTCAACCCTTAATCGCATATATATTCATACTGCATTCAAAAACGAAGATATTTTTGTGTTTTATTTTTGTGCATGTTTAGTTGTTTTGGGTTTTTTTTTAATACATTCAATGTTTTCCCCACAAAACCACAAGTAACAAGAATGGAATATGACAAAATGTCATGCCATTTAGTGTACCTTAAGACTCAGCTATTTATCTGTAGCTTAATTCTACAATGAGATAAATGAAGTGAAATAGTACTAAACTAATAATGTGAATTACTGCTAGAGATTCAAGAACCCTTCTGGCAGTAACTGCACTTTGGGGAACTGTTCTGTGGCTTTCTTCTTGCATTTGCCACTTTCAGGCACATGCTCAGAGAGTGCCTAAGAGCAGCAGCCAGGAAAAAAAAAAAAAAAAAGAAAAAT
>VWZN01011517.1:201932-225336 GCA_013396955.1 Regulus satrapa | reverse complement strand
TTTTTTGGTTTTCACAGTAGAGCTGTGTCCCACATAATAGACTTTTTTTTTTTTGAGTCTGGGAATCTTGGAAAAACATCACAAAATATCCCTCACAAATAACTATAAAGCTGTATTCCCCCTGCATTGTCTGTAATGACCTATCTTCTCAAGAGGGTTGCAAGTTCCCCTACGGTATCTCTCCTTATTTACCTAATATATGGAGCCAAGCACAGTACTAAAATAAAGGATTTATCAACTCCTTTAGAACAGTATCTTGGCAGAAAGTACAAGAGTAAACAGCATCATCATAGAACAACCCACATCACTGATTTAATGATAGCCATTAAGAAAACAGATCATCCTCTACGTAATTCAACAACTGATTGTCATAAGTTAAGGAGATAACACCAGATCTGTAATTTTCATATCATATCTGTTTCTTTTTGCTTTTGTACCCAGAGACAAAACCATTGAGACCTCTGCATGAGAAGGATCATAAAAAATACCCAGATGAATCATGTATTTCTTTTCATTTTTTGGCAATTTTTATTGGTGTTTTGTTTAAATTCAGACAGCACTGTTGGTCTTCATTCTTCCAATTTTCAGAATACATGGCTAAGATTTTTGAAACAAATAAATTTTTTTTGGCCTTTGCTTTCTAAATCAGAAGAACTGAGAAAAGCACTGCTTTTCTGCTGATACAAACCCCAAAAGATCCGGCCTGTCTTCTGCTCAGGAATCACTTCCCACAGTGGGTCCTACTATGTTGCCACTTGCAGCAATATGCCATTTCTTCCTCTTACAGCAAGTGAAGAGGTCACTGACACTGCTAGAGGTGCAGAGCAGAGAGCAGAAGCCTCTCAGCCCGTCAGGAGCCACCCCTGCCCTGTGACCAGCGCCAGCCAACACCCGCTCTGATGAGCCCCAGCAAACTGCAGTGGCCCTGCCAACACGTGCTTCAAGGACACGGTACACGTGCCCCTGTTTAATACAGCACAACTTCTGCATCCTTCTAAATCCTGGATAACTTCAGAGCTTGGAGAGCTCCCTTCAAGGCCCGTGGGACAAACTGGCCTGGCACCAAGCTCCTACAGGACTATCATCCTCCTACTGCTGCTGCCACCTTGGCACTTTTCCACCGGCCACAAAGGATTTAGGTCCCTGCAGGACAACTGTAAAGTCACAGGAGATTTCTGCAACTGTGCTGCTCAGGATCTGAATAAACCCACATACTCTTCTTGACTTTGTAACATTGCTGTCTGCAATAGTGGCATCTAAACCACGCAGCTGTTAATACCTTCCCCCCGTCTACCTTCTCAAAAGTGCATTTTGTAGGGCAACTATGTTGAAACAGGCTTGAAATCAATTCTACCACTTTCTGTTCAAATACTGTTAAGTATCTTCTTTTTTCTTCTTCTTCCTTTTTTTTTTTTCTTTTTTATAAATTAACCACAGGATTGGAACTTAGCCTTAAATCCACTGTTTGTTACAATCCNATTAACCACAGGATTGGAACTTAGCCTTGTAACTGTTTGTTACAATCATAAGTTTAAATCAACCACTTGCTGTTGTGAAAGAGGAAAAGTCACCGATCACTGCTTACCTGCCTACTTTCTAAACGGCATTTTAAACCCATGACAGATTCTGCCAAAGTCCTGGCAAAGGCCAGCACTGACTGTGTAGCCCCTCAGATTCACACATGCTGGAACCACACACAGAATACATACAGCAGATGTGCTGTAGGAGACACAATGCTCTCAGATTTCTTTATCAGAATCAGTATCTTGTAATCAAGCTACCATTGAAGCCTGATTACTAGCAATTTTCAGATGTAAAGTAAATGAAAATGCACACACGCCATATTAAACATACACGATTTTACTAAGACAGAATTAAAATAGGAGCTGATAAATCTGGATACGAAGCTACAAGCATTCAAACAACTTCTCATTTTGTCAGTAAAGCCACAAATCCATACCTGTCCCTCTGCTCCTCACCAGCATGACAACTGCCCTCAGGACACTCAGCAGGGATTCCAAACCAGCAAAACAGAACAGAAAACTCAGGAAGAACTGGACCACATTTTCACTACTGATGAAGATGCAACAATGATCACTGAAGCCTATAAACTAAAATGTTAGCAAAAAATCTGGTTCATTTGCTAACTTACCTATATTACTAACAGCAGAGAAGATAACTTCTCTGTATCAGGGTGTGTTTATCACCTTCCTGAGAAGTCCTTCTCTTGAGAGACTACCACAAAGATAATTCATTCTAGTATTTTTGTAAATGTAAATTTCATTCAAGTAACAAATTATAACAATGTGAAATTTGACTTGAAAGAAATTTACATGTCCCGTCACACTCCTCTGAAGCTGGTAGGGTGAGATAAAACCAAATTTGGATTGTAGCAAACAAGGGCCAGAGACCAACTCTTTAGAGCTGCAGCAAACAAGGAATTACTTGGCAAAGCATAGGTCTGGAGATATCAAGGATCATTGCACAATGGCTAAAACATACAAGATTAAGATGAGTCCCAGAGAAATCATTTTGGTGAGCTTAGACCAGGGGTTCACAGAGAAACCAGAGTCAGGATAGGTATTAGGATTTCAACCACCACTGACTGGCAGGGCAGAATTCAGGCTTTGGGCTGTGGAATGAGAAAGAACTCCTCAGCATCATCTCTCTAGACTTAAACTTAAGTTTAGTGTGAGTCATTTTGCTAAAGCAAGGTGTTTGCATGTCCACAGCCAGCAGCTGCAGTGCAGAACTTGTATTAACCAGGATCCAGAAAGGGAGGTTCAACTGAGGCAATTAAGAGGGCTCCCTGAGTCCCCTCTTGCAACAACAAGAGGCTGATTCTTTGCTCTGAAAGAATAAGTAAATAAAACCCTGTGTACCTGAATTCGCACTGCAATATCATCTATATTCTTCCTTCCATGTGCAAGGGCCCCATTTTCTACAATGAATCCTTTCTCGGGCCTGTAGAACAATAATGCAGCACTACCTACACAGGTAGGCACTTTCTTAATAGCTGTCCTGCTCTAATTATTTTGTTGAAATACAATCAAGACATTGCCGGGAGGGAATGTTTTAAATTGGAGTCACTTGAGACTTCAGATTGTATCTGGCAACACACTGCCCTGGCTGAAGGAAATGGTCTTGTACAAGCAACCAAAATTAATCATCTGACCACGCCCAAGCTGACCTGAACAGGAAAGAAAGATAACCCCCATATAAGCTTGTACAGCAAATATGTTAGGAGAGAAGGACTTTGCCCGGTTTCACATCATACAGCAACTGGACAAATTCTCCTAACGGCTCTGAACCTCAAACACAGGCAGCTCTGAAAGCAGAGGGAAGAAGAAATTAGCTAGAGGCAAGCTGGGCAGCTAGTTCTCAGGGAGAAGCTCCATAAAAGAAATTACAGGATAGGGTTAGGGTGTTTCTGCATGGCAGCACAGATGATGTTACAGCAACAGATTTTGAAAAAACCATGAAATGTAACTGCAGCGCATCCAGGACCATCTTAGTTCACTGGGTACTGCCAATGACCTCCCAAGTATCATTTGTATAACAGGTCTGAACCTGCTCCAAAAACATCAGACACCTGTGTGTATGCATGTACCCATCATTTTACAGACTGTAACCAGCTACCAGAAGCCCCAAATAACCAAATTACTTTTTTCCCTTGTCTGTGCCATTTTCCAGGAGGGGACGGGATGGCAGGGGTGGAAGGGACAGGAATGTGTGTGGGTAATGGCAGCCCTATTTATGAAGTCCTAAAAACAGACTAGGTCTCTGCATGGGTACTCACTGATGAAAACAAAACCAACCCACAGCTGCCTGCTCTGCCTTATAACAAGACAGACGTTCACATAAAACAAAACACACATTTAGATTTTTGGCTCAATATTCTTGTCTCTGAATTGTTGCTCTGCATATCAACAAATGATCCTTTGTTTTGAAAAAGCCTTACCAGCCACAAGTTTCCCAAGAGAGGGACACTACATCCTCAGGCACTGGCAGGCCTGCCCCGGTAATAAGTAACCAGCATGTATGGGATAGATGGCACAAATCCAGGTCTGAGTGTAGTGGAATCACAAGAATATTGGCCAAGAGAGAGTTTAAGTTAAGAAGGTATCTGGGTACAAGAATGACAGAAAGGTACTGGACACACTTATCCTACCACCCTGCTATGCTGCTCTGCGTGCCAGCTTGTTGACATTTATGTGGCTATTAAAAAAAGAGAGAACAACCACAAACAAGTCACTATGCAAAACTTTTTTCTAAAAGTACAATGTTAAGGAACATTGGACACAGAGGTATCCAAGCCAGTCTTAAAGCAATCAGCCTCACTTTGAGAGTTACTGGCTAACAATTCTCAGTGAACAGTAGCTAAAAAAAAATCAATTCCAAGCACCTAGAGCATGGGAAAGACTGCAGTCTATTTAGGAGTCAGGAATATCAAAAAGCTGCAGTAGAAACAGAAGTCTGAACTTGGCAAGTAAATACCTTTTCCACTCCTTTTTAGACAAACTTCGTTGGTGAAAGTTGTCTCTTTTAAAGACATTGAATTTTGCATTTGAGTATTCTATTAAATTCTTAACTAATTAGGGTTAAAACTTTTTTTATAAAATACAAGAATATAGTAACTGTTTTTTTCCATGAAGTTTGTTGACAGACTAGAGCAACAGCACTTACATTATAGTTTTCAAACAGTAAACAAAGCCTCTAAAAGCAAATTTATTACATGATTTCTCTGTTAACTAGCAAAGCATCAACTAAATGTTATTGGCATTCATCCTGCTATTTTGGTCACCATCAGATTGGAAGGAATACAGCTGCACCCTTTTTTCCATATGTTTTATACCACTGTCTCCCTAAATGTTTTCTTCCTCTCACCATACAAAACTTCCACCAACTGTTGGAGAAGCTCCCCAGCTGCATTTGACTCCAAAATGAACTTCTTCATCAGACCGTCTACAACCTTTAGCCCATGTTCCCTGTAGTCTCAGGGGACAAAGGGAGTGGGCAGCCACTCAGAAACCTTGTAACTAACACAACCATGCCAAAGGAACATGAAGGGAACTAGAGTCAACAAATTAAATTTGAAGATTTTAAGCGAAGTGCTTGAGGAGACAGCACATATTTTTACTCTGGTAACAACCTCAACCATTACATAACTGTATTTGTACATCACCCTGGAAAGCCTACGGTTCCTGTGGTAGAAGGGTGCTTGACCTCCACGGTTTGCTGCTTACAAACAACAGTTTACATCAAGCAGAGTGTCCTTGAACCAATTGAAAACTTATTAAAGCAGCGTTGCAATTATGTGAAAAGTAGGTGGAGAAAGACCCAGAGAAAAAAAGCTTCAAAGGTTTTCAATTAACTTCCAAGTGGCATTTCCAAGAATCAGCACGTCTGTTCCATACTGTGAAATAGTTTTCCGACTCTTTCCTTTGCCCAGTATTTTTCCAAACTGACTAGTACAGCCAAACACAGCTAGGCAAATCAGGAGAGTGCACAGTGAAAGACATTTCAGCAGAACCCTGGGTTCATGACCTATTCTGTGTAATGGAAATCTGCTTAAATACAATTCTAATGTAGATATAAGAACTCTTCACATTGAGATTATATCAACTATGTGTGGCTCTCTTATGTGCCAGTAAGGCTTGTACATAATGTTCTTCCCTGATAGAAGGCCCCTTCAACAAAATGAGGCTCAAAATTCAGAACACAAAAGCCAGTATTCTGCTGCTTTATTGTTTTCAGTCTCTCCTGACCCTACTGCTTCCCAAACTAGCTCAGCTTTACAATGACATGAGAAATAGAAGGCGGTAGAGCAATGTCCTAAGGTTTTAGGACAATACCCCAAAACCAAAGCAGCCACCCAGTTCCCCCCTAAACTCCCACCTGCAAAGACTTTCTATCATGTTATAGAAGAGTATCATGTCTACCCTGCTATAGGTTGCTGTTATTAAAAAAAAATAAATAAATCTAGCTCTGCAAGAGCTCATTATTACTTTGCTGATGTCTCTTTATCAAAGCCACTTGCAGATTGAAAATGTCTGGTCTGCCCCATGAAAAACAAAGTCCAGGAGAATTTATCTAAATTTGAGCTTGTTATGAAGCGGAAAGTTGCACAAGTTCAATAAATACAGGCTTTGTCTCAGCTAGTATCACATAGCAACTGATTTCTGCCTTGGAAGAACTAGGAAGGTAGATGTTGAAAACTCTCCATGTACACACATAAAAGTAGAAGAAAACAGGTTGCAACAGCTTCCCAGAGCTGGATCCACTGATCACTAAGGACAGGGGAGAGAGCAAAGCCAAAAACACAGTTTGTGGGCATGAAGGATGGCAAACCAGAGGCTTAGGTGGGGAGAGTAAGAATAAGCATCCAGAACCAAGGACTCCTAGAGAAAGGCATCCCCGTACTTCGTGAGTTTAGGGACAGCCCCCCTTTGTATGAGGACTCACCCAGAACAGCAGCCTCCTAAACTGCTGTGTGGTCCATCAGCAACAAGTGGAAGCAATCTCTCTCAGACTAAAAGCAGCTTTTAAGGGGTGAGACTTGATGTGATACAACTTCATTGAAGTTTCTAACGGTGGAAATTTAAGACAGGGCAGGGACTTCATGGAAAACATGGGTTTACCTGAGTCTGTGACTAAAGTGCAACTAAATCCTTCCCAATGTCTGAGAGCTTTGCTGTATAATCTGTTCAGATGGATTCAATTTAAAGAACTGAACTTCCAACTTTTATTATTGAGCACAGCTGCTAGCAAAAAGAAACACACAAATCTGATGTGAAAATAAAATGGTAGCCTATCTGTTCCTTCCACTGTGGCTACTGTATTTGTTTTCTCTCTTTGGACAAACACTTACCCAAACTTGGGACAATTCCAGCTGGTTACATCAGCAGTTTATACAGCAGTAGTTACAGACAAAAACTAGCCTTCATACTACTCTATGGACTTTATTAAAATTTCCTTCTAAAATCTGCAGCATTGGCGACAACCTTGTATGTTATTAAATTTATAGCATCTGAAAATTTAGATGCTTTTACTTTTCATCTTCAGAACAAATTCAATAAATCAGAGTTCCACAGAGCATCTAATTATCACAGAGATTTTCAAAGACGTCAAATTATCATAGACTTTGCAATTAACACTACAGGCCAGTGACAAATGATGCAGGAGTACCTGTTAACACAATTTAACAAAACCAGTCAAGTCCCAAAGCAAAGAGGGATTCAAAGCCTTTCAGATGACAAGAAATAGTGGCCAGCTGGCAAGAGATTTAATGAATACAACAGCATTCAGCAGCAATTTGAAGACTGTCTGCTTGGGTAAGGCTGAGTTATTAAAGAAATCTCCATTTATAAACAGTGTTGATGGGATTTAAACAGGCTGTGTAAGAAGGATTAAAAGTCAATTGAAAAGTCTGTACAGATAAGAAAGCAAAAAGAAACTGTGCCCTTGGATTCTGTACATAGTGATTAACCTTATCTCTGTCTCCTGGCATACAGCAGGGGTAAAACAGGCTGCCTTCTGCTGGTGAGGTGGGCTTTGCATTAGGGTTATTTTATGCTTGTACAGTGCTCTGAGCTCTAGTGTCCCTTCACTCTCCCCCTCTCTGTTTTTCCAAACAGTATACTAAAAATCATCTTTTACCAACCCACCAGTTACACTGAACAGATGCAGAAGACACACATAAATTGCAAGATTCTGTCCAGGCATGCTATAACAATTAAGTTTTTCCTTCCTTTATGTAATTGATGGTCTTACTATTCTCTGTTAGACTTTTATAACTGTACACTTTCAATATAAACCACTGTAAATATTGACAATGGAAATCGGCAAGTGGGGATTTCTGGGAGAAGGAGGAGGGAGATGAGAACTTGTTTTTAAGGGGTTTTTTCCCTCTTGCCTCTAGAATATTCTGTAATATTCCACTTCACACAAAACTTACTATGGCTTTTAATTTATGTATCACTTCTTAGAATAAGACGACAGAAAGGAACACAAAACTAGCTCTTTTCAGGCCTTAATCCCTCCCCTATCCTTTCTCATCCTCTCATGCCATCCAAAATCCAGCCTATTCTGGTAACATAAGTTGCCTATTTCTGACGTGCCTTTTGTAAAACAGCCAAAGCCAAAGAGCATTTAAGGTGAAAATGTACAATGCCACGTCTTGTCTTGGTTTCCCTTGCCTGTAACATAGCCTAACATTTGATTTGCTTCCTTTGGTCTTGTCCAGGACACAATAAGAGCTTTATGAAAAAGCTCTGTAAGAATCTGGGCCATTGATTTGAACAAGGACTATTTAGCCATGACACAGCACCAAAGAGAGCTGCTCCACACGCCAGCTCTGGAAGCAGCATTGCCCTTTCAGCACAGGGCTCTTAACAGGAGCGCAGTGCTCGGCAGCAAAGCTGGGCAGCTTCTGGCACCCGAGGTTATCTCCTGGCACAGTCTTTTACCTCATTGTACCAGCCTGTCAGAGCTAGTTCGGTTGTGTCCAACGCTGCACCACAAAACATGATGTAAACATATCCCAATTACTTATCTGTGACATTTACCAGCTTCTGTTTTTTTCCAAGGCATCGCAGAAACCACTACGTAAACATAACCAGAATATTGCTTGCAGAAGGGGAAAGCTATTCCACTGGGAAGAAATATTTAAGAAAGAAACAAACAAGCCACAGATACTTATGAGTAATTTGCCACCATGCAAATCTAGGGTGGAAATGAAGGACATCAATTTACAATTGCCCTAAGGAGATTCAATGAGCTTATATTCAATCAGCTGTGTTTGTATAAACCTGTACAAAAACCCTGTAGGAAATACAATTTTTTCATTTAATAAATATGGTTTTATATCCTTCAGAGAAAGAAGTATATTGTCATTCAAAACACATTTGTGACTATTCATTTTGTAGCAATGTTTTCATGGTCCAGTCCTTACTCTGGATGACATAACCCAGGGCATCCTCACTGAGGACATAGAAATAAACACAGCAAAACCAATCCCTCCTTAGAGATGATCACCCTTTTATGCAGTTCCTACTGAAAAAAAGGAGGGTTTCTTGGTACTTTCTTCTCTTGGGGCTGCAGAGTCAGCCTGGACAAGATAGTCTCCCAATCTTTTAGGGTTCCTACAATCTCAATATGACACTAAAAAGGACTGGATTGCCATTCTGTAAGGGCTGTGAAAGATGATGTGAACCTTAAAAACTGAAAAAAACACCTTGCATCTCAATGTAGTCAGGCAGCTGCCTCACTGAAACATCAAGAGTATCAGTCACGGGTCCCCTGCCTCAATGCACGTACCTAAGAGGATTATGGTCTAAAAACGTGCAGTTTGGCTCCTTCACCGTAACCTCACGATGTTATTTGGGCATTTATGAATAGCCAGAGCTGCTAATAACATGGCACGTAGCAATCACACAGCAAAGCAAGTGATCTCACCTAGGCAGCTTGTGTAAACACAGCTCAGCCACAGAAATATGACTAGCTTCTGAGCATGCTTAAGGTTATTCCATGAAGAGTATTTACTCTGTTGCCTGGAAACACATAAATAGGGCTTTTGGGGGTTCTCCTCCAATTTTTCATGAAGAAAATTTAGACCAAGAATTCCTTCAAATAAGAGGTTTGCTATTGTGTTAATTTAGCGTACCATATTCTGAAGATTACCTTTTCTAAACAGAATTTCCAAACCACGATCTTCCTTTCTCAACACCTATTTCCACTAGGAAATATTCTGCTGTTATAGCCAAGAACTGATTGTGCTTCCAGTGGTCTATTTGAACAAATGCACATTGCTGAAATTAAGACCACTTCTCTTCTGCCCATGAATGTATTTTGGAAAAGTACTTGTAAAGCTTCCTGGACACAACAGTGAAACTGAATTTAAATTCTGAAAGATAAAAAAGTCCAAACCCTTTGAAAGAAGCTATAAATATTACTTTCTTCCTTAAATCAATAGGTTTTGCTTACTTGTTGGCAAACTGGTAGGAAAAGGAAGTCTATGGTTATTCACAAGGTCTACCATTAAAAATGGAGAATGGGTAGATTCAACTGTCTCATGGTCTCATGGAGAAAAACCTAAACCACAGTTCTGTCCAGATTAGAAGAGGGCAAATCCTATTTACCAGCATTTAATCTCTACTATACTATGTCTTCCATTTTAATACTTTAAAACATAACTCTATTTCATGTGAAGAAGTGCTAAAGAACAGAAATTCCAACAGAGTAAATATGATGGTGACTCCTTATGAAATTTCTGGTTTGCAAGATGTTTACCAAAGAATCCTGTAAGAAAATCAAGTTTGTTTTTATATAACGTATTTCATTATATCAACTAAAGCAGTTGGAAAACTACAGGGGGCAAGCTCTACTTCAGATCAGGCTTAGAAGCTTATCTACTTTTATCAATTGTATGAGGTCATCTAAGAAAAGTGAGCACCTCTCCCCACAAGTCTGATTTGTTGTTCTAACAGCTACAACACTATTTTCATTCAAAAAAGAGAGAATAAGTTTAGAATGTTTGCTAAATTGTTTTAGTTGGGTTTTTTTTCCTTCCCATCAAAACAGCAAATAATTATTTCCTTAAAGGCTCCGCTGCTACAGATACCAGAGCAGGAGAAGAAATAGTGGCCAGACAACTTATTTTAGAGATATATACTCTGCATTAAGTGGGATTTCAAAGAAAAATGGTAAGATGAACAGGTTTAGCCAACAGCTTTCATGTTTTTTGATACAACTTTGTAAAATGAGCAGCTATTTATTTTCAATATACAGCTCTTGAACTCAGCCTGGCTTACCTGATGGGTGCAAAAACTGATGGACAAGTGATAGAAAATGATTACATATTCTTCAGTGTTTTAATCTTCATGACCACCAAGAGAAATCCACCTTGATATCTGAAAGAAATCTGTACAGCACACCATGCAGAATACTTGAGAAACAGTCACAAGGAAATTACAAAAGTATCCCAGCTGTAGAAAAAGGACAGATGGGACCCCAGAAGCCTACTTGAGACCAACCTCCTGCTTCAGCAGAATCAAGTGCAGATTTGTCATCCTGACAGATGTTTGCCTAACCTGACAGAAGTGGCATGAGCCCTTAAGGAGTGCTCAAGTAACCTTATTATTAAGAACTATATTTTACCTGGTACTATTATCTGAATGAATCTGTGACAATAGAATGAGTCTTCAGTGTTATAAAAAAAAAAAAGTCATCTTCTCTTACTGCCAAATAATTTAACACACCACCAGTTCTCAAAGAACATATTGCTTAAAAAGACTTTTATTATGTTCTTGCAGTGTGACTCAGCTGCTCAATTGCCTTTCATCCAGATATAAAGCAAAACAAACCCAAGTCTAGAAACAAACAGCCTCAAATATAGTGCATGTCAGAATAGAAGTGACAGCAGGTATTTCAACTTAAGTGTGGCTCAACGCATTATTGTTCTTTGTTGTTCTCAATTCTTTTATGGCTGCACTGGATTTGTGACTTGAGAAACAGAGGGACAAGAATGAAGAATACAGTGATTTAAAATTTCTAAAGGACAACAGTTTTGTGCTAAACTTTTCAGAGCAGGGGAATGAAGCTCCTAGGAAGAGCAGCAGTACACAATCTTACTGCACCCTCGAACAGTGCTTTGCAGAGGATGGGCGATTAAGAGAGATCTATTCTTGCTCTATAATAAAATAGCTTGCAATACACCATTGGCAAGGGTGGTTCAAAAGGCTTAGATGCCATCTCTATTCAACCCCACTTTCATACCAGGTCTTGCTAATTTTTGGAGAATTTTTTTGTTTTTCTTCAGAAGCCCCACTGTTAGTTACTCTGTCAGGGAGAGGTTACTTCTTCAGACAGATAAGTAATGACCTTGGACAGCAAGTTTGGAGAGATAAGTAATGCTCTTGGACAGCAAGTTGTTACTTCATATTTGCCTCAGAAGATGGGGACAAAGTGTTCTAATTGTTCTGTGCAACCCTTGTTACTGAAGAAAACAAGTAGTGGCTGATGTACTGCTGTGTCCTGCAGACTGAATACACCAAGTGGTCTCAGCTCCTCGTAAGGCTTCCCCCTCTAGACCCTTCACCATCCTCACAGCCCTCCTCCAGATGATCTCTAATAGCTTATATCCTTCTTGTATTGCAGTGCCCAAAACTGCACACAGGACTCGAGGTGAGGCTGCACCAGCACAGAGTGAAGTGGGACAATCCCCTTCCTTGCCTGGTTGGCCCAGCAAGAGGTCTCTGTCTGGGCTTCCTTGGCAGTGGCTTAAGCTGGGACAGAACTTTCCACCTGCTCTCTCCTCTATTGCTCCTTTCAGTGGTAATTTACTACAATTATATCCCCATTCCCTGCTCACACGAACTCTGCCAACAGAAAGCAATCCCGTCCTACATCCTGGAAGGCCCATAATATTTTTCTCCTCACACAACAGATGTCATCACATCCAAGAACATTGATGATTATCAGCAAGGTTCTCAAGGCACACACGAAGGCAAACAAAAACCCTCGGTATACTTACAAAAATTCACACAAAAGCAGGACCAAGAGGTCTCCTCTGAGTGCATGATAGTCAGATTTAAAAAAATACTAGTCACAGGTGATAAAAAGAAGGAATGCATGGAAATTCTTTCCAAGTTTTCATGGGTTGAGGTGAAATAGAAGTATGGAAGTCCAAGACCCAGCCAGAGTAAGATGTTAGGTAATGGGTGGATAACAGTAGGTTTTTGCAGGAGTTTTACTGAGTCAATGTGAAAAGGTATTTCTAACGCTACTACAAAGGAAATTCAGGGTAGAAGGGAAAGGGCTCAAGGACACTTTAAATGTATGTGACTACAAAAATCAATCTTACAGGAAAAAAAGGAGAAAACAATGCTGAGTGTAGCTCTGAAAAACAGTGGTGTAGGTGAGAGGAGCACCTTTGCCTCCACTGGAGCCTTGCAGTACCCTAATTTGTGAACATTTGCACGTGTGTATACAATGGCACAGTAAGGATAGGGAAAGAAGATGGCTGGAGAACTTTAGGTCTCTTAACACCCAATGCCTCTTTTCTTGTATCCTACGTGCAACCTGTCTCCTTTTAAGAACTTCTTAAAGAAAAACCTCTTGCCTGTAGTCATGCACACAAGCCGTATTTCCACCTTTATTTCTGCTAGGTTTTCTTCTCTGTTAAGCTGGCTTCTCATTCACCATTACGGCTCAGTTTGAGGCAATGATCAGGCACTTCAGTCTGTATGGAATAATTTCCTATGAGAAGTCTTAGACACTTTTTCCTACGTTAAAACTTACAATCTCATTGGAGAGCAGCAAAAGGAAAACATGCAAGAGCAGTTGCCACAGTGGAAACACAGTCAATTATTACAATGTCTGGGAACTGTCACAACATAATAACAACAGATTAATAACCAGGGAAAAAGACTACAGCCCAGTGTTTATTGAATTATAATATGAATTAGTATAGCAATCCATGAAGGAAAAAGACCCTACATATGATCAAATTCAATGTGAAATTTCTCTCTACAAATATCTGATACTTTATTTATTACTGTCTTTTTTCAATACACTGATCTTATTTCCTCAAGCACTGTACTTATCTGAAACTGAAAGCTTACCTTACCATGAAGAGGCAATTCCTTTCCTACAGCTGACATCTCAAAGAATTCTCTTCTGCTTTAAAAATGTAGTTGGGTTCCATATGCATTATTTGTTTGCCTTTGCACTGTATCTGAATGAATCCACAGCAAATATACTTAGTCCATAAACAAAGCTTTTTTAAAACCAGTTTTCCAGAGTTGTACAGCTGAGCTTGCAAATTCATCCAGGTCCAAAAGTCTAAAGTGCACCTCTACAGACTGTCAGTGCAAGAAGGCGTCTGAACACAAGCCAGCTTCAGTGCAGAAATCATAAAACTGTGACACTGTTTTCACCATTTCAGAGCTAATAAACTCTGCCTCTTAAAATGAGAAACAGGTCTAATACTTCCTGGAAGACATTCAACAATAATGAAGGTCAAGTTATATCCCAGATGCACACTGCAATTTCACTCTGTTCACGTCATTAACAACCATACAAAACCAGAAATGCTATCGGATTTCAAGCAGCTAAAATGGCTTTGCTGATGCTGCTCAATCGTGCACGATTCATTCTTACTCTACTGGAGAGTTCACTGATCTAAGAGGATTCAAAAGCAGTGAGCATTCCTGCAGATACGCTCAGCAGATAGCTGTGCCGTGAGAGGAGACAAGATCTGTTGAGAAAGCAGTCTTCCCATGGCCTTAGCTAGGTGCAGTATTTGTAGGCAAACTGCTACTGATTATTCAAAATGGGTTTGGTTAAACTGCCACAAGCTACGTCCAAACCTTTTTTAACACTGTTTACAAACGGCTTAGACAAGAAACAGATAAAACCAAATGAAAAAGAAACTTTTATAACCCAGTGTACATTTATTTACATCAAGACTCCAACCAGCTTACACTTTACTGATGGTTATGTATGCAACAGCATTTGCAAAACAGACTACTGACAAAACTATGCAAACATTGTTCTCGCAGTACTGTCAAGTCAGCTTGGGAACAGCTACTGCTGTGGTTTCCTTGTGAAAGTGCAAGCACTTTATGATCTGATAAGAGACACTGTAGGAGTATATTATAATAAAGACAGAATTTCCATTCCAATTCATCATCCTCATAAATTCCTGAGGGTAACAAAAGCCCCATACGATATAGGTGCAAGTAATTCTGGGCTTTCAACATGAAAACTACAGGTTTGAAGCTTAAGTAGTTGCACTTGATGCTGTTTATCAATACTAGCTGAGCCAAGCAAGACTGTCCAAATAGTCTACCTTGTTTCTGAAATATGGTAACACACATTCTAAACCAGAATTTTTACCTGAACTGTAGTAATATGGTTTTAGAGAAATGTATAATCAAAGCATGAAGAGGAAATAGCTCACTCTGCTTCAGGTATCTTCAGGTACAATGAGGAAGCTACAGAACTGACAAATGGTAAATGTCAAAAAAACCAATCAAACAAAAAAAACCTGCTGCTTGTATAGTCTGTGTGGTAAGAGCTCAAACCAGTAATTTTTGCTATACCTCCTTAATCTTTCAATATACCTCCTATGATAAATACTTATCTAACAAGAATACTTTAATGCAGATACTTTTTCAAAACATCAGTTGGAGACAATCAGTTCAAAACAACCAACAGAGACATTGGTTATGATATTGCAAAAACATACGCTTCATTGCTCAATGAGTCCAGCACAAAAGTTTGAACAGATCTGCAGTAGTCTTTAAAGGAGCCAAGAAAGCCAGTGTGATGTGCTGCTCTTCCCCCCTTCAAAAAATGGGAGAGGTAAAGGAAGTTTTACTTGACCAGCTTAGAAATTCAGGTTTGTTTACCCGAGACTCTAGAGAACTAGCACAGCTACACTGCAATTTTCAGCAAGTCCAGCTCTAGCCATAAATTACAGTGGATACAGCCCAGCAGGCATGACTCATTCCTATTGCAACTGTGCTTCAACATCTAAAAGGCCCTGCTCATCAGCATTTCCAGGAATACAATCTTTTTTTGCACACCTGCCTAAGGATCACAAGCGGAGTTACAGGCTCTTGTTTTTTGCTCAGGTCCTGCCTCTCCCAAGACCAGATGTGCCCAGCTGTGCCAAAGGCATGTGAGTACAAGTGTCCCCAATTTACATTTCAGCCTTGTACATGAGCACTTTCCTCCAGACTCTTTGGTCCTCTGGGCCAGTGTAAGGCCACAGGACTTCACTACTAGAGAATAACACTCTGTGTACCTATGGGCAGGCAAAAGTAGAAAATTACAACAAAGACAGCTACAAAAGGATTTCATTCTGGATGAGAAGGGGATTTACAGAAAATAAGTGAGGAAAGAACTTCACTCATCTTTTGTTAAGAAAAGATACATTCTTTTTACTTAATAAATAGAAATACATTGGAATGATTAGAGACAAAATATAGAGTGATATCTCAAAAAGTTAAATATATTTACAATTTTCTTGATAGTTTAAATTAACATGATGCAATCGTTCCTTTATAATGGAACTTTCATACTCACTTTGAACATTCCTCTTTTCATTTTCAACTTAATCAGACAAAAACTGTCAAAATCTATTAACAAAAAAAGCTGATTTTTAAAACCTGGAATTTCAAGATTCACCTTCTTAAATGTGCCTGCATAAACAAAAAAATCAAAACCAATAATTATCTTGAAAGATTTCTATAATTAATCTGATTGTAAAATTGCTTTAGTAAACAATTCAATGCTATTTGATAACTATAGGGACTACTATACTATTTAAATGCTAGTCATAAATTGACAAGACTTTCTTCTTTCTTCTGCATTTCAGAAATCTGTTTTTTAAGTTTTTGTGTTAACCATCGTGCAATCTGTCAGCATGTGTGAACACAACATGTATTTTTTAAATAAAAGGATTTTCCTAACAAGGAAACTAGACCTGGCTACAAAAGCCATGGCTGACTTCCTGCTATTTCATTGGACCTAAATAATAAGTCAAGGCAAATAAAAAAAGTGTGGACATTTTTTTGCTTCTTCAGGAAAACATTAGTACAACCCATCTTGCATCCAAGTAAAGAGTTTGACTGTGAAGGTAAAGGTAATGTGGTATTATCTTAGAAATCCTTGTCTGGATCTTCTGTCCGTGTTTCACTTAGAAACAAATTATCCTCACTTGCTTATTGTATTTTGTCGATATTGTTAATGGTTGAAAAGAATTTTAATTATTTGCTACGGCTTCTATTTCCACTAGCATATGCAATTAAGACCTAATAGGATGTTGTAACACAGGCAAACAAGGTCATATGGCCTATATCATGGAACACAGACTTTCATGGCCCTGAAAGAAAAAAAAAAAAAGTCAAATTCTCAGAATTCCAGCATCTGTTAAAACCAAAAATCTTGAAATTCTGGGATGAGAAAATGAGTGGAAAATAACAAAAAGGCAACATAACTAGTACAAAACCTGAAGTTCCTTTTTTAACCCTCAAATCTCAACATCAACAGGAAGACAAAGTCAGTCCAGAGAGAAGCAGCTTAGCCAATTTTAAATATTGCTCATATTTCACCTTAAATATCTACAGAATTGACTGAAATGGCTAGCGTTGTTTTCAAGATTTTATGGAGGATGGGCAAAGGACCAAAAACTAGAGAAACAAGAAACAATGCTTTCATTTAAAGAAGGAAACAAAAAAGGAACCAGTTCAGCCAGCTGAATTTCAATTCCTGAAAAAAAAAAAAAAAAAGAAAAAAAATTGGCAAAGCAGTTTGTAAGTGCCTAGACAATAATATGCAAAATTAGGGATTAGGGTAAAAAGCAAAATTCAGTTTGACATGCATGTTGAAGATGGATCCTGAAACCTTTCTAGCTTGCCTTCCCCAACAGATAGTAGGTTTGAACAAGGGAAGGCACATGCTGCTGGTAGTCTTTAAAACAGCCAGATAAACTTCTCATACACAGTCCAGATACAGTAATTATTTCTTCCCTGAGGTATCTCAACAAACCTAACAGCTCCCTTCCACACCTTCCCTACCTTTCCTATTCTGTGCTTCTGTGAAAACACATTTTAATTTAGCTATCCCACACATAAGGACAAAGAAAATAATCAACATGCTCTCTTGGAAAAGTAATTTGGAAAGCACTGTCTCCAGAAAGAACAGTGGGAACTGCAGGTTGTGCATCACTATGGATTGTTACTGTGGTTCAGCTGCCTAAAAGGCTAATTTGAGCTAAAAACCATAAAAGTAGAAATATCAGGTAAAACAAACAACCCCCCTTTCCTGCATACACTATGGCAATATGATTGTCGATGGTGACTTTCACCCTGTCAGAATTTACCTGAAAATACTGGAAGGATTTTTAAGGCTTCTGTTGATTTGGTAAAGAAAAGGAGCCTCTCAGTACACACCTTCAAAACATCACTATAGGCAAACTAACGAAAGTCAAGAGATTACTTGATATTTTTGCATATACACACATATGTATTTATATATACACATCTTTAAGACTCATTAAGAAGCCTAAGAAGAAAAAAAAAAGATTGGGAAAAAATAAATTTTTTTCAGATTCATAAATTAATTCACAGAAAACCGCTATGAATAGAAATTTACATTACAGAAATGTGCCTTACAGAGGTATCACTTCTTAGTAGCAAGAAAATTAGTCTGAAAGCTCTTACTGCAGGAAAGTGACATCATTGCTTCAATTTTTAATTAGATTTAGATACCTTTCAGAAACTTAACTTATATTCAGCTTCTGGGAGAGAAACAAAACTCTCTGACCTACGTGCACAAGATTGGATCAGACTATCACAAGCCTCTAACTTGGCCTAGAAGCCTGAACACTTCTTTCTCTCAGCTTCTGTGAGATGCTTCCTGGTCTGTGCATTTTGCAGCACAAGGGATGGAATACAAAAGTGACCTGATGCAAAGACAGGCAGAAAAAATACTCTTTCCATATTCAAAGGCAACAGCCATAAATAACAACTCTTGAAATTCCAGAAAGAAAGGAACTTTAAGACTTGGCAAGCGGAAAACTCAGAGAGCCCTCAGGAAAGAAAAAAATGCAAGGAGAAAAATCAGCATATCAGAAGAAAGATGACTGCTATCCATCAGGGAAGAAATGGTGAGTTGTCTCTTGAAAAGGCTCTGGGCTTGAAATATGTGCGAGAGAAATAAAACTCATCTGGTCCATAGTCTGGGTTGCCTGACATGTTTCTATTTAATAGTACCTCAGGCTTTCTGCTGTCCCTCCATAGGCTCACAGTTGCCTGACAAAGCAGTTCCAAAGTCAGGGACATTACAAAAAGCAAGTGTTTTATTGTTATTGCTGTACTGATTAATCCACATCTAAACCTACCCTGTATATTACATACAGTCTTTGTTTACATTTTATTACTGTACAAGTTGTTCTTAAGGAATCTTCCCCTTCCCTACAATAACAACCAGGGGAAAAAAATAAAAATCTAGTGATAGATTATGTTTCCAAGTGTGGTAACTGTCATAACAATTTAACCTCCAGCCCATCCTAACAACCATTGCTAGAACAAATCCTCCCTTTGGCCAGCAATGCATCAAGTTTCACTCCAAAATACTGTCAAGGCTGCTACTGGATGCTCAGCAGAAAACTTCAGCAATGTAACTAATTCATGCTACCTGTCTGCTAAAGAAAAATGTAATATTGCCAGTTCAGGCAGGATCTTTTCTGTGACAGCAAAATAGCATATTTGACACATTTATAACTTACAGCTCCCAGGCTTAAGGTCTCAATATTTCCATCATAATGTTGTCCCAAAAAAATAGTAATAAGGAAACTTTGTATGTCAGAGTAAATTATAAAGTGGTTGGAAAACAGAAATTAAATATAATTAGTTTGGGGTTTTTTTTATTTTAATTGAGACATTATTGTAGAAAAGATTTTTTTAGAATTTAATTATGAGAAAGATTTATTATGCACCAACACATACAGGACTCCAGAGGAGCCAAAACAAGACATTTACTCAGAACAGGAGAATCTCAAGACATTTTTGCTGTTTTGGAGGACATGTCAGAATAAGTTTTAAGAAATACAGAATACGCTCGTACTCTATATCCTTAGATCAGTATATTAGATAAATAAGTATGCTAAACACTTCCTAGGATTTTCAGATCATTACGAATCAATGAATGGTTGACTGAATAGTATGTCCAGGCACCCATGGAATAGAGGGTGATATGGAAAGGTGACTCTCACAAAGCAGCCCTAGAGCAGCTCAATCCTGAAGTCCTATTTCTGCCTGAATGAAATTTTGAGTTCCTGGGACAGAAACATAAAACCTTGTTCTACATGATACAGAAACAACATAACATGTATGAACTGAGATATAGGAAGAAACACACATGTCTCAGGTATATGCAGGGAAGAAGTAATTATAATAGAGCACTCATTACAGGAAAACATCATCAGCAAAGCATACAAGAAAAGGGCAGGCTGACTATGTTAAAGCTCTTCTGGAGCTGAGCCATCTAACAAACACGGAAAACATTCTGAGAGATAAAATGCTCAACAAAGTGTACTGAGACAAAGTGTTTGTTTAGGAGATGGGGTATTTTTTTCAGCATTGTAGGGTAGGTTTGGTTCCTCTTTGCCGTGTTGGGTACTTCACAGCTGCTTAAACATCTGGTCAGTTAATATTGTGCTCTTCTAAAAGTTGTATGACTATCAAAACATCTAAAAATATGATTTTAAATCTTCATAACACTGGAATTAAACTTCATATGTCTTATAAACAGTAATTCCTATGCGGAAGAACAATACAGTATCACAAAAGCAAAACCCTAAATAGCCCATTACATCAAAACAGAAGCATTCTCTATTTCAGAGAACTGCATTTAATATAGATATTTAACATTAGTTAATATTTATTGAGCTCCAATTAAATGCTGTGAGCATTTCTGTTTGTTTTTAAGCCAGAAATGAAGTCTGAAATTCTTTCTTATTTATTACCCGAGGGACACATTAGCAGCAGTATCTCCTTACTGAGCTAGGCTGTACAAGTACTAAAGGAAAGCATCTGTCAGCTGAACAAGCAAATCAGGAGTTGTCTGTTTTGGTCAATACTTAATTTCCACATGAAAGCACCCACCTAGGAAAAACAATTCTAAACTTGGCAAACCACGCAGGGTATAGGTTTATTTTTTACCAATACCAACAGTGTATAATTATTTCTTAGTCAAACTACCTTCACCAGCCAGTAGAAAAATTCCTGGGAGATTAAATACTCAGTCCTCCAGAATCAGGTTTGAATTTTTTACTTAACATCAAATTCATGTTGTGACAGTGTTATTCTGGGAAGCAAATTAACACTTTCTATCTTTTTCCCATGTCCTGAATCCATGGGCAAAGAAACAGTATTAATAGGCTTGTATTTTAATTTCTGGTACAAAACTATCCAGTCAACCATAAGGCTCTAAAACTCCTAGGAAATGTTTAACATCTTTATTTTTATTATTTCCATATGTAAATCAGATATTAGAATAAGGCTTAATGAGAAATTAAATTCCTCCTCCCCCGAGGATGAAGAGATACAGTACAGAGCTTTCATTGTAGAATAAAGTTGATGAAAATGATTAAAAGAGAACTTGCTGTACAGTTGCTCAGAACCACACTGTTGCTTTTTGCAATTTCAGCATTTCCAGAACTTGGAGGAAAGCATAAATAGACTACAACAATGAAACAGAGCTCCACCAGAGATCTGAGACAATGTGTGCAAACACAGGAACTTCCCTTTTTCAACTCTTGGTAGTCCCTGATTCACAGAATATTCAATATCAAAAAATTTAGATGACAAAGTTGGACACAAGAAAGTGGTAAATTTGTCTTTGACTGAAATTTGAATTCATATTCTCAGAATTTAACTGGACAGTGACTGTGGTGAGGATTTTATTTTCTATGCTTGAATAGAACGTCAACACTCAGGGGAATAATTCAGGTTGCATGAATGGTTTGGAACACAAACAGGACCTGCACAAACTCCCACCAAGCTTCAAGCCTGCAAACTTTGGCACCGTGGCATAATGCTGCTGCTGCTGCTGGTGCCCCAGGGTACGGGGATAACTTTACACACAAGTAGAAGTTTCTTTACACTTAGCAGACTGTTTAGAGTCCAGAAATTCCAGTAAACAGCAAGTTGAAACAGTAACAGTTCACGGTCAAACTGTAACATTCCCCCCACCCCTCTCCCCACAAGACTGAGGAAAGGGAAAATCTACCACGTCTACGTGACTAGACTGCAGATTTGAGGACAGAACTCAGTTCTGCCCTTAGAACTCCACTCTCACTACTCATCTGACAGCATCCTTCGACTCCTAAGCAATGCCTGCAACTGCTGCAAAGCTTTTAGAAGCTCAGAACTGCATCGAGGGCAAATCCTTCTTTTTAACACTTACAGCCTTGACAAATCTGAGTGGTAGCCATGGGGAAAAAGAAAATATTTCTTGTGTAGTTCAAGTGCACCTGCCAAATATCAAAAGATCTGCTGCAAAAAATGGATAGACTCTCTCAAAGAAATGATCATAACAACTCTTTCCAAGGAAAAGTCAGGGCATATCTATGCAGGTTTTTCATACGATAATGTCCCAGTAATACAAACCAATAATAGTTTAGAAAGATATACGGGTAGGGCACAGCTATAAAACTCTCAAATGAAGTCATAGTAATGACAAGACAAAAGCACTTCTATTGCTACCGTTTATAGCTGTGGATAAAATGGAGAATAGTTTATAGTATGGAAAATTTAGACTGATAAAATATAAACTAGCAGTAGCGTTATGAAACAGAAGAAAAGAAAAGCTCTAGAAGGTGCAAAAATACCAAAACTCATCCTGATGCAGAGTGATTTCCATAATCTATTTGATCTATAAACTAACAAACCAAAACTATTGACCCACGCATTTCTTCCTCCCAAATCACACCATGCTCAGGGTCTTATCCAGCTGATTTACTGCCTCAAACATTAGATTAGTCACTCTTAAAGTACACTTACTTTGTAGCATTTCATTCTTTTCCTTCAGTTGTTCAATAGAGGTTATAGACACCTGTCTTCAGAAGTAAAGACAAATATAGGGGTGTTTAGGCTACAATATCTAGAGCTTTTACAATGGTTGAACAAATTGTTCAAGTCAATTTTTGCCTTAGTTTCCACTTGAAGCAGAATGGTATAACTCAGTCCAATCCCTCGGTGTGGAAGGCAATTATTTATCAGCTTCCTTTTGGCAAAGAATTCTTTCACCTCTCATTTTAAAGCACTGAGGGTACCAAGGTGTTTCCTGATCAGCCATTTATCACAGCAGGCTTATAATTTATTTTAACAAGAAACACAAGATAAAAAGGATATCACAGAAGCACAATGCCCCTCAATAAAGGGAATGTAATTCTAACAGCCACCAAGACAGGTTTCTAATGCTGAAGATTCTCCTGCCAAAGCAAACACAATTAATGTAAATTAAGTCACAGCATAGTAGAGACTGCTGATGTACTCAGGAATTACTGCCTCCTGCTCATTCTCCCCAGTAAGACAGTATTATTAACAATTGAGATATATAACAGCAAAGATTTCCACCAGCTGTATATGCACACAAACCCATACCACGCTACTAAAATGCTGCGTTTCTTCTGTCAGGTCTCACCTTGTCAGAGGCGTGCACATGTTTGTCCAAAATACAGTCTGAACAAATGAACTCTTTTACCTTCATTTCTAGATTAAGATTCTTCATTGTGAGAAACAATTAGCACCAGCTGATGGAGCTATTACTTTGGTTGAGCTTTTAAACTGGTACAAAGTTCACAGTAAGTTTGAAGCCACAGCAGACTTGA
>VWZN01011517.1:180384-192725 GCA_013396955.1 Regulus satrapa | reverse complement strand
AAAAAAAAAAAAAGAAACCAAAAAAAAAAAAAAAAAAAAAAAAAAAAAAAAAAAAACCCAAAACAACAACAAAAAACCAACCTCAGACTATTTTGAAGTTCCATATTTATAACTCCAGGCTTCTGATGTTCATAAAAGCTTTTACAACTAGGAGGTCACTAAACAGTCACCCCAGGTATCATATAACTAATTCATGTCACTTGGGAAAGGTAGGGAGAAAACTATTAGCTCAGTCTTGTGGGAAAACAGGGAAGAAATGGCCATCATCAGCCACCTTCTTTAATCTACTGCCAATAGATTAAACCAATAATTGTCTACAGCACCACTTGATGTTTGACATTTGCTACATTTCCTTCCTTTCCAAAATCCTTTAAGAAAAGGTTTTGAAGATGCTGGAATATATGTTTTAGCATGCAGGCATGCTTTAACGCAGAAGGAAAAGGAAGCATTAATAAGAACTGTTATCATAATAAGTTCACACAACTGCAAACAATCAATTTACCATCTTGTGAGTTAAATCTTGTCATTTCAGCCACAGCAAATGACAGCATGCTCCCTATTTGATGTGCTTTACATAGCAACTCAGACAAGTCAGTTTTCATTGATGTGCTACCCCAAAGTTAATGGTAATCTAGTTCACAATGCAGTCTTGGGAAGTTACCCTAAAATCAGAAGGCCTGAGTGTGAAGGGAAGTGTTAGCATATACCCTGTGAGTTCTGTCACAGAGAAACACTCGGGTGCTCTTCAGGCTGCAGATGTTTGTGGTACTGTTCATGAAACCTCTGGAATTCCACAATACCCATGGCCATCCACCGTGAGCAAGATTCAACTGCACAGATATCTGTGTTTGAAAAAAGGGCCTATTAAACAGAGCTGAAGCACAGTGTTACTAAAGAGGCACATATTTAATCTCCCATTGTTTGATATAATTAGGAGATGGGGAAATAAAAAGGCCTCTGCACATTTAATATATGCTATTATGTCATCTAGTTGCATGTTTGCTGGAGGCTTACTTCATTTGGCCTGAATATAAACTTGGAAGAACTTCAGGTTCTTTCAATGCTAATGATCTAGTTCCTGCATAGTACAGTCAAATGAAAAAGCTTGACATGGGAAAACTTAAATAGCAACAAGAATACACAGTTCCCTTCAAGAAGAATTTCAGCTTCACTCTCTGGTAAACTCATCCCAGTGTGCAATACTTGTTGACACTGTTTGCTCTTCCTCCAGACTGTCCTGCTGGTTCTGTAACCCTGTTTCAGCCACCTAGCTGCAGTAGGACAGGTTACTCACATCTCACTGCAGTAGGATTTTGTAAGCAAGTTGCAAATCCACTAGAGACCAATTATTTCCTTTCTAGGTGCCAAACTGCTCTATGAAGTCTTATACAGACATCCACTGATATTTTAAAGAAGTGTTCTTTTTTTTTCCCCTTAATAGGAACTTCTAGATGCAAACATTTTTCTCTGAAACTAAAGATAAATAGAAAACTCATAGAAAAATACCAAGAGATGCTCAGTTTTGGTTCAAACCTCCACCAAGAGCTTCAAGCACCAGTCAGTTATAAAGGAAGAATGAAACTACAGTGCCCTCAGGTGTGAGGGGATATGAGTTAAAGAAGTCTAGAGACCTAGGAAGGGAGAGAAAAGTTCTCAAGTCTTCAGGAAGGACCCTCACTGAAGAAAACTATGCTTTCCAACACGTGGGGATAATTGCCCTTGTGCATTAGGACAGACTGTGTACTATAAACATGTGCAAGAAACAAATGACAAAACATCTCCACTTTCAACTGCCTTTTTAGATGTTTGTGAGCTGGAGGTTTCATGTGCATTCTCACCACAGGCACATAACAAAGGCAGTTTAGTTATCTAGTGTAGAAGCCTCTAAACAGTATTTCAAGGATGTACCACCTGAGTGGAAGGTCAAAGTTACAAATACAACAAGCACTGTGCACACAAGTCCAATGATGTTGAGGATAACAACATTTCTTCAAATGTCTGAATCTCTCAGCAAAGATCACTCTTCACTCTATTACCCAGGAACATAAAAGCTCTCTTTTCTACAGTTATACAGAAATTGAGGAGGTTAATGCACCTTAACTAGCATTTACAAAACCTGTGGGTCAAGTTGGAAGTCACCTAAGTTAACCAACAGGAAGCACTGAAGACAGAAGTGCCTTATCAGTCTCATCTCTCACTGTGCTAGAGTTTTCTGCTCGCCACAAAAAGGGAACTGCATCTATTCATGACCAAAACCTCAAGCTGAGAGACTGGTGCTCTCACCTCGGCAGTGAGATCACTTAAACAAGATTAAGAGGCCAAGTCCAAGTCATTAACTGGCCCAAGGTGTTTTCACCTCCTCTCCAAAAAAAGTTAAGCTGTTGAATGATGGCAACACAGCCAGCACTTCCAACTCCATTAGTCCTGCTTTACATGGAATTCTTAAGTTGTTTTACAGGCCCAGAAATGACAGCAAAAGCTAGTTCAAGTCTCTCATCTTGGGAGCCCAGGCATGTAAAGGGCATGACTTTGAACCACCTCAGGAAAAAAGGTGCTGAACCCAGAGTCCTCACTCTTTGGGAATGCTCTAACCACAAAGTTATTACTCAGGAGTGGGAGGAGTAGCTCTGGTTTGTTTTGTGCAAAGCCCATCTGATAGGTCTTCAGTAAACATACTCCAAGAACACCATGTTCTGCAAGCCCTGAGAAAAGACAGAAGGAAACATTTAACCTCTGGATCCACAGTGAGCACAGGCATGGAACTACTGCCCACTCGCAGACCTGAAACACCCTTAAGCGTGGCTGAACATCTGATGAGGTCCTGCCTAGATGCTCACTGAAGGATCCTAAGTTTTGAAGCTCTGAGTTCAATCATAAACACAAGCTTCCTGAACTCAGCTCCTATCTTTAAACTGCATAATTGTCTTTCAGTGACTTAGTGAAAACCAGAACCTTTGTCTTCACAAACAATTAAAACACAGGACAGAGGAACCCCCACACTGCTGGCTGTAAGTGCAGAAATCTGAAGGTATCTTATTCCACCAGCTGTATTATAAAAACATTAAGTTTGAAAAGCATTCTGATGGTAGCAACTACCAGCAATCGAGTAGATTATTTCAACTTTCAATTTTAAGTTTTCATTCTACTGTAGGGAGAACATTTTCCTCTTAGGGTTACCTTTTCCTATAGGGCCATCTCTTGCAGAACCTCAACTCTTTTACTGTTATTGTGAACAATATACCTGTGATGATGATAAAATGATAAAGCAGGGAAAAACTTGTCCATGAAAATACCGCACAGTAACCTCTGTCACAAGCACGACCTAAATGTATCCCAAGTGGCTGAACTACCATTCCCCTGTAGGAGGCCACAAGAAACAGTAAGTAACAACGTGTAAGAAACAGTAGAGCATTGCATCTGAAAATATCTCCAAGATACAAGCTAACTCTTTCAGTTGCAAACATATAGTAAGGGAGTTTAAACAATTTGAAGAATATTTGTGTCTAAGAGGCCACAAGCTACCAGCTCCCCTTCTTTCACTAAAAATGCCATCTATGTTCTGATGCATTAGACACTGGTAGTAAATCTCTGGAGACACAAGCAGTCTCTGCTGGGTCATTTCTACAGCCAGGGTTGAATTAAGTAGAGCACCTTTCCCGCTGGATGGGGCCTTGCCATACAGCAGGATAAAAGCTAAAATGAAGGCAGGAAGTTGCAGCATGCAGGGTCCCTTTGACCACCAGCAGCTCCTGTGCACCACAGTCACACAGCAAATAATATAGTCTCTTCTAGCAAGTGATGAATTCTATGCCAAAGAAAATGCCAAATAATTCTATTTTCCACTATCTCTCTTTATAATAGTGGACAATTAACAGTATTTAAATAGAATTCGGCCTTGAATATGTAGTAGTTTTACTCTGCTTGGAAGAAACAAAAAAAAAAAGAAAAATAAAAAAAGAAAACAGCAACATTCCCACACAACACATTGTTTTACTTAAGATAATTCAGTTCAGCAGCAAAATTTATTTTATTCCAGAGACAGCTGAAACATATATATTGGTTAATTTTGTTTAACAGAAACTAAAAAGTCCTACACATTCAATGTCAGCCCTCTCTTCCCAATTAGAATCTACCCTTTGTTGAATCTGTTCTTAGAAAACTGGTTAGGTGCCATGTGCTAGTTTAAAATTCTTCGTGGGTAAGCTCAAAATTGAAGTTAAGATTTATTCACCCAAGTTGTCTAATAATTTCATTTCCTTTAAGGTCCTTCATATAGATCCCTCACTAGATCCTTCAGAAAAAGAAAATAGGCTGATTATGGCTATTATTTTCACTTAGTACTTATACTAATAATATTCTCTGGTTAGACTGGGGAAAGTCTATGCCACGGCCAGCAGCAGAAGATACCATCATACATACTCAGGACTGATTTCCTTCACAAACCTCAGCTCCTTGACCCCAACTCTTTCAATTATTTATACATCATTGTAGTTGGGTTTGGGACTTTTTTTTTCTGTTGTTTTGGCTTTGGGATTTATTTTTTTTTTTAAATATATGGAAATGTATGCCTCCTGTGTTGAGAAGAGGTGACTTTTTGCAGTTAGTGCCTTCTCCCCTTCTTTCAGTTTTGTTTTTTTGAAAGACATATTGATGACAAGGCTTCATTAACAATACAGAGGTAAGATTAGGGAAGTTTCAGTTGGAAAAAATGCCTTACAAAATTGAAGTAGTGACAATCATTAATTAAAATAGAAATAGGCACGAAACTTGAATATAGGGTGAGTATTCATAATTAATATATAACGTGCTGATTCACCTACTATCACAAACTTCTTATCTGTAAATGTTTTTCTTCTCCCTTTCCTGTAACTGTCTCAGTCATCATTGCTTCAAGTCAGTTACAATTACATTACTTCTAAAGAAAACTAGCAAGATAGCATCACCAACAAAAAATACCTAAAATAAGCCCTATCTCAAGAAGTTTTTATGTTACTAACTCTGCAAAAAGAAATAGCATGAGACAAAAAGGAAGAAAAGTTCAATTTTTCAAGAGTTTTACCGTAGTATATCTCAATTCATACTGATGTCACTTTAAACAAATCAAAAACTGGCAACAAAACATGAGACATGAAGTCTCCCCCAAGTGTTCCTTCAAATTCATTACATCTTCCTTGAGGAGGTGCACCGGCTTAAGTTCATTCCACGTGGAATTCTGTGAAGCACGTACAAGTGAGGAATATCTATTTACTGCTGTGGTAACTGGCACACCTGGTAGCCCAAAGTGAGCCAATTTAATCCTGAAAATACTGCAGCTGCATTCACGTGACATTCCATTAACCTCTCGGGCCCTGATGAAAGGTACAAAAAAAAAAAAAAAATAGGAATACTGAGCTTCCAGGCTCCATAGGGCCCATCCAAATCTTGCTTTCTGCATCTCCCTACTCACAGCATAACTCTGCAGATGAAGAGACAAGTGTGAGCATCAGCTTAGGGCAGTGACCACACCTATGGCCACTGAAACTCCAGGAAACCTGAAACCTGTAGGAGGAGACACACAACTGTTCGTAACTAATGTAAGTACTAAGAGAGTTTTGAAACAGAATCCTGCAGCCACGTTTCGAGATGTTTCTGGACAGACCAACCAGCGCAGGGGCCTCAACCCTGCAAGCACAGGTATGTTTCTCTCTGCCACACAGGAGCAGCCATCCTGGCAATTTAGGGCTGCTCCCAGGAGTGATGTTTTTCAGGATAACATCTGTGGTACACAACACTTTTTATGAAGCACCTGCTGGTTTATTTCTAATCTATAATTTTTAGATCATGCGATGGTATTAATATAAGTACCCTCAGTAAAGCAGTTCCCTCCAAATGTGACAGTAAGTGCCCAAAATTTAGGACAATAAATGCTCCAGTTCAAAATTAAAATTTTCATTTAAAAAAAAAAATCAAGACAAACAACCCTCCCCAAATCCTACCACAACTATCTGATTAACAGATGTATTTAATATCATAATAAGTTTCATCTGAATGAAGAAAAAATGCTTTCCTCTTGTGGTACAAAAAAAAAAAAATTTAAAAATTGTGTCCTATTTCTGCAGCACAACTCACTCCTTTTCCCTCTTCAAAAAAGAGATCCCAGAAGCCAAACTTTAAAAAAGCCATACAAACATGTATTGCATCCTAGTTTCTGAAGTCAACATATTTAGAAGTGTTCTAAAAAGAAAGAGAAGATAAATACTTAAAGTTCTAATCGGAAAAATTATTTTAGCGTATTTCAGTCTTCACCAAAATTCTTCTTCAATCCACCTCATGAATCTAACTGGATTACCACTATGCAGTTTGGTTAAATCCTTCACCCACTTTACAGGGCCTTCAAAGCTTCCTTGCTACTTTGACTTTACTATAAAACACTTCTGGACTGAGGGAAGTAAATTTCACAGCATCTGGATAAAATATGGATTTTTTCCTAATTTGATGAAGTTTTAAGGTACTTATCTCTCAATGTGACATCTTGTCAATAAAAATGACCTTTAGGGCCAAGTTAAGTTTTGAGATGAGGCAGAACAAGTTTCAAACTCCAGTTCAATACAGATCCCACTCATGCTTGAATGGGATACTCATACATCCAAGGCAAATGCTCCAAGATTTTTACGACTTTAAATGAAAACATGAAACTCCTGATGCCTGAGAAGATCTGCTTTGTCTGTTCAGCTGCCTTCAGAAGTCACTCACGTGAGAGAGGCAAACCAGCGACTGGCATGCGAGACCTTCATGCTCATAGATTTTGGCAATTATAATTTTCTTCCTACTCTTCCAGGGACTTTCAGCCATTACTGAGGAAGCCTTTCCCTGCAAGCATTTTGTTGAAAGCAGCACATTTTCACAAAAAGGGGTTTTTTTTGAGACACCAATCAACTTGGGTAATAACCAAACAAACAGTGAATCTGCAGCAAATTCTAAATTTCACTCTCAGGAAAACACACCAAAGAACTAGTACCAACATTGTGGTGGGTTAAAGCTGGCTGTATGCCAGGCCTCCACCAAAGCTGCTCTATCCCTCCCTTCTCCAGCTAGACAGGGAAACAGAATATTACAAAAAAAGCTTGTAGGCCAAGGTAAGGACAGGAATAAATCACTCACTCAACAGTTACCATCACAAGTAAAACGTACTCAATTTTGGGAAATTAATTGAAATTATTATTAAGTAAGATAATGAGAAACAAACCCAAATTTTCAAGCATCTTATCCCCCCTAACCCCACCTTCCTCCTGGGCTTAACTTCCCTCACAGTTTTTTCTAGTTCCTCTTCCTAGCAACTCAGGGAACAGGGAATGGGCTTGCGGTCAGACGTTGTCTCTGCTGTTCCTTCCTCCCCTGCTCCAGGGGTCCCTCCCCACAGGAGGCAGTTCTCCATGAACTTCTCCAAAGTGAATCCTTCCTCAAGGCTACACTTCTTCATGAACTGCTCTAGCCTGGGTCCCTTCCAGTGGGGTGGAGCCATTCAGGAATGGACCGCTCCAGCATGGATCCCCTCGGGGTCACAAATCCTGCCAGCATTCCCTCTACAGCTCCATTCTCCTCCACAGGGCCACAGGTCCTGCCAGGAGCTGCTACACCACTGGGAGGCTCCCAGACTCCCTCAGGCATCCACCTGTTCTGGTGTGGGATCCTTCACAGGCTGTAGGTGGAGATCTACTCCAGCATATACCTCCACTGGGACATCCTGCCTCACCACGGTCTGGACTACGGGCTGCAATGGAATCTCAGCTCTGGTGCCTAACACAATTCCCACTCCTTCTTCACCGCCCTTGTCTGCAGAGCTGTTTCTCTCACATATCCCTCCCTTCTCTCACTGCACTTGCTATTGCCCAGGGCTTCTTCCCCTTTCTTGAAAGGCATTATCCCAGAGGTACCACCACTGTCACTGGTGGGCTCAGCCTTGGCCAGCGACAGGCCCATCATGGAACAAACTGGATATAGGGGAAATTTTCAGCAGCTTCCCACAGAAGTCATCCCTGTAGCTGCTCTGAAACCAAAATCTCTCCATGCAAATCCAATACAAATAGAGAGCCAAGGAGGTAAAAAAAGAAATTCCATTCTTTATTAAATAACCTGCCCCACACATTTCTTGGACTTCATTTCTGCTACAAGAGAGAAATAAAACAGATTGCTGCAAGATCCTTCTAGAAATTTAGAATTTGCATCCATAATGAGAACATTCCCTTTAGGATGCTTTCCTGCAGATGATGCTGGATTTCCAAACCAGACTCTGAAGTGTCATGATCCCATCTAATTATGTGAAGGAAAGCAACTGCCACAATAGCAGTTTGCCTTCTGTTTTCCTATAGGAACAGAATATTGCTGCAACTGAATACTACACAGCATGCTGCTTCAATTCTTCACCACTCTATAATGTTCAGAATTGTTAAGAACACAAATAGCTTCTTAGAAGAAGCTTCCCCTTGCCATTTAGAAGTCTCAGGGTTCAGGACTTCTCAGGGAGAGCTCAATATTCAGAAGCAGAAACCATGTAAGAAGTATCACACTATTTTGAAAAGAAAGTAGTTTACAGACTCTATTATCCACGTGAAGACTGTCTTAGCCCATTGGAGATGGAGAGCTTGATTTCAATAAGCATCAGAATCTCCTGTTGCACCAGATAAAGGAATCAAGTCTCAAATGGGGCTATTAAATTATATTATCCCTGGCTTCTATTACATACAGAAGGAGAAGATATTTCACATGATACCATCCATAGGAAAATCACTTCATATCATTTCAAAATTAATTATGATTGGCTTAAGAATCTAGAGTTAGTCCTTTGTCAGACTGCCTCTTATATTGTATGTACATAATAAAAACTTACAGCACATGCTCTTTCCAATTTGATTTCCACTTACATTTCTTAGCAGTTTTAGACAACAAAGCAGCTCAATGCTTTTTACAAGTCCTGCCTAGGTGGATTGTCCCCTCTTATTTTTAAACAAATATTCAAGTAGCACTGTAGCAGGATACTCTACCCCGGAATGTGGTCAGGCAACTTGGACAATGTCCTCTTTGCAAAGCTATCAGAGGTGGGCTGAGCTCAGGCACCGGTTTTGGTGTTGAACTATGCTAAACCACTCTGGCTAACTAACCCCAAATCAGTAATCCTGATAGAGAGGCAAAGATTTGACAGACAAGCTGCTAAACTGACCTGGCAGACTCGGGACTGGCAGTCGGTCACTTTCCACCATGGAAGTCCAGTCCACTTTCGTAAGGCAAGATTGCTCCAGCATATTCCTTCTTGACACTGGTCAACATAAAGAGAGAGATCTGCCCACGAGCACTGGCAGGGTGAGTTACATCCACATCTGCTGAACAGTTCCTTCTTGTGAGCTCTAATGCAATTGCTCTGCAATAGCACACTGTGCTATCCCATCCACACACTGCTAGCAGTTTTAGCTCTTATACTGCTCAGGAAACAATTCTGGGGCTAGGATTGGATCCAGCTGCACCAGGACCCCTCTCTGAGAAGGAGTTTAGAAAGCAAGGGGGTCCTTTCAGCACCTCCAGGCTCAGCGGCAGGACTTGTCACTCCACCCTCGACAGGTACACAGAGCAAATATTTAGAAGATCAGTATTTGTTCTTCTGCTGAAGTTTTGAAAACACGTGATGATAGACTTATATATTTATTTCTGTTACAGAATCAAAAAGGTGTCTCCTTACAGCTGTCTAAAACAGCTACACACAAAAATAAAAATTTCACACTGGGCCAGCACACAGGACAGAACCACACAGGTTATATCAGCAAAGGATAACCTGGGATAAGTTTGGACTCAAACCATAGATTTTCACCAAAACTTTGGGTTCTGGCCCTCCCACACCAGCATCCCTGACACAAACTCTGCAATTGTATCTTTGAAGATATTTTAGTCCTCAAAAAGCATTTTTAGTCATGAAGTCATTCGTTAAACAGGGAATGTGTGAACCTGAGTGTGCATCTAGAGAAATTCTCAGTTTCCCAACAAAATCAAGAAGAGGTTTGGCAGATAGTATTAAAATCTGAATTTATTCTCTGCAAAATGTTTTAGCTTTTTTGACCTCAGGACATCTTCCCAATTTTTATTTTTTTTTAGCAACTATTTTTTAAGGGAATAAGACAGCAAGTCCTTTAGCTTCCGTGTGAGATTTACAGAGAACTTTGCAATCACCTTAGCGTGTTTTTATGCACATGCACGAAGGGTTATTGCTGCTGGAAATTACTTTTGAGCCATGTGGCTACCCTACCCCAGAGATCTGCTACCAAGACCTGTACCTCCCCCAAAATCCACACGTGGATGTGTGACACGCTGCAGCGCAGACCTTGGGCTCTGAGAGGAGGAGCACAGGTGGAAGCCACACACACGGGAAGCACGCCACAGCTTACCAGTACAAAATTAACTTTTGCATCGTGAAGCAGCCATGCTTTCCACTGCCCTCAGGAGGAATGGTCTGCACATGAAATTCAGAGCCTATAAAACGTGCACTTTTTGCCGAATCTTCTACCACTATACACACACACAAATAGAGAAAATTCTAAAAATTTTAAAGTAGAAAGAACACAAAACAGTCAGTGCTTCAGTCTCAGGTATTCACTTAATGCATAAGCTACAAAGAGTTAACAACTACCTTTAGAATCTAAAATTAAGATTTTCACATTGTGCATCACAAATGGTACCTTCTGCATTAAAAACCAGCTTTCGTTCCTAGTAAAACCTTACTCAAAACCTTGAATCACTTAACAGAAAGGCCTGACACCAAATAATGAAAGAAAAAGGAGCAACATTTGACATTCCAAATTTACACACACACTTCTGACAGAGCAGACAAGATCAGACATTATCAGCCAAGCAGAGCTGCCTTGTTCTGAACAGCTAGAAAAGCAGAACACTACAAGCCAAGATACCAATATGCCTTCTAAAAGCCAGGCAAAAACATTTCCATTTGCCTTATTTTCCTGCCTCATGGAACAGAACAGTAGCAATAAAAATGTCAGAATTAAGCTTCTCTTACAGAACACTGTTTATACATCAATTTCTAGGTAATTATAAGCAACTATTACAAATTTAAAAAAAGAAAAAAAGTAATCTAGGTGAAGTTATAAGGTTTCCAAAACCTTTTCTGTAACACAAGTAGGAAGAACAGAATAGACACAAAGGAAGTTACAGCAAATATCAAAAGTAATCTTATCCTGGTAAGGACTTATCTCATAACATGATGAGCTCCAGAAAACGTTTTGTGCACAGCAGTTGCCAAATATTTACTTAAAGGGACATAAGCTTGCACTCAGCAAGAAATTCATAGAAATAGAAAGTTTTTCTTAAACTTTTTCCTTTCTTCGGTCTTTCTTCTACACGGCTATCAGTGTGAAACTAGTTTAGAAATAAAATTTAAGTAAATGGAAAATCCAAACAAACGGTTTAATCTGAGTGGAATGTGCTGTTGGCAAACAGGCTGCACTTAAAGCTAAAAGTTTTGTTGCACCAGAACACCAGCAACAGGCTCAGCAACAAGTTGCAATGGAAAAAAAAAAATCTTTCAGAAAAGTGGTTCTTCTCCTCCTCCCAAAAACAAAACAAGAAAAGACCAACCAAACAAACAAAAAAAGGCACACAGGAAAAGCTTTAGGGCTTTAAATAAATTTGCATCTTCAAGTTTGTTCCTCCTTTGAATAAATATCATTTTATTCTGTGTATACTCTCTAGGAGTTAAGGAATCTTTGACAAAAATATTTGTCTCAGAAGAAAACTCTTTAAAAACAATTCAACAGCAATCCAGACTATCCCAGGGCAATAAGTTTGGTGAAGAGGTGGTTGCACCTTGAGTCTCAAAGCTAAGGCCCACAGAGCCAGTCAGCTACTGAGGCAGACAAAGGACTTGCCAGAAACCAAGAAAACTTTACTACTGGTTCCAGAAGGCATGGAAGAGTGAAAAACACCATACAATTTCTAACTAATTTACAGGAAAAAAACCCAAAGCAACACATGTTTTCAGAAGCAGTTTCCACTGCTTTTCTACAGTACAGTCCCTGAATTGAAAGTAAGTTCTTGCAGTTGCACAGAAGGGACACATTATCAGATTACATAAGTAGCACCACCTCTATTTTTAAAACACCAGCCCGGTATATTTTTGGGTAATATTCTTGCACTAGAACACAACACTGGGTGATACTTTCAATCCAAAATGACATGAAAGAAAAAGCCTGGTTTCTACACAAAGCTGAAGTAAGGAAAATGGTAAATTGTTTGAATAGAACTAAACCAGTTCACCTTCCCAAGCCAACTTTTGGCAGCAATTTAACCTAAGCTTTCCAGAAAAA
>VWZN01011517.1:121466-171186 GCA_013396955.1 Regulus satrapa | reverse complement strand
GCCTCGGCGGGAAGCAGCCCACCCCAACCCGCCCCGTTAGCGGGTTTGCCTCGGAGATTTGCGGCGGCAAGCGTTTAAGCACGCACGTGTTTGGAGCGACAGCGAAGGCGTGTCAGAGGCGGAGCCCGGGATGTGTCCCAAGTAAGCGTCAGCGGGAAGGGAAAAACTGTCGGTATTGGAGAAACACAGCCCCGTCATCACTCGGGATAAAGGAGGGATTGGGGGGGGAGGAATACTCACACTGAGCAACAGTTCCGTGGTGTTTCTATCCAAATTAATCCTAGTTTTCATCCCAGTTGTGCAGGGACTGGTGAACCTGGAGAAGAGAAGGCTCGGCGGGGGGAAAATTCTACAGGTGTATATATCCGGACATTTATTATACGCCTAGAGGGACTCAAATTGAAACGCAGGAGGTTCGCTCTGAACATCAGGAAGCACTTTGCTTGTTTTTTTGGTTTATTGGGGTTTTTTTTTGTTTGTTTTTTTTTTGTTTGTTTGGGTTTTTTGGGTTTTTTTTCTGCCCAGGGAGGTTGTGGGCTTGCCATCCCAGGGGATGTTGAAAAGCTGCCAGTTCACGGGGTGGCCTGGGTAGCTGTCTCTAGGTTGGCCCTGCTTGAGTGGGGGGGTCCAGAGGGTCTCCAGAGGTCCCTGCCAAGCTCAGCCGTTCTGTGATTAAGTGTAATCTGCCACTAAAGAGCCTGGTATGGCCGCTTCCCTTGGTTTTCCTGCAGGGGGAAGGGAAAAAAAAAGGCAAAAAGCAAAAGGAAAAAAAAGCACTGCTTATGATAAATTTTATTTTTTAGCCAAGTCAGTTCCTTGATCCCGTTCACCTCTTGGCAGAGAAGAGGAGAAGAAAACAAGGGCAGAACTGTTAGCAGCTGTCCCACTGAAGCAGTCGTGAAACTAAAATTTTGAGTGTGCAGAAAGGCAAAAGAATTCTTGGGAGTAAATTAGAAACAGGACATTGGGCCTACATAGGGTCTTGCATAATTATTTTTAGTTTTTCACATACATATTTCCCACTCTAAAATTCAGACATCAAAACTGAAGGTAATTGCAGAACAAGCTACTCTTATGCCACAAGAAGATGCAGAAACTATTTCTGAGTCCAGAAACAGAGCCTGGGCTGGCTCACCAACACCATCCCTCGCCAGCTCTCCTATTTGTAAAGAATCTGGTTTCTGCACCTGACATCCCTTTGTTTTCTGGAACTGTTTCTTTCAAACTTGCATTTACCTGTACCTTTGAAGGAAGGCCAGTCTCTTTTTTTCCCACAAAATCCTTTCTGCAAGGAGGCTGCATTGCCATTGTTCAGTAGGGTGGACAGGCCTGGATTGCTTCATGCAGCTGCTTCCTCCAGGCCTTTGGCACCCTGGTGAACAATGTATCTGCTGAAATCAGCACTACCTGTAATAAATATGAGTCTTGACTTCTCTAAGCACTCCAAGCCTCCACCCACCATAACTGATGGGTTCAAAGAAAATCGTTCTGCCAGTGCCTTTTATGTTGTTGAAGGGAGATTATTTTTTTTTTTGTTGTTGTTTGTCTTGTTTTCACATTAGCTACCACTTCAGCTTCCCATCCCATTCTGTTGTCACTGGTTATGGTCTCCCATTTTCCTGTGAATGGGCATGTCACATCTGTTTGCTTTATTTCTATCTAAATTTTGATCTCCAGAAGTTGGCTAGGTCCCCTTTTCCCCGTCATGAGTTGTTGGGTGTCTCTGACAATGACTACATACATCTAAGGTCAGTAGGGTGAACCAGAATCAGAACTGGAGCTTTGGTGTTTTAGACTTTGGTACAGCTATATTCACACACTGAATGCCAAGATTGATTGAAAGCCACAGCACTGCCTTTTATCTTTTAGAAGCTGTTTTTTCCACTGGCTCCAAATGAACTCTGGCTACAGGAAACAGATTGTGAAACTGGCTCCAAGGCCTAAACTTCAGATTTCAGCCCTTTGTTTTATAGATTTTAATGTAGTACTTAGGGAATAGCAATGAGGATGGCTTTATTTTTTTTCCAAACCAAATCTCTGCAGTTTTCTGATACCAGGTCAGACTTCTTTATGCACTGCAAGACATTGTGGAAATCAAGGTCAGAGGCTACCAGTGGATTTAATCAGAGCCCAAAGTTAGGGGAATGTGTTTGTTTGATTTTTGTGTTCCTGACTGAAGTTAATATGCGTGTTTTTGATCCCTAAAGGATGGATAAGAGAGAGGCAGAATTATGAAGGAAACAATCTGGCAACTCATCCAGAATTACAGCAGTTGAGTTTTCAAAATGATAAGCTGAAGAAAAACAAATCTGTGGCTGTTTTAAACCTCAGTATTTCCTTCCTTCATGATTTATCAACTTCCTTCTTTTTTTTTCTTTTTTAATTAGATAAGGACTTCTATAGCCATATGCAGATGACATCCAACAGCAGAATTATTTTTGAAAATACAATATCTAGTAATTGTATCCATGTCCTTTCTAAGATATAAGATCTAAAATACATTATATTTACTTTCAAAAGTTCATTCCAGTTTCTGTATGTCTCAAAAGAGCACTTTACTCCAGAATGCATTTAGTCAAATACTGGAAAGCTAATAATAACGCAGTAAAAATTCTGCACTCTAGAAGGAACTGCTTTTTAAATTATGTTCCTTCAGCTGTTTTCCTTTACACCTGGTTTTGTAAAGGCTTATTTTATTCCGATTGCTAAATACCTGTGATGGGATTCCTCTTCAAAAAGTTCACCCTCCCTTTTTAGATCTATGTCTTGGCGTGTTGCCACAATAAATGGCACTCCAGAGTAAAATGTATTTTTCTTCAGAGGTACGCTCTGAGTAAACAAAGCTCTCTAACTCCTGTTTTGCAAAGAGACACCTAAAAGCCAGAGAATAGTCCCCTACTGCCATTGAACTCAGGCTGAAGCTTGGTGTCAAGCCCAAACCATTCTGTTTGGGAGGAGATGAAGCCTTTTTTTGCTTCTGAGTATGTGTTTGTACACCTGATGTGTTCTGCCCTATTGTGTGTTGCACCAAACCCTGCCATCCTGCCTCCTTAGAGGTGACAAATACAGCAGGGATGGGTAAACTAGACACCAGCTTCTTCTTAGGAGACTAAATCTTCCATGCAGAAAGTCTGTGGAGTAGTTTGGAGTGGGTTGTTTTGAGAAGAGCTGGCTAAGAAGGAAAACTAGGCCAGAACTACAGGCCACTTAAAATCCTGCTGGACTTTGCCAGCTCTCTGACTACACTCCACCTAACTTATATAAATGTAACCGAGGACTGGGAAAACAGTATGGGTAAGTGCAGTTCTGAAAAACTCCTCTGAGCAGCCACCTGAACTCTTGTTAATCTGTTTCTGGACAGAAGTGTTCGGAATTGCCCCGAGCTGGGCACCTTGGAAGCTGTCTCCCCTCTGTTCCCGTTTGTGATCTAGGAAATAGGTGGAGCAGCTCTGAGAGAGGTCCTGCCGAGTGGAACCTCTCTAAGCCCAACAAGTCAGGTTCTTCTTCTTCTGTAGCCACAGATGGCTTCAGTGCCTGGCAGAATTTGGTGAAGTGCTTACCTTCAGTACAGTAACCCAGGGATTAAAGAATTGCCTTTTAGCTCAAAGGCATTTACATCAACAACTCCTGAGTGCCAGGAGAGTGTTCCAGGTGCTCAGGAGGATTGCAAAATGGAAGGGAAGCATTCATCACCCCAGTTGTTGAATTTATGGCCTATTGGAACGGATGGCAAATGTGTGGCACTAGAAGGAAGGAGACACAGGGATCTGTGGATCTGTAGGCACTTATTCCTGGTTTCTGGAAACTTATCCCAAGGCATTGCTGGTTTTAATCTAGGAACTATGTACTACAGAAATGCATAAATTAGCCCCAGGATCCTATTTTGATGATTGAACCAGATGAGAGAGACACCTCCTTGTTTTACTCAGTCTTTTACCTCAGCTGCCTTGTCCTTTTTCAAGACTTACATGCTTTTTGGAGCAGGGTCATAACTTCAAACGAAAAGCTGGTGACTCTGTTTCCTTCCTGCTCTTCCTCCTCCCAGTCTAGCATGGTGGTCAGGGATGAGGCGTGAATGCTCCCCAGGAACTCCCACTTCCTGGCCAATGCTCTGACCACTGGGTAGCAGCACAGAGAAGGTGGACACTGTTTCCTCCAGCTGCACTTTAAAAGAAAAGGAACATTGCTTATTGGGAATTCTAGATCTGCTGACAGCCCAAAGGACCTTTTAAGCACCTTTGGCAGGCTGCTAACACCGACCTTGGTGTTTTCCAGCAATAACACAAAGAAAAATGCTGTGACCAGCAGCCACATGAACTGAAGTCACAGACCAGAAAAGCTACAGGGACTCTTTATTCATTGTTTTAAAGAATGGATTTTGGCGCTCACTGCCAGAAGAGGACTCCAAATTCTGAGTCCAAAGAAGAAAAAGGTGCCAAGCGCCAGGGTGGGACTTCACCCACATCTATCTTCAGAGTTTCCTCACCCTGAACTGAAGCTCTTGTTAGCTCCTCACTGAGCGTGCTGCTTGTTTTGGATCTATACCTGCATTTCTTTCTCGTGAAGGGAATGCAAGCCTGTCATTACCACTCTCAGCCCCGAGGCTGAAAGGCTCATGTATCCTGAAACATCAGTCCCTTATCAGTCCCAGCCCTCTGATTTATTAAGGTCACACAGAACGGCAAGAATTGAAGTCAAGAACCTAGATACCACTAAATTTCCTTGCATTCAGAAACTGCATGTAGTTAATAGGGAAGAAATGCCTAGTAAGAACTTTATGATCCATTGAAGTCAATTTTCTACTTGCAACATTGCAGAGATTTTGTAGCATCTTACTCAGATTTGCTCTTTCTGTATCCCCAAAGCCAGGCAAGTTTAAACATACTGATTATATGAAACAAGTAATGCCTTTGACTGTTTTAAGTTTCCCCAGGCAACTCGGAGCAGAAGTAGTGATAAAACCATTTCTGAATATTCATTATACCATATGATATACAAAGTATTTGGCATTAATACCTAGAATATTGTGCCTATTCACATGGATGTTAGAATTGCTATGATTATTCTGAGTTGTGTAAAAAGATTGTATTTTTAAAAATCATTCTTCAACAATATAGTTCTCCAAAATAAAATCGAGGAGTTGCTCTAACTCAGATCTGCTTTCATTTTTTCAGCACATTAAAAGACAATTATTTCAGACAAAATATAACTTTGGAAATAATTTCTTGCCTGGGGTGAAACTTATCTTTTTCTTCTCCTTGCTAACTTTTTTTTTTTCTCCTCATTCTGTTTCTCAGGCTAATGTACAAATGCAGAATGGAGTTTTTGTTCCTTGCCAGGTGCCTAGCTGTTGGTAGCACAGGAATATATGAAAAAAATGTAGGTGTGGTAGTTGGTAAAGAGAGACAAATCCTATGAATAATTACCCTCTTTGTGTTTTTCTGCTCATCCATGTCAAGCTTTTGTGGTTATCTGTCTAAAATCTACCTCCTACTCCATCTTCAGGCTGGGTTCAAGGATAGTGGATGAAGAGACTGACACTTTCCCTGAGAAAGAACTGGTAAAAACAGATATTTACTTTAAAAATAAATTCCAAGGCAACAGTGGGGACACAATCTGTGTGTTTCATCTGCCTGGAGGGCAAGCTGCAACGTTCAAAACCATCTTTCAATGATTCCATTAAATATTTGAGACATAAAAGATGAAAATTATCATGCAGTAAAAGTCTTTACTGTGAATGAGTCAACATCTGCGATAATCATCCCCTACCTTTTTTCATTTCTTCACTATGACTGTCATTTCAACCCAACCTTATATTTGCCCTGCCCTACCATAATATGCCTTTTCCGTTTTGCATTTGCTTTTCTAATATCTAATTATTCTGCTTGTGCACAGATACAGTCTTTTATACTGGAGTCAGTTACCCTTGAAAACCTTCCTTTTAACAAGAACAAACCTTCTGTTGGTTTTCTTTTCCCCCCAAGGGTCTACAGAAAAAAACAGTAATTTTTTCCTGCCTTCCAATCTATCAGGACACAGTAAACTAAAGAAACTACATATGGAAGACAGTGTGATGGCATCAGCAGGAAAGAACAGCGGACAGATAAAGCAGCCTTTTACATTCTTCTTGTAGGGCACTGAGGAAAACACCTTTGATTTCCACATCAGTCAGTGGTACTAGGAGCAATCAGCATTGCTTGGAACTGGATTTTAAGTATAAAAGGAAGAGACTGGATAGTTAGTCTTGTTTGTTTGTTTGGTTTTGGTTTTTTTTTTTTTGGGGGGAGGGGGAGTGTAAATGGGTATTTTTACTTCGAAAAAATTCCTAGCTTTTTATGCTAGAAGAGGGAGTAGGAGAAAAAGAATACCAAATGGCAAGGAACAAAGCTATAGGGTCATGTAAATACAATAAAGAGAGAAGAGATGAGGGACAAACCCAAAATGCTACAGAGAGTACATAAAAGAAGAGGAACAGAACTGTGGGTGAATTGAGGAAGCATAATAGTGACCATTTGGGCTTTGTTTGATGCTTATTTCAAAAAGATTATGTTTAATTACTTTGGACTGAATAAAGATATATAAAAGTAATTCTTTTGATAGCACTGTACTACAGGCTAAATGTTTTCAAGCTAAGAGAGCACTTATTGCTAGATAGGAATTTGCAGTCTTGCTCCTCTAAATGCTAAGTTCAGTTATCATCTGCACTTAGAGGTTAAAGCAATTTACACCAACTTGATTTCTCCAGCAAGGGTAGACTGTGAGTGTATCATGTGCTTTTGGGTGAAGGCCCAGTTGGATGAGGAGTTTGGTCTGCTGTACTCATAAAAAAACCAGAAAAACTCTCTAATAACATTTTGACCCAAGTTTGCATGCTTGATACACTGCCCGATTAGAATCTATTCCCCAGAAAAAAAAATATTTTAAATTGCAAATTTTTTTCTCCGCCAGGTTGTTTCTTTGCCTTGTTCACAAAATACCCATGTAACCCATTCTATTTTCTTTCTTCCTCTTTTTTTTTCCTCTCTCTCTTTTCTCTCTAGCATACAGGAACTAGAGAAATATCTGTGTGGATGCTTAGAAGTGAAATGCTGACACAGTGAAAAGTCTTAGGAGTTTTGGGCATTTGATGGGTTGTTTGTGGGGGTTTTTTTTAATTAAAATGCCAAGTTTTATCCTACTTGACAGTACATATGGTGTCATGAGAAAACAGAGAATGCCATTTCTTTTCATTTTCTTCCAAGAATAAAAACCAATAATTGTATGAAAGTTTTGCATAAGACTTGATATTCAGGAAGGGATGGCCTTTGCTACAGCAGTATCAAAGAAGAGACTGGAAATTTAACCTGTATGTATCTTGTTCTGAGAGTACCAGTGTGTATCCCTGAGTGTGTACCAAAAACTGCCTCACATGGATTTGGGTGTGTCAGTTTTTCAAAATACTCCCAGGTTCCTTAATTTATCTAATAAATTTTTTTGCTATTTGCTCTGAACTTATTTAAAATGGAAATTGACAAAACTTAAAAAACACGGTGAAACACTTTATTAATTCAGTGAGGTTTCACTTCCTATCAGTTTTGCAGCTGCCACCTATTTGTGTCTAACCCACTTATATTAGAAGAGACATGGGGAATATCAGCTGCTTAGATATGTCCCAAGCGTTGTCATGTGTTTCAGGCTGATTAAAGTGGTTGTGTCGGGATGCTAGAGACTGGGTGTTCCCAAAACAACAATGCAGTTTGCCCACAGCATTATTTATTTCTTTTTTTTCTCTGTGGAAGGGCTTTGTCTTCTGGAAATAAGGCTGAGTGTTGCAGCATAGCTAGTACAGCTGACTAAGCTTTTCTCCCAGTTCTCAAAGGAAAGTGAAAGGGGGGAAAAAAGCCCACCAGTTTGGATTATGTCGCAAAAATGGCTTCTTGCATAACCATTAGCTAGCAAAGCTTGGCTCAAGTAGACAAAGTGGCAGCCAGAATTTTGGGAGCTTCTCAGTATAGCCTGTGTTGAGGCAGTTCTTTAGAACTTCTCTTATGTCAGATAAACACTGAATCAGTCTTTGGTTCATCTAAGACTTTGTTTTCAGTTATCAAAAAAAACCACTATAAATTGTGCGTGCCCAGTAGGTCAGGCCAGAAGATAGATATCTTTGTATTTCCTTCTGAAAAAATGCTTTGATCTTTTTCCACTTTGAAGGTGTTCTGACAGCATCTCTATCTTTGGTTCTAAAAGGTTGCACTCACAGCAATTTGAATGAATCAGTGTCCCTCTGGGATAGCAAACATCAGAGAATTCAGTGGAAGTATCCCTTACATTATCACATTATTCATTTAGTGTGTCTTTTGGGAGACTGTTAAGCCAGCATTATTCCCCGAGTCTGCTATTGTTTACACGTGGAAAAAGCTTTTCCATATGCTGCTTTACAGTATAAGACATAATTGTACGTGTGGTGAAAGGTTTCTGGACTTTTCGCTTCAGGAGACATTTTTTTTTAAATTTTATAATGAAGTGGCTTGCATTGGAGGGGAGAAACACAGGGGAAGGGAGGAGGATGATGAAGGAGTCATAAGTGGTCTTTCTGTAACCCTTGGGATTTCGGTTGTGTTCAGTAATCCTCCACTGTTAGTATTGTCAGCTTGGGCCAGACAGCAGTAACTAAACTGTCAATTGATTTTTACAGCAACCCAGTCCAGGACTCTGGCATTTACTGCAGGCCGTATTCAGCAAAAGTCAGTAGAATTGGAATAAAGGTAAACTGTATTCATACTTAGATGACTGTGATGAAATGGGAAGATCTCTGTTTGTCTTGAGGTACCAAACTCCAGTTTGCTCGCTCTCTTCTGAGGCGTGAGCATCACACGTACAGGGATGGCCCCGATGGCGGGATTGCTCCCCAGCGTGCTTTGTGTAAACTTGCTCTCAGCCTGCGTGTGAGCCAAGAGGCAGAAGCAGTCCCACTGAAAGGACCAGCCCTTCTCGTGCTCACACCCCAGGGCTGAGCACTCCAGCTGCAGCAAGGCGAGAGGCTTGGCAGAGTATTTCCATTAATGCACTGCTGTCACAGGGCTAATGTGCTATGCCTGGCATCATGCACCATGCACAGGGTTGCAAAGGTGAGGCACGGAACTCCGTAAGCCTCCTAGCTCAGACCTGGAGGAAAACATAGCTGGTTTGCCCCAGCTGATTTTAATCACAGAATATTTCGAGTTGGAATTGACCCGAGGTAAGCCCATGGGCGCAACTTACTCCATGCTAGATGCAGCTTGTGTTGGAACCAGTTATTTTGTATTTTTCTGGGTAAAATAACACCAAGTGTCTGAGTATTGCTGCTGCATCCACCAACACAGGCTGTGCCATGTTCCATTAGAAAACCCAAAGGGCCTGTGTTGACTCCAGATAGGACCTGCACAACACAAATGCTTCACCCTACTCACCACAGCAGTGTAGGCTGCATGTAGCTGGGGTATTTTGTCAGCCTCTGTTTAATATGCATACTTCTCCCTTGGCTCTAGCCCAAACTCCAAGGAGTGCACTGCTTTCTTCAACCAAGGGCTTGTCTAAACAACGATATTCTGGCTGCTTTAATGAGTGTTGTTCAAGTGCTAGGTCCCCCTGAGCTTTGTGGAGTTACATTAGTACAAACATTGCCGTTTGGGAGGCAATATCTGCTTTAAACCACCTTTCAAGGGCTGTGTACCAGGTGTCCATGGCAGTGGCGCCATGGAATAAAAGAGTGGTTTAAACTTGCTGTATAAGACTTGTTAAAAAGCATACCTGGTTGTGATGGTTTTATAAAAGTTTAAATACTTGGGGGGGGGAAATTTGTGGTAGGACAGTTGACGTTCAAGCATACGTCAAACTACTTAATTATTTCCCGATGTGTTTCTTGCTGCAGTGGGCTGGAAGTGGCCAGGATGTTTAGTGATGCCTTGCTAGTATAGAGTGACCTGGTCCTTTTCCTGACATGCATCTCCTTGCCTGAGGTCTGCAGCATTGTAGACGTTTTTCCTGTGCAGTTTGGTTGCTATAAACTCTTATTTACCTGCTGAGATCGTAGGACTTGTCTGCACCAGAGCACATCTACCAGAGTAATTATGCTGACGCAGCCTCAAAGCACTATAGCAACCGTGCCCTCAGCTGCTCCACACAGCCTCTGTATCTGAGGAAGCTGTGGTAAGGCAAGGCGTCCCTAGCTGTGTCTGCAGCAGAGTTTCTGCAAACACAGGTGTCTCAGTCCTGTGCTGTTTTCTTTCACACCCTTTGCTGAGCCTGTACTCTTAGCAGCAGACTGAGGAGCTCCCCCCTCCAGCTGGAGGGTGTTTATTATCCTCTGCTGTGCTGGCAAAGTTGTGGGGTTTTGTGCTGAAGCCCACAACGGATTAGCTGAATCACCACCACCAGGCAGGTGAGCTGGCCTCTTCTCTTTCACTTCCCTTTGGTTTCGCTTGCAGAACTAAAGGGGTTTTATTTCCCTTTCTGCCAAATAGGTGTCCCCCATGCTCCCCTACTTTTGTATTACTTGTCCACAAACTCTCAAGTTTTCTGCTGCTTTATTCATTATTTGCTTCGGATCACTGCCCTCCTTACAACTGTTCACGGACCCATCTCCTTGGAAACAGCAAAACTTGTTTATGTGAAAGTAATAAGGAAAGTAATTGATGTGTAGCTGTGCAGGCATGCAGGGGAGCCATGTTCCACTGGAGGATGTTGGAAAAGCGAGTATCCACTTACACTGACTACCAGAAGGTTGGATAGTGTGAGCAAAACCACCTTCTTCCTCTGCTTTTACCAAAGCTGCCTTTTATTTACAGCAGGGGTAGGAAACTTCTTGCCTGTGCATATATTCATTTTATGGACTTCTTTTTTTTTTTTTTTGCTAGTCTCTTTCATCACCAATGTGAAGGGGTTGAAATTGAAGGGAATTTTTAAAGTCTTGCTTATCTCTTATTTTCTTGGAACTCTATGCTGATGCACTGTGCCATGCCAGGACCATCTCCTCTCTTGTCTTGGCCTGACCACCTCTGCAGCCACAGGACTTTCTCATCATTTTTTGAGGTTTTGTGCTGCACCCTGCTTTGTGCCTTTCACTGCCATCACCCCTTGTGCTGTTGGACACGGTCGATAAACCTGGCCAGCTGTTGTGGTCTGGCGTCCCAGAATGGTCCTTCCCAGTCCTTCAGGACACAGGTGGGGAGGTCTGTGAACAGCTTTTGTGGCCATAGAAGTGGTGGGGTCACCAGATGGGGCCTCTTCCAAGTGATAGTGGGGTGCCTGGCTAGCTGCTGCTGCCAACCCAAGAGCTTGTGGCCTGGCCTTGAGTATGGCAGCAGGGCCCCATGGAGAAACCTTTGGAAAAGACCTGTGGAAAAGACCTCTGACAGTAGCCTGTAGAGACTCCCTCTTTGGGACCAGGGAAGTCCTAAATGCCGCTCTGAATGGTGGGAGCTCAGGGGTGTTAGCACAGCAAAGTGGTGATGGTTGGGAGGCCCTAATTCAAGCAAGCCCAAGACGCTCATGTTGACATCTCTGTGATGACAGTTTGGAGGAAGAAAGAAGGATTTCTGCTTGCCTTCAGTTGAGGGCATAACTTGAAGACACAGTGTGGCTGGAAGATGACTTTCTTGGTTTTTTTATACAGCCTTTGCAACAGGCTGTAAGTGTTCCTAGAATCTTTTTTTGTTACTGAAATTTTTTTCCCTGTTTGTTGCCCAGTATGAATAGCTTCTCCTGGGATATGCTTCATCAGCAGGCTCTAGTCTTGCTCTGTTTCTTCTTTGCATTACTAGATACCTCCTTTGGCTGTGTTTCTTGGGGTCTAACAACTGTAAATAGCCTTACCCAAGTGGGAAAGGCATGTTCCAGTTGCATGTCTTGTATTTTAAACACAAGTGATACAGCAAACAAAAGTGATACAGTCATAACTTACAGCTTAACCTTCAAATAAACTGTTTTTCTATTAGCTGAATTAGCTGTATAGACTCTTCCCTTCTTACACTGTATCAAGTGAAATGCTTGATACTACTTTGATAGGTAACTGCAGGATGATTTCAAACTTGCTTTAACTTCCTAGAGAATGTATTAGCCTAAAGCGCTTTCTGCACATTTCACTGTCCATGTCTTGAGTATCAAGAAAAATTGCTATTTGACAGGGTGTGAACTGTCTTCAAATGTGCTTCTCATAAAATAAAGAATGTGAAAGGGTGGAACAGAAAGGGAGTGAAGAAAGAGGACTTAGTACATCCGCCTGATAATGGAGATAATGCTGGGGATATTGCACATTAAATATCCTCCTGTTATCTCAACACTAAATGTTGGGATAGTGAACTGTAAAGAACTTTGTCTTTATTATGTAATAATGGTACATTATTTACTGTATGTAATTTCATTTTACATTCAAAAAGATGGGGAGAAGAGCACTAAGGAGGCTGCAAATGGAAACAGGCTGTAAAACCTGGAATGCTTGCTCTGCAGGGAGCACTTGGAGTCAAGACACTGAAGACTGTAAAACAGTTAGTAGAAAATGCTCTTAATTCTTGGGTTTTAAAAGGACAAAACTTAGCATAAGTTACTAGAAAACACCTAGAAAAATATTGGAAAATTTTGATTGGTCAAAGGAAGCTATGTTTAGTATTATGAGAGACATTGTTTTGGAATTGCATTAAAAGACAGCATTCTTCTGCTGGGGCGTGGGTATTATTATTGTTGTTGTTATTGTTGTTATTGCTACTAATATTATTTTGGTGTAAATTATCTGGTTTGATATAAGCAGAACCAGGGATAGCCCAGTGACATACTTTTGAAAAAAAGTCTTTTAAAGAAATAAAGTCATTAAATGGCTCTCTTTCTACAGGCTATGGATTCTGAATCAAAGAACAGTTTCATAGGAAGCTTTCTTCAGCCACCAGATTGGAGGCTTCCTGCAGCCCGTGTTTATACAGAATCAAAGAAGTTGGCAGCTGCTGCTGATGACAGGTGTTCTCTCCCAAATAACCAAGGTATAGCCAAAATATAACCTTAAAATGGTCTTTTTATGTGTTCCATGTGAAATCTCTTGAGCAAACTCCCCATCCTATTTGACTGAGTTCAATGACTTGCTGCAGTTATCAGTGTGACATTGAGACAGGATGTATATGTGTCCTGAGGGAGTAGTCTCCCTGAAGTCATACGTCTAGAATGGAAGCCTCTGCAAGTCTTCTTGTAAACTTTAGCTTTGAAATTTGTTTAACTTAGAATTGTCAGACTTCCTCTGAAAGCAAAGGAGAACGCTTCAAACTCAGTAGAAGTAGTTAAAGACTTTAAATACAGCAAAACAAGATTAGTATGATACACTGACCTGAAATTTGCTTTTCATGGTACTGTTTGACTCCTTACAGGTTAAAATCACTTCTAAGGGGTTTGGTTTTTGTTTTGTTTTTTTGTTTTGGTTTTTTTTTTGGGAGGGGTTCGTTGTTGTTGGGTTTTTTGTTTGGGTTTTTTGGGGGTTTTTTGGGGGGGTTCTTTTTTGGGGGTTTTGTTTTTTTGTGGTATGTTTCCTTGGGAGAACTTTTGAACAATTCAGACTCCCAGGAAAGTTTGCAGCATGAAAGTTGGTCCCTATGAAATATGATTGTTGTGTGCCTTAATCAATGACTACTCTGTGGAGCTCCCAAGGCAAATGCTCAGTGGCTTAACATATCTGGAGAGCCTGGGGATCTTCAGAATACCCAGGCTTGGATTTACTATCATGGATAGCTTTGCTACATTGCACAGACATAGCCTATGAGTGTGCATGTGATCACGTTCTTCACCTGAAAAATCTGTGGTTGAGTAATCTTACATCGTACAGAGTTTGGGCTTTTTTGGATTACAGTGATCAGTTTAGTGCTATGTAGCTAAGTGGTTAAGGAAGTGCTTGGCATACCTATAGAAAGATGGAAAAGGTGGTCCCACTTCATCCTTCTGCTTTCTGGTGTTTGCTTTTTGTTTTGTTTTTGCGTTTTTGTTTGATGTTTGTTTAGGTTTTGCTGTTGTGTGGTCTGGTTTGGAGTTATTTTTGTTGGTTTTTTTTTTAATGGATCTGTGATAAGATGGTGAAAGTTGTTAAGGAGGGAGCAATATTTGATAGTATTCTTTTGATGAGAGAGTGGAATAGAGCAACTGTCAGTTATAAAATGTCAGAAATTAAGCTTGACTTGTTACAGAACATGTCTTAAGCTTCCACAGGTGTGTATGCTCTATGGAGAGCTAGCAGACTTTTTCTTGTAGCTGAGATGGCAGCTTTTATTTTTGGTATTATTTGACACATACTGATTTGAGGCTGAAAGCAAAATCTTCCAGACTTGTTTCTATAGTTTTTCTATCAAACACAAGATACTAGATGTTGGAACATTTCCTTTTCAAACAATTAAAGTATTTAACATTGTATCCTTAGCTAAATTGTCCTTTGTATCTAATTTCTTCCCTGTTCTGAGCATGATTTCTCTTTTTAATCTGTCCAGACCAAAACTGCCTTACACCAAAACTTGTGACCTCACTTGGATACCTGTGTTCTCACCTTTTATTTAAAGAGAAGCCCCAGGGTTTATTGTATTGTATTTGCCATTATTTCTTCATGCTTGTTGCCATTTGGAGTGAAAATAGTTTTGCTCAAAGGGCCAGAGTTTCATACCTCATTTATGCAGGAAACACATCCATTTTCCCCCATCTGTGTTCTGCATTTGCTAGTGTACAGCTGGGGAATATAATTAATTTTGGGAATGATCCTAGGAAGAAAATTTAGGTGGTATATTGTAACGTGAACTGTTTTCTAATAACGATAATCATCATCAAAATAGGAGCTGTTACTTAAGGTGTAGCTGTCGTGTTGTTCTCTAGCTGTAGTGGCAGCCCTGAAAGCTCTGCAAGAAAAAATTCACCTTCTAGAACTGGAGAAGTCACAGGCTGAAGATAAACTGTGCAGCCTCTCCAGAGCAGCTGCTCAGTACAAGAAGGTCTTAGAGCACCAATCCTACAAGAAGGACGCAGCACATCAGGAGCTGATGCAACAGAGGAAAGGTATTTCTTTTGAGTGATAAGGTGTAGCCACAGCAACACTCTGTAATCCAGGGAGTGTTTTGTTTTGAAAAACTGCTAATTAATGTAGCCCCCTTTCATTTTTTGCTTCCGAACTGAGGAAGGACAGGAGCTTGATAATTGTGGATCAAGTTGAGATATTTTTTACATATATCAACCAAGTGGTGCATCAGCCATAAGATACAATTTTGAAGACTAAGCATGTTTCAAGTAATATGTTTAAATCCTACGGGAAGCAAGCAGCTGCTTACATAACACTGCTAACTTGAGAAAAGATAGAAGAAGAGAAGATTCTCCTCTCTCAGATTCTGGTTAGGTATCTGCTGTTACAAATCAAAGTAACTACAGGGCTCATGTCTTTGGAATTCAAATTAGGGACTAGCTTTGAAAAAACATTTTGATTTTCACGTCTTCTGTATTAAATACATTTTAACCACATGACTTGTTCAGACTAACAAAACTGTTCTCGCCTGTTTTGAAGAGAGAGAATTCCTCAATGAAATGATAGTCTGCCTAAATGTGTAGTTCCCCTTTGCTGTGCTGAATGTCTTGTTTCTCTCTGTAGATGCGAGTGTTCGGCTAAATGCAGCACAATCCCGCTGCTCCCTGCTGGAGAAACAGCTGGATTACATGAGAAAAATGGTTTCCAGTGCAGAACTGGAAAAGAAAATGATTTTAGAGCAACAGGTGAAGCCCTTTAGCGCAATAACAAAGTAGTGATGTAGTTCAAAAGTATAGAAATGGGCAGGATCTGAAGCTTTTTGTGGGCATTGTTTTTCCTCAGCTCTGCTCAGGCTGCTAGCAAACAGAAGCAATTTAGTGTATGGCTGATGACAACCATTCAATGAATTGTATGAAAAGCTCCCTGGGTGGAACTCCTAATGAGCGAAACCATGCTAATACTTGCACACTTGGTAGACAAAAAAGCTGCTGGAAGCTTAAGTTGTCTTTGTCTGCCTGGTATTTTTCATCACTTGGCAATTTAAAAAATATGGAATTTAAACTAATTAAACACCTTTACTCTGGTGTGGGGTGGTTTGGTGGTTTTTTTGCTGTCTGAAACAATTTCAGTCAGTTGCCAACTCTATTCTTGCTTAATTTTTCCAGGCTCAGCTTCAGAAAGAGGAAGATCAGAACCGGTTGGAACTGCGTGCAAAACTTGAAAAGCTTGAAATGCTAGAAAAAGAATGTCTTAAACTTACTGCTACTCAGAGAAGTGCTGAAGTAAGCATGCATGGAATGACAGTCTGAAAGTCATTTGGTATCACTTTATGGCATACTATTAATAATACTAAATTTTGCAAAAGTTACCCCTGTTAAAGCATACCTGACAGAACATCACCTTAGTTTTGTGTGCATTAATCTTTTTTTAGTCCTGACTTTAAAAATTTTTACAATTCAGTTTTATCCCCACATTATTATTTATTATTATTATTATTATTATTATTATTATCAATCCCAAATAATTATTACTGTGAGCTCCTCCAGACTTCTGATTTAGCCTGACAAATTGAAGTGGGACTAATCATTCTTGCCTTCAAATTCAGGACAAGATCAAACACTTAGAAGAAAAGCTGTGTAAAGAAGAGCATCAGCGTAAGCTAATACAAGATAAAACTGCTCAGGTAAACTGAAAAGATTTTATTTTATCTTACTTTTTAGTACTGAAGAAAACTATTCTCTCAGTTCAAAAGGCTCTTCTTGTTTTATTACATTTATTCCTCGTGTTTATTACCCAGGAAGAGCTCCTGAAATACTACCTAAATCAATTGTAAGCTACATATTAGAAAGCTTGCCAGGTGTGTTGCATATCTCAATTAAGAAAAGATTCTGCTTGGGTTTGTATTAGTGATACAGTTCATCAGTCTCAACAATGCTCTAAATGACCCATGTAGAAAATTAATTTCTGGAAAATCTGTAACTGAATCAGGCTAACTTAATTTTCAGTAACTTGAAAGTGGTCACCTATGAAACCATATATCCCAAGTGAGGTTGGTTATTATGTTTGTTTTCCTCCCTTTGTTAAGATTTGTAGAAACCTAATACATAGGGCTGTGCTTGGAGAAACCTTAATCAGTGAGATGTTGTTCATCAAATGAGATCTTGTGTAATTCATTATTCTGTGAAGCCATAATTAGTTTGTTGGGCCAGCATCCATCTGAGAGAGGAGTATTTGCCAAAGAGACCAAAATGATGAAACCTTTTGTTACAGGGGCAGGGTAGTGGTATTTTAAACCTCACTTTGTGCATAGGTAGCAGCCAGCTTGAAAGAGAGACCAGCTGTGGGGGAATTCCACTGGGGTGGGGTGGGGGCTGCAGTGCTGAAGAGCAGCATTGGAAGAAGGTAAGGCAAAGCTGATGCTGTAATTTAATTCACCACTGCTGTCAGCTCTTATACCTCATCCAAGGATGATGGGTTTTCATCAATCCAGGAAGCTTTAAGTAACCTGCAGATTTGTAGCCCAGATGTCTGACCACCTCCAGAATCCAGCGGAATGACACCGTTGAAAACTTGTAGATTTTTTGGTTTCTTGCTTAGACTCCTTTTTGCTGCAGAGCAAAAGGCCTAGTACTGAGACTTTATCTTCTGAGAAACATGGTAAGAATGACTCTCCCAGAGCAGATAGTCTAAACAATTTCTCAGGAAAGGGCTTAGATACAGCAAACTGAGTCCTAAAGTAGTGTTAGTACCTTCTTAATACACTCAGGATGGATTTAGGTCTGTTGGATCTGAGCCGGGAAGCACAGGGTGTGTCTCACTTCCTCTTGATGACAGAAAAGCGAGAATATTCTCACTTTAGTGGTGGACCTCCAGCCTTGTTTAGCTGGAACTGTAACACATGCCAAAACAAAGTCCTTGTCCTATGTTTAATTGGGAATGATTATCATCCTGTTTATCATGGACCTTGATAGCAACTTTGAACCACCAAGCAATATGAGAATTGTCCAAGCAGATTTGACCTCAATGTAACACAGACAGGCTTAGTTCTCTCTGTCCCCAGATTATAAAAGCCAAATGTTCATATAATTTGGATTTTATGATCAGATCCTCAGCATGTGGCAGGATTGGCTTATCTCAGTTGCTGGTTGTCACAGTGGAAAAATACAGCTGCTGCTGCTGCAGCTGAATATGAAAATGAGGAATACTAAGAGCTGCAAGATCTGCCTGATACCCTGCCTTCCTAGTAATCTGTTCAGTTTTTAAGAGTAGCTTATGCCTTCCAAGCAGGACAATTAATAGTGTCCTTAATTGGTTCTTATCCATGCATGAAAGAGAGATTAATTAAACCTTGCTATTTCATACTTCTAATATTACATTAAATGGCTGTTTTCTTTTTTGCTTACTGCCACAGCTTCAAACTGGATTTGATATAAACAGAATTTTGATGTCTTCAGTAACATCTCAACATGTACCTGAAAAGGAAAATTGGCAGAACCAAAAACCTAGGAAGGTAACATGGAAATTTTTATTAGTATACAGTTGCTGATGGCATCTGACTCACACAGAGACAGGAATTTGTGAAAAATGGTGATGTAAGAGGCACTTGATTCATCTGCTGCACTTTACTCCACTTCTGAAGTGACAAACAATGCTAAATAGCCTATTTTTCCCCTTTTTTTCCTTTCCTTCATTAATTCAAATGGTACTGGGGCTGGTAGAACATCACTAGAAAACCTTCCCTTACCAGCTTGACAATTACCTCTGTTAAAGTGTTGCTGCCATCCCCCATGTCCTGTCTTAGTTGCCTTTTAGTTTGTTTGGTAAAATTAGTTTCCAAAGGAGTTTTAGCTCAGCATCTTAAGATGGTGTGTTTTGGGGGGATTACTGAAATCAAGAGAATTTATTTTGCAGCATGTGTTACAGATCAATCAAAACTTTGCAATTGTGGTTTTGAAAGCTTAAGTAAACAAAGTTCAATTCCTTTAATGTTAGCCTAATTGTTAAACAATCTCCTACGTGTATATGGAATAAAACTTACTTGTGTTAGCTATTGGAAATTCTTACTTGTTATACATACTGGAGGGAATTTTAATTTTTTTTAACCAGAAGAAAACTGAGGTGATGCATTCACTGTGTATTTACTTTAATTTTACTTACTAAAAAAATGTTTAAGATTGTACTCTTGAGTCAGCATATTGGGATTTCTTGTCTTCTATTTTCTTGTGGCTCTTTGGCAGAGAAATCCTACAATGAAGAAAATGCAGCTTTCACAATTACATGTAAAGGCTGGTGAACTACCTTTTGTGGCTGGGAAGGTAGGTGAAAACCACTGTTCTCACTAAAGTGACATCTACAGTTCGAGTAAGGCTGTGTAGTTGTTAATTACTTCTGTACCCCACTGCTTATTCTTCTCTAAGTCTGTCAGCTCCAGCCATTCTGTCAGTGCAAACGTACAAAGCGTTTTGCACATCTTGAAGCATCGCAATCCCTGCATCTCATCGCGAAGACAAGCAGGAGCTACAGCTGGGATTTCAGGACACGGTGTGCTTTCAAAATCTGTATCCTCTTGTTCCACATCACCCACTGCCACCAGGAGCTTTTCAGACCACCTGCTGGCCTTAGAAGACGAGCTGGGCCAAATGAGCTGGTGAGTACCCACGGCTGGTGGTGTGAGTAAACGTGACTTCAGCGGTAGCTCTGAGAAGCGATGGGGTGCTGTAGTCGAGCCTTGCCTGTTTTAGCTGTAGGGCTACTTGTTGACAGAATGAGCTGAGCAGGCTTGACTAGTAGGATTTTTCTCATTCAAAAAATTCTTTCTGTCCTTGTGTGTTACTGGTCTTGTTTTTCTGCTTCCACATCCTCTATTTAAACAAGCTGCTGCAGCAAATGAAAAGCCCTTCAGACTTGTGCTTTTTAGACATTTTAAACATATTCTGAGATACATAGAATAAACCAAAATTTTTCTCCTGGAGAAGGCTGCAAAATGCTGATATGGAGTAGGCCTGCAGGATGCAGTCAGTCTGGGTGGTGGAATGGCTTAGTACAGCTCTGACATGAGCAGTCCTGTCACGACATCTCTCCTGTTCCTTTGTACTCACTCTGGGCTCTTTCCTTACTGGTGCACCTGCCGAATCTTCGTGCTGAGTCAGTCTGGTGCTTGCACCCTTTGCTTATTGACAGCAGGAGAACTTGCTGGTCCTGTAAGGGGGTTGTGAAAGAGGGACAGTCTCCTGCCAGAAAGTGGGCAGGGTGTGGAAGAAGCTAACACTTCAGATGGGAGTGTATGTATCTTTCTAGCCATGCAAGTAAATGTGGATTACAACCCGTTGTGTTCTTAGGCATCTTCCCATCAATGCAGGCTTGTGGGACTGTGGGCCAAAGCTCTGCAGCTGGTCGTAGCAGACGTGTCAACACGATGAGCTGAGTGGTTTGAACAGAGGAGAGTGTGCTGATTAAAGCAGTTAGGATGTTGACGCTGATTTGAAATCCTTCATGTGGTAAAATTTAAACTGGCAAGCAATCTGATGTTCAAAAAGCAATGTCTGGTGTACTCATGGCAGTTCAAGGACAGGTGGTGTTGTTTTGGGTTTTTTTAATAGCAACAACTGGTTGCTTCAATGAAACTGTCAGGCAGAAGCAGTTACTCAGAAGTCAGAAGAGAAGCTCTGACTTTTGTAAAGGGATTACTTATCTAAGAGGGGATCTCTGCCTTCAGCTTGTTTAGGTATCTGGGTATCAAGATCAATGCAATTTCTTTTACTTAATCTGGTTAGTTTAATTAAGCGCCCACTTCACTGTAAATCTTTTTGAGTAGAATATTTTTATTTGAATAATTTGTCAGAAAAAAATTTAACTTGAATGTACTAGTTTTAAAAATACTTTCATGTATTACACTAAGCCTTCAAAGTCTGTGCTAAATTGGGCAGGAAGTGATTATGTTGTAGTGCATAGCTGCTCTTGACTTTAAAAAATCTCATTTTGCACACTATTACACGTGTAGTTGTTATGCCTGTGGGAAGAGGGAGAAGTAAGATGGACATCAGCTGAAAATTTGGAACAAGAGAGTCAGACTCTTGGGAAGACTTTTTCCCTTTCTCATATGAATATATTCCAGATTAATGTGTATTAATTAATTACATTAAATGTGATTAATGTGAGAGTGGAAATAGTGCTAAATTTCTGCACAAAATGGCTAGGAACTCCTGCAGGAAGAAATCCTGGAGACTATTTCATGAATACTTAGATTGCCATTCTTGTCTTTAATAGTGAGCATCAAGAACTTCTGAAGCAGATACAGGAGACTCAAGACTCCCAAGCTCGTGAAGACCTGGAACAGGAGCTGGATTGCCTTGTAAAACAAATGGAGATAAAAGGAAAACAAGTTTCCAAGCTGAAAAAGCATCAGGCTACTGTAAGAATGAAATGCAAACTCTCTAACTACTAACATTCCTGTTGAAAGGCTGCCACAAGTCTGCCTCCTGTTGTCATCAGCCAGAATATCACTGGAATGTTTTAAGCCAAGATGTTCCAACATGGATGATTATAATTAGACTGCTGGCTCATATTTTTGTACCTCCAATTTCATCATTTGATCAAGAAAAAGTGCTTACAACTGGCAGTTAGGAATGTATGCTGGTGGGAAAGCTTCCTGCCCTGTGGCAGTTCTGCAATACAGAGCTGGGTTGCCATGTCTGTCACTTCTCCTCACCATGTTAAGACAAACTGTTGAAATTTCATTCCTTTATATCCTGTCCCTCAGGGGAAGGAGAAAATAGAAGCTGTAATTCCTGTTCAGACTGGATTAAATTTCTTTTATATTACTGAAACATTGAAGATTTTATATTAAATTGTCTGTTGACCAGAGCTTCTCCAAAATCATAGGTGGCCAAGCCTTTCAGTTTTGTTTAACTGAAAACTGAAACTGTCCTCATTCTGGCAGTATTTAGTTTAGAGCCATAGATAACAACTTTTCATACATGCCCATATAAAATCCCTCTTCTGTAGCTGAACAGCCTTTGAACTCTTTTGTAGCAATTTGGTTTGGGCATATGTAAACATTCAATCCATAGTTCTGTCTGATTGTTTTCTGGTTTTTTGTCTTATGATTTCAAGATAAGTACTCACATGAAAACTTTGCTTATACAAGAAGCAAAACAAAACTCAGCATGAGACCTTATGAAAAGAGGAGGTTACAGTTAATTTAAATATGACCAGTTTTATTCATATTCATTTTTGAATTTGGATTTTATCACTTAAACTTTTTATTGTTCATGAAATTGCAACCATAGAGGTGCTTTATGTCATAGCAGATGTGTCAGACTTGCATGTTAGCAATATGGACAAAGGACATTGGCTGCTGAGTCCTCACTGCTTCTCTTGGCAATGTCAGCTGGTTTTTTGGGGGTTTTTTATGAGACTCTTATATTCTTGAAGACCAAACTATTATGGTGTTACTCCTTGCCTCAAAATCTTGCTGACTTCATCCTCAGGAAACTAAGGCAGTGGACAACAACTGCATCTTTGTTTCTTTCTTTTGCATATCTTAATGGCCACAGCTTGCCTTTGTTTTGGGATGATGAAGAGCAGCACTTACAACGTGGTGCAACTTTGTTGTCATCTTTGCCTCTTACCTGTGTGCAGATCTTCTGGCAAGTCCTCTGTGCTCTGGTACAGCCTGGTCAGAGCACACCCTTAGAGTAAATAGTAGTGTAAATGCTGTAAATAGTAGTGTCTGAATGGTTATTGTCCATCATTCCCTGGTTATCAATACAGACATTCCTCTAACTCTTTGGCCTGTATTTTTTTTTCCTGGTGCTTTTGCACACAGACATTTCCATTTGTATTTTTTACAGACCAATCTTAATACTTTTAATGCATATTTCTTTTTCTAGAACCTGCCATACTACAAGTGCCTTGCTAATCTCTGTTTCACAGTTAATAATATGTTCTAGAATGCAATTAAAGTTAATTATTTTTAGAAATGGACTTAAAGCCTAATTGGCATTTGGAATGCTTCCAGCCTAATTTTATCTTTGGGAAGTGACCTTTTCATGCCAAGTGCAAGTCAAGACTCATTATTTGACATTTTAAAAAACATTCTTTAACAATTAACCCTCTTTATTCTGTTTTCCACTTTGGTTAAGGAGGCTTCAAAATAAGCTGCTTAGATCCAGTAACTGATAATTAACAGTATACATTTAAGAGGTTTATTGGTTTTTTGGTTTTTTATTTATTAGGGTAGTGCAATCTGAAATGGAAATAGACTGTTGTAAATATAGATTATTAAGATATTATAGTCCATCTCTCTGAAGCAGGCATTTTTATGTTAGGGAGCGATGGGATTCAACAACCAATTGATTGTGGGTGAGATCAGTTTTCTGTGGTGGTTTCTGTATGGGCAAGGTCAGTTTTCTGTTACAGTGAGAGGACTGTGAAAGGTTACTAAGTTTCAACTTTTCTCTTTTTTTTAATGTTTCTCGGTCATCTGTGGTTTGGAATTGGTAAAAGTCCAGTCAGCTGTACATCTGTGGGTCTTTGGAGTATGTAACATGCTAATTAGTAATTTTTTTTTTTCCTAGGTGCAGAAATTAAAGAGACAAACTCAGAAATTGAAGCAAGGGGCAACTCATGTCAGACTGAAGTGTGATGAACAAAAGGAAGCAAAGGAGATTGCAGTCACTGTCAAGGAAAGTATGCCTAAACCCTGTCCTGGGCAGAAAAGCAGAAGATCTCTTCAGCTTCTAAAAGCTGTGAGGAAACTTCAGCTGTCTCTGAAAAAGGATGATGTCATCTGAGAAGAATAGTTCTGAAGTTTGCTATATGAGAAGTTTTTGAAGTTGTCTGACATCTAGTAAATTTTAAGTTGTACAAAATAGTTTTTAAAAGTACACTGGATACAGTAGATATGTACATTCTAAACTGCCTACTCTCCAGTAGCTCAATTTGTTCACCTTAAAATGAACTTCCGTGTAGTGTAGCTATAACTCAACTACACTTCCTTGTAATAAAGTGTTTTAATGGACTAATGAAATGTTATTATTTGTTAACTTGTCAAATAAAATCTTATACTTTTTTTACACTTAAAATAATATGTTGGATCTTTGGTGTCTGATTTCCCTGGCTGCCAAGGAGATATTTAGAGCTTGCTTTTCCAGAATGACTTGTGCTAGTTCTTCTGTACAAATGAAAACAAAAATCTTCCTTTCTCTAATAACTGAAGATTCAGATCACTGGGAATGAGGCAGAAAAGGTATTGCCTCTTTATTTATATATGTTTTCATTATTATTAATATTATTACTTTATAAGCTCTATTGACAGTCTTCTTATTTTATGGATTATTTCTAGCTTAGAAAAGCACGTTGTATGCTTAAAGCTGCTTAGACAAAATTTGAAGCATGGTATTTTTTCATGGTGCAGATAGCTTTTCTGAGATACATTTATGCATTTCTGCATATTGGAATCACTGATGCTGGTAGGGATAGGGTACATAAATCTCTCTGGCTCCCTCTGTACCTTTACCTGGTATTTTTGTAGACTACAGAATCCTGGGGAGAGGGTTTTATTTTGGAGCTGGAGAAGCAAGGCTCTGGCTCCTCACTTGGCCAGCTGGGGCAGTCTTTAAACGATGGCAGCATTGAATAGTCAGTCTTCAAAATGCATGTGCTGACAGGGGCTGTCCAGTCCCGGAAGAAAAATTGTCTTTGCCCTTCTGTGGGGTGAGTGGCTGGAGGGAAAGGGAAGCAGTTGTACCTGGTGCTGCTGGCAGGTGGGCGTTTCTCATCTCTGCCTGCTTTGGAGCAGGACCAGGAGCTGAAAAAGCTGTCGTGCTCAGAGCCAGGAGCTGAGATTTGAGAGGGGAAAATAGGAATGGATAATATGTGAGCTTACATTGGCTGACTGGTTACATCACTTATATTTCAACTCAAAAGATTTAAATAAGTTTTAATTATTCTTTTCTGCTTTTTCTTTCTGAAGCTTTTATTTCTATAGTGCGTGTGTTTTTACACACCAAAGCAAAGAAGATGCATTTCAACATTGGCTGAGAGATCCAAACCAGACAGTGTATCCCAAACCAGTTTTCTTGCTTGAAACAAGGCATAAAATTTGTTTTCAGATTGTATCTTGGGAGAGGTAGGGTAGGAGGTCAGGTTATATATTTATCTATTAGCATATTCACAGTTTGAGGCAGTTTTCAGTCACGTAAAATAAATCTTCAGAGAACTGTCCATCAGAGACTAATTGTCTTGAAGCTGCATTGGGAAAGTAAACTTGTGAACAACTGTGGTGAAGTTCAGCTTCATGAGAACTAGGCAGATCACAGTGAATTTTGCTGGGATTCAATGCCTAATGTCTTTATGCTCCAAAAATGTTCTGGCCTGGAACTCCATAAACGTACTTTTGGAGAAAACACAGTGGTCAGAGCAAGCTTCTTCACAAGAACAATATGTTTTTTTGCTTAGTAAGTGCTTACTATATTCTTTTGCAAATCCTTCTTTTGATTTATATCCTGCATGTTTTTGTCTTCTCAGATGAAACTCTATATATCTATCTTTTATTAATGGTTTGGATCTAGGTCTGTAGGGCAGCAGACAAAAACACACAGCGACCCCAGAAAGAAGACTTATCAGTTTATTTTCTTGAGACCTGGGGTCTTTTGCACTGCGTTATGCAAAATTGCGACAACAGCTTTTATTGGTATTTGAATCAAGAGTCATATTTTATGGTTAGATATCAAGGAAAGCAGAACAAATATGTAGGTCAAACAGTATGATTTAAAATACAGACCAACAAATTGCAACCAACAAGGGTTCACTTTCCTGCTGCTAATGTATGCTAGCACAATTTAATGGCTTGTTACTTGAGCCTGCTGAAAAGACTTTCTCCTAATACAAAAGACATTAAGTTTGAGCATGTGTGTTACAATCTTCTAACTAGCAAAGCTGGAGGTTGGACATAGCTATAAATCCAGTGTGTTCTGGGAATAGAAGCTGGCAAAAACACTCAGAACTAAATAATCAGGGCAGGATCTTGCTGAGATTTGGATACTGGCTAACGTAACTAAGTGCAGATGTTTATGTGGACTGAAATACATTCCCAGAATAAGAATATTGTACAAACACACGATGATTTTATAGCAGGAAAAAGCCAAGGAATGAGGATAATAAAACAAGCACTCTTATTTTTGATGGAGCATGTTCTGTTTCCCTCTGCTTGCCTGTACTGAAGTGGCCAAGGCTGCCTCTACTGTGTCCCCTGCTGGGGCCTGTTGAAGTTTCTGCAAGCTGCTTGGCTTGTGGCTCTGATGCTTACCTGAAAGTTTCCATGTGTGTGCCACAGTCTGTTTTATGGGATGGGAGCAGAAGAGAGTAGCAAGCATTTCTGAAAGTGTTACTCTGGGAACAGCTGAACCAGGTCAGATGTATCTTATCCCAAATGCCTGGTCATTAGTTTTACAGCCATTATCTGTGTTATTTTTAGCTGAACTCCACTGGCTAATAGTGGCATCATTTCACTTGGTTCCTTCTTATTATATAGCTGAAAAACTGCCTGCTCTTTATTTTCAGTAGCAATTTTTAATTTAGCTGGTGTTTTTTGCTTTAGTTTGGGCTTCCCAGCCCTGACTTTTGGGTTAGCTGCACCAGTGCTGGTTTTTTTGGTCACGATTGTGTCAACTGTTCAATTTTGAGACCTGAATACACACTATGGGAGTCAGGAATACCAGCTTTTTCATTGTGTGTTTACCACAGAATCATAGTTGAAATGGAATGGAATGGAATGTTAAAACATAAACTAAATTCATTTCATGTTGTATATTGTAAGCAAACCTTTAGATCTCCCTGACAGGTCAAGTGTGTCCTTCTTAGAGTGAAGAGGAAGCAGCTCCAACGTGATGCTGCAATGTATAAACAGAGTGGTTGCTTAGGAGACTTTCCTCACCAATGATGAGATGAAAGCGAAGATGACGTGTCAAGTTTGGCATTACACTTCAGGGAAGCTGTAGACTACTTGGAGAATATGTGGAGGAAAAGCAGAGGTGAAGAGTACTTGACTAAGACACTTGATAAAAAAAAAAAAAAAGAAAGAAATTGGACTTACACCTCCACTCTGTTTCCTCTAGGTTATAAATCTTAGGAAACATGGGACATTGCTGTAAAGGTGAAGGGAGTAATGTTCCTTTTGCACTTATGAATGGGACAAAAACAGTGGGCTAAAATTCAAGATTTCCAAAAATAGTGTAAGCTAATGTGTGTAGTGTACTTGACATCTAGGCTAGGAGGTTGTTGACCATCTGTAAGGACAACCCGTTTTTAAGAACAGGATAAACAAATACCTTTAGGGAACAGATTCACTTTTTCCTGCCCAAGAGCAGTGAAAGTAGTAGACAGATCATAAAACCCATCCTGGTCCTACCTCTTTAGAGCTCTGAAATGTTCCAGCAGTTTGCCATGTTTTGCTTTTGGATTAGATCTAGGGGGCCTTTTTTAATGGTCCAGTTTTTCACTTGTGATTTTAATTTTCATGCATTCATTTTACTCAAAAAGATAAAAATTTTGTAGTGTGTGTTTCCTGTAAGCATATTTATCACAGAACCTTAGAATAGCTCATTATATAAGTGAGCCATAAGAACCAAGGATTCTAATTCCCTGCTCCTTGCAGGACAAACCTAAACCAAATGAGCAAGAGCATCATGCAGATGCTCCTTGAACTCAGGCAGGTTTGGTGCTGTGACCATTTCCCTGGATCTTGGTCCAGTGACAGACCACCCTCTGGCTGAAGATTCTTTTCCTAGTGACCAGTGTAGGCACGTGAGAATTAAAAGCCAGTTCCCCTGCAGAAGTTTCCTCAGCTCCTGCTTCTCTGATACAGGCGTACTCAGAAGGTAACAGAGCTATGAAGGATGCTTGTCAAGGAACTCCACTGCACAGCTGTACATTGTAGTATGTCTTTATAGGATTGACAAGTATCCATATGGACTTTTTAAAAGCTTTAAAAAAAAAAAAAAAAGACATGGAAGATTATGCTGAAAAAAGTCTTCTAATTAAATAAATTCTGCTGTTTTAATATAGGCTTTTCACATCATTAAACTTGCTTACTCATAAATTCACCATCTGAGCTGTGTTGAGCCTGACAAATGTTTGCATTATACCAACTTGTGTATAGCATCCTGTTGAACATTTTTTTCCCTATTGTTCTGTTGGAATTCCAAAGGATGCATCTTGTTTCAGAAAAGAAAGGGAGATAATACTGAAGAAAGGTTTGTGGGCAGGTAGATAAGACGTGCACTGGTTTAAAAAAAATATCCTCTTAGATCTTTGCCAAGAAGTAACTGGAAATTAAAACCAGAGAAAGTAATGTGATTTTTGAAATCTGGCTCTGTAAAGACAGAATAGGAGGGGTCATAATGCTGTTTTCACTGTACTAACACAGCATAACCCTTCTTCCATCTAGTACTGTGGACCTGGTTCTGCAGCATTTATTTATGTGAAAACTCCCAGTTAAATTCGTTGCCTAATAATTTTTCTCTATTTACCTCTTTAGAATGATTTTTAATTTTTTTGATTCAACGTATGCTCCTTTTTCATGTGCCAGAAGCAAATGTCCTTGTCATTCAGGCAGCTGTCATGCAGAGGGAGTTAGAGAGCTGGGAATAGCCTGGAAAAGGGAGCACACGATAGTACTGCTGCTGCTCCAGGTAGGGCTCCTGCTGATTGCGAGGACACAGGAGCTTTCATTGGCCCAGCAGGTTGCACTGTGCGCATTTGAAAATAAAACCAATATGAAGCTCCTTCCTGAAAACAGGAAATGAAATGAAAATACCAGTATTTGCAGTTCCCTTGCACAAGATGAAAATTTTCTTGAAAATTCTCTTCAATTTCTTGAAACAAAGGGACTCTCTGCCAGACCAGATGGGCTAGTGCAAGTTTCTCTTAATTCCCTGATGTTTTTGTGCTGTTCTAGTATAACCTATGTTGTGGGTGATATTCACTTTCTGCTCTGAAATGGGTTTCAAATTTTTAGGTTCAGTGATCTGAATTCTGCCATTTTCCTGGTATGAACTGGTTTCAGTTTTTTTATACCTGTAATACTTCCACTGGGTCAACTTAAGGGAAGTACACTTCATGAGTAAATCCAATAGCACAGGAGTCTTTGATGGCTGATTAGCCATTGTTTTGGTGTTACTCTCCAATGCTAATGATGATATATATGCTTTTTAAATTTCCTATTATGTCAAGCTCCTATTGTTTAATGAATGGGTGATATTCTGTTGTTTCTGATTTTATTCAAGTTTTTTTTGCAGACAGAATTACTCAGCTAGTCCAGAGTAAATATTTGCACATCCTAAGATGGAAGAGATTTTGTATGCAGAGCAGTGTTATCAGACAGATTTTTCCCCTTTATCAGGAGGCAACCAAGCTTAGGATCTGTCATGCATACATCTAGCACAGCAACTGCTCATGAAAAACAGTGTGTCAGCAATGGCTTTTTTCCCACCCAAATAAAAAGCTATTAACATTGAGAGTAATTTGTCTCTAGACTTTCTCTCTCAGCTGTCTACTTATGACCAAAATTAGCTGCTCAGCAAGATTCACTGTTGAGAATGAAATTCCCTTTTCCTCATTGGGTTGGAAATAACATTTGTAAGCACTTAGGAAGAAAAACCTTTGAGATTACTCTCTGGCTAGGATTCTTCATGCAGTGGGAATGCAAATAGCTAACACAGGAAGAAGATTCAGAAATGCAAAAGTAACAGTCTCTCTTTTATCTATGTAAGCAGAAGCAATTCAGTCACATCAAGGAGGAACACAGCAATGCAGTTCAAAGGCTGCAAGGTTTTCAGTGGCAAGGAAAAGCTCCTGACAGGAAAGAGAAATCCAGTGAATACAGGGATGTGGGAAGATCATTGATTTACACCCAGTAGTTATAGTATGTCACCTACACTCTCTGAAAGTAGCTTTCTCCAGGTAAGATGAGCATCCTTTGAACAGTGAAGTATAACTAGGAAGCATTTTAAAAAGTAAACAGGGGAAGATAAAATTCAATGTAAGAAATCTATAGGTTTATAAGTCAGGAGCTAGGCTGCATACATGTGGCTTTCAATTCTTTTAGCAGATTGATTTTACTAGAAAGGAAATGTTGCAATGATAAAAATTATTTAGGTAATTAATGAACTCCCTGCATGCAGTGTAGGTATTATTGAGCTGCTTGGATTTGTGGAGGTCTGGGATGAGAAGGAGAAACCTTGGAGAGACTTTTTTGCATTATCACTGTGATGATGTTTAGATAGAGCAGGACACAATTGGGGACCAAAACATCTCAATGAAGCCTGCAGACTAAGAGAGTATTTGTTTAAGCATCACTATTTTGAAAATAGTTTTGAATACTTCCTTATTATATCCAATTTCTTCAATAATTTTATTAGTACTGTGTGTCATTGACAGTGAATAAACTTCTGGAATTATAAATAATTGATAGCTACTGTCTTGTTTTTTCTCTTTTGTGTTTCATTTTGTTGCTGAATTTGCCACTGAACAGTTTATATGCTTTCTAAATGACTGAGAAAAAGAATTGATATGCTCTTAACTCCAATTCTCCAGCATTTGCCTATTTCTCATAGAATGAATGTGCCTGAAAAGAAATATACTGATGTGGTTCAAGACAATTGGGAAAAATTAAGAAGTGTATTAGACAGGAATTTAGATATTTTTAATACTGATGTGCTTTGCTGCTCAAGAGTTTTAAGAAGGACTTGTGAAGGATTATCAGCTTTCCTTTAAAACCCATGTCCTACAGATAATGCATTTGTTTATGTGTATTTTCTGAGAAAGATCAACATTGCAAGGGTTGTCATCCTTGGTTTGCATGCTTGAGAAATCTGGAGAGTGGCTTTTAAAGTCAGCAGGAATTCTGGAAATCTCGTGCTCAAATTCCAGAGTCTGGAGCCCTGAATCTGCAGCGGTTGCTCCTCTGGACTTACTAAGTCTTGGCTGCAGAAACAGGCAGTTTAAAAAGATATTTGTGGGATCAACTTGATGGAGAAGCCAAGATATTGTCTCAATTATGTCAAACCCTAAAACTCACCCTTCCAAATTTCTGCTACAATATTTTAAAAAATATTTCTGTGGGTGGCCTGTTTCTGGATAAACTAAGAGAAGAAGGTTATTCTTTAGCCTTATGCTGAAGTATCCCTAGGAGTCTAGATTTTCACTCTAAGCTGTCTGCTTATGATCAGAATGAGCTGCTCAGCAAGATTCACTATTGGAACCTGGTATCTAAGAGTATCTGCTTGTGGTTATTCTCAAGTTCTCTCTCCTTTTGAAGGAAGGGAGGGAGATGTTTACAGAGAATTACTTGTCTGAGTGGTATGTAGCAAGCAAAGCAGCATTCCTGTTGCAGAGTGTTTAAAGGCATTTAACCCATGCTGTTGCAGAGTTGGAACAGTGTGGAACTGTAGCAGTTCACAGGACTGTCTCTAGAAAAGGATAACCCTTCTTTTCTGGGAGCTAGGTAGGTCTATGCCTCGTCCTTGCAGGTGAGGAGTGGGCTGCCAGGGTGGAGTAATGAAAAGGTGCTGGATTTGTCCTCCCTGTCTCCTCTCTGTCTGTACCTAAGGATTGGCACAGGGGAGGAAGGCACAGCCCTTGGCCAGAGTGGCACTGCCCAACCAGTGACAATCGATTGGGAAAGTGCTAGGAAAGTATGGATTTACCTGGGACAGATTAGGGGTCTGTAGCATTTAGTAAGTGATCTAACCAACCTCTGACTGGTATAACTGGTGGTGCTGATGCAACCATTTTTCATTCCTTAGGCCAACGGGATCGATCCCATGATGGGGAGGCACAGCTGCACTGCCCCAGGAGTGTGGCGCTACCAGGCCAGGAAGAGCAGGGTTAAACTCTTTGTTCCAAATGCAGCCTCTTGAACTTGCCGAATTTCTCTTATACGAGCAGGATAAAAGGAGAGATGATCCATGATCTTGGATACAAGGGGCTAATAATGTACAGAGAAGGGAGCAAGACCTAAAACATTACAAAGTTCACCAGAGCCACTCTGTGGAATAAACCCTTATTAGTATTAAAAGCAACTCAAACGTGCCCTGGATCATTTTGATCTCCAGTATCTGGTTATCTAATATTTGAGGAACAGTTTCATCTTGCCATCCTAAGTGTCATTCAGCTGCTATCTAGATCTGAGTGTCATAGATGAAACAACAGAATGATTAGACAAGACATTAAAAACAAAGCTGAAATAAAGCACGGAAGAGAAACACAGATGGCCCTTTATTGATGAAACTGTAAGATAAAAATTGCATTACATGTAGATCCAGTAAACCCCAAGAGTTTTGCTGAACTTCAGCAAATTCTATCTTACCCGTTAGGATCATTGCATACATAAGCAATACTCACCAGTACTGGATAAAGAACAACCAGCTGATGCTTACATAGGCTTTCAAAGGTCTCTGGAAGAGTAGTAGCAGAAAAAGTGTTGCTGTTTGTTATGGTTTGGCCTCAGATGAAAAGGAGCCAACCAACCAACCCCCCAAACCCCTAGGGTTAAATATACCCATCAAAGAGCTGAGAAAAGGGAAGAAAATATGACAAAACTTACAGGAACACAGTAGTTTTGGCTCTTCAAGGCTAAACAGAGGTATCCTTCAAAGCCTTGAGCAAGACTGAGGTGATGTAAAAAAGAAGGTGAAAACAGTTTTCTTCTAAAAATGGGTGTTATGGTGATGCCCACAGACTCCTCAGCACTGATCCCAGGCCAGACTCAGCCATCCCCAGGACACCCTTATTTCAGAAGTTGGCGATAACAGCATCATGCCAGAATCAGATACCGGAGGAGTGATAACCCCAAAATAGTAACATACTTGAAGTTTTCATGGCATGTGAAGATTGGCGAGGTGTGTGTGTGTGAGAAGAATGTTGTACATGCCTGAGCAGGACTCTGTTCAGTCAGAAGGATTTATTAGCTGACGTCCTTTCCTAGAGGATAGGCAGTTCTCCAAGGACTGTGGAGGTGCCTTGACCTCCAATAGCTGTTTGTCTTTTGGGGTCTGGCAGAAGGCCCTTTCTTAAAAGAGATATGAAAGCAATAAAAATCCACACAACATGGGTTTCCCTTACCATCATATTCCATTCTCTGACATACTTCTGCTTCAGGATGAAAGAACACAGGGAATTAAATCATGGCATGGATGAAAAGTAAAGCACACTGACAGCATCGCTTTCAGACATCTTGCACTCATGTTAGAGTGTTGATGTTCTCCAGCTGGTCTGAGTATGGTTTTTTGCAGAGTCCTTCCATAAGAACAATGGTTTCACTCTGCCCTGGCACAACACTGAAACTAAGGAGCTGAAACCTCAGTTCCAGCTTCTGCTATCTCACGCTGATATTGACTACAACATTAAGAATCTCAGTAACTCGCTGATGAGACTGGACTTCTTTTCCCTGGGAATTAAAATGTACTTCTCAATGGTAAAAAGTCTTTTAAAACAGGAAAGAAAGTTCCATTTATTACGGTTCAGTGTTTAGCATCAGGGAAAAAAAGGCTGTGTTACTTTTGCTTTTGACAGGAAGCAGCAGAAAGGCTCAACTCACACCCGCTAACCTCTAACAACTGCACACATTCATATTTTCAGTATCTTGCTTCTGAGGCTGTGCCTTTTTTCTCTCAGGTCTCACTAGTGTTTTCTATGTATTTTCTGGAGTTTTCCTGCCTTTCTTTGGTGTGTCCCTGAGCTGTGATCCTTCCACTAGAGGTCGGCTGCAGCACACAGTCACTGAGGAACTTGCCAGCCTCTACAGTTCTCAGAATACCAGCAGGAAAACTCTCAGTTTCATTTTTATTGTCAGCCGAAAGGCAAGTTCAAAGAAAAACATCTCTACCGTGTGCCCAGAGGCCAAAGGAGCTGTGTAGCTGTTAACCAGTAAAAAACAGTCTGCTTTTAAATGCATGACTTGCCTTATAAACTGCACCTTGAATGAGCACAGGTGATCAGCTGAAAAGGACAAAGGTTTGATTGCATAAACCAGTCTGTAAGATGCTCCTCAAATTAGCATTTGAGCTATCAGAGATAAGTGCAGGCAGACATGTTTACCCAGCTAGGCAATGATGTACACTGCCTACATTGTAGCTGGCTTGGTTTGTGGCTTTTTAGTTTTTGAACAGGACTTTCAAAGTACGCCCTCTGGGCTCATGCTATTCTCACCAAAGCCATTGATAAGAAATTTGCTATTAACTCTGCTTGAAAGAAGTGGTTTTGAAAATCCTGGTTTTCTATTTAGAGGTACTAGAATCGACAGCAGGGAGTTTCATTGTGTCTGCTGGAAAAGAAAAGAAACACAGGACCAGAATGTCTCCTTTGTCCCTATAGCACTCCACTTATTTTCATCTCCTTTATTTTGGCTGATAATGTGCAGTATCGCTTTACTCTAGGATTTTGTATCCAGCTTAGGAAATTTATATCTGTACCACTTCATTTTGTGCTTTGGGTTCTGCAAAACCTTAAAAGCATCTTTTACAAACATTTCTAGTTTTAGATGCAAAGGTTTCTCAGTCAGAGAGCTGGGGCATGCTAGAGGCAGCCTGGGCTCTGGAAAAGAGACACTACAAGATTCCTTATTTCAAGGTAATTTTGAGGAACTTTCCTTTTTCAGTTGTGTTAGTCCTAATTAATCATCAGGATGCACCAAGATACATTTCAGTCATTAAAATCTAAAATGTTTCTTTGGACAAATGGAGGAATGATTTTTAAAATAATTTAGGCCTCATCAAACTACAATATTTCTGTATAGTCAATCCCTGCTCATATCTGCTGAAAGTATAACCTGAATGTGTTGCTCTTGCTTTACTATATATTGCCTCCTATATAAAAACATGCAGCAATATTTCTAAGTTTTGTGGTTACTTTTATGTCAACCAGATTAGTCCCAAAGTAGATCCCTGGCAGCAAAAGCTTTTGATGAAACTACAAGAGAAAAAAGGAGATAAACAAATAGGGCTTCATTCTAAATCTGTAGAGGTAATATGAGTGATTAAAGTTATTAAAACATTTAAAGTTATTTTAATTTTTTTTTTATTGGCCACTTCCAGGGAAATTGAAATCTCTAGAGAAAGGTTGCCTTAGGTTTATGTATCATGTACTTATGCTTGAATTCATTAAAGATCCATTACTAAGGTGCTATAGAGATATTTTTCCCCCCTCTTTCCCAGTTCAGGAGCTTCAAAAGACAGCTCAAACACTTGCATAAATATTCAAAGGCTCTGAAGTTCACCCAAGTCAAGCCAAAATCAGCCTTGGAATTTGTATCAAAGGGATTGCTCAGAACTGCTCCTTTTTTAATGTGACCAAGGTTCAGACCTGGGCTCAAAAGACAAGGAGAGATGCTCTAATAATAAGGTACAAGCTGGTGGGGACAATGCGCCCCAGGGAGTGGCTACTGAGTGTCTCTATTTTGGTTCTACAAGTTCTCTTGGCTACAATGATACAATGGCATTTTGGGACATTTGGAGGATGGGCTACCTGCCACCTAACCTCCTTGGAAAAACGGCAATGTGTCTTCACAGATCAGGTATCTTTCCCATCCACAGGGAGCCTGAGGCACCTCTAACACCTCTCATTCATTTGTCCTAATTGTATCTTATTCACTGTGTGTATCCTTCAGCGATGACCTGCACCTGCCCAGCAAGAACTGCTCATTTACCTCTGCTGTGGATTCTTGAAGGAGCTGCAGGGTGTGACAGGCTGGTCAAGTGTGCTGGGGTCTTGCCACACTTTCCCAGTGAAATTACAAGGTGAGATGTGCATTTTTAAAATTACTTTTGCACTACTCAATTTTATTTGGCCTAGGATTTGGTAGTACTCTGTATATTAATATTCTCACTGGTTCCTATTTAACATTCATTTTCCTTTTGCAAGTCTCACAAAGCACTTGAGAGAGGACTTGTCTTAAATTGCAGAATTCAGAAACTGGATGTGCAGGCATTATAGCTGAATTTGGCTTTACAATATTCTAACTAATGTAACTGATTTGATTTTGATTATACTCTTAGAAAGATTAGAAATTTATGGCCTTTAAAAAAAAATTAGGACTGAAATAAGTTTTCTTTTATGATCCCTGTTTTCAGACCTTTTCCCCATGCCAGATAGTTCACAAAGAAATCATTCTTTCAAGCCTTGCCACAGCAGGTAGTTTTTCTGGAAAACTTGGGTACAAGCCATCATCACTGCTGACAGAAGTAAAACTGGCTTTGCTGCTCACTGAGACAATGCAAAAAAGAAAGATCATTCTTCTTGTTTTTTCTCTCACCAAATATGGTATGTTTGATTTTTATAATCACTCCTTAACGATGAGAGGTAACAGGAAACGAGAGAGGTAGTCCCTTCCCTCCATAAATCTTAGAAAAAAATTCACTTTCATATTCCTTCCATTCTGGTGTATATCCTCTGTATGCTGTTACAGGCAAATCCATTCTACACTTTCAACTTGGAGAGGGGGCAGCAGAGAACTTTCTCAAATGAAGGAGATGCATTTAGGAGCGGTGCTGCAGAGGCCAGATGCTCTAAATTGATCTTGACTCACTGCGGGATGGGGTCTGGTGTGCTGACTCATTGGCCTTGTGAATCTTTTGTCTGTATTTGGGGTGAGAGTGACAGAAGGTCTCCAGGAACACGCAGCAGCACTATTTGAAACACATCCTGTGTGGTCAAATTCTAGCACTTCTTGTCATGCCGCTGGACAGCAGAGCTGCAATCACCTCTGGGAGGAATTCCACCAGATACTTAGAAGGGTAGAAATTATAATAATGGACAATTAACACATCTAGCAGGCATTTGTCGGCTTTGATTGCTTCTGTAACAGATTTCTGTTTGAACATCAATGTTGCCCCTTTTCAAAATTCAGTCTCCTGCTACTGCTGCTAAGCAGAAGCTGCCCAGCTGCAATGTATGGTGTGTGCCAAAGCGTCCTCTGCTCCTTGTGCTCACCAGCTCCAGTACAGCACAAGCAACATGAGACTGCACCTCTGTGAAAATAACACAGGGACGTGCCTGTAGCAGGTCAGGGGTGTAGATTTGGCCACAAGAAGGGTGCCCTAGTATTTACTGAAGGGCAATGGTTTTTGGGAATGGATTACCATGTGGGTAATGGGGAAGAGGGGAGGAAGGACGGGGGCATGCTCTGGTTGCTGGAAGCCATCCAGCAGCTGAGCACCTGGGGACCTGAGAGCAAATGCCTGCTTTGTGCAGGAGCAGGTGTGCTAGCAAGTTCCTCCTCTAAAGGAGGAAGTGGCATCTGTGGACATCGCCTCACAGAGCCTCAGAAGCAGCAAGAAATCTCCACATTTTGTAGAGGGGGGAAGAAGACCAAATGGCCATTTACTACCCTGTGGGGGTAGTAAATGAAAAGTAGGACCTATTTCTCTGGTATCTGGGGAAGTTACAGTATCTGTGTGGCAAGCTCTGTGACTAATCCTCTGAGTGTGAAGCTATCCCTTTGATGTGCATGGATTTTGATTCCCTGTTTCTTTATTGTTCTTCGGGTTGAGAAGCCCTTCACAGCTGCTGCATTTTGCTCAGAAGGGTTAGATCCCAGAATTTTTTTATCTGCAGCCCAGTGTTTGATTTGGCCACTCTACCCATGCCTGCACCAGTGGGCCCTGGTGGCAAGGTAAGAAAAAACTGAAAAATCACCTCACCTTGCTGCTCTTTTTTGAACAGGAAAGGTCTCAGGTACTGGAGCTGAGGCAGCCCTAATGGTAATGAGAAGGTTTTGTGCCCCTGCACTTGGCCAGGATCAAGCATGACAGTAATACAGGAGCAGGGACCAGAGAAAGAGAGAGATTATTTAGTCTCACACATTCCCTCTTTTCTGCTGATTAATTTGTCCCAAGCTTGATACCAACTCTGTGTTAAAAAATATAACCACATTTTCTGTCAGGAAAATTTCCCTGACAAAAAATACTGAAGGTCTTCCTACCTCAGACTGACCCAGACCAGGAAATATTCAATTATTAAATGAAAACTTCAGGAAAAAACTTCCAAACATTGTGTTGACTCATACAAGGAATGTGAAAATTAATTTTAAAAAATTAAAATGAAAGAAAACAGGCTTGTACCGTACATCTTTTTTTAAATTACGTAAATCCACAGCTGGGTTGGGAAAGAGTAGATGACTGAGGCCAATGCAAGAAATGTGACTGATTAGAATTTTAAAACAGTCCAGTCAAGGTTGTCAAAAAAACTAGAATTAGATCCTTCACAAATTAAAAAAAAAAAAAAAAAAAAAAAAAAAAAGAAAGAAAGAAAAAAAAAAAGAAGGTGCTGTCCAGGTCTCTCTCTTTTAAAATCAAACTTTAGATGCTAGCCAAAAATGTGCCATCACTTTTATCATCATGCCACTCATATTTTTTAGACAGCATTGTATATTGTTTTGGAGTAGAAGTTTTAAATGGAAATGCTTCATCCCATGCTTAGTCCATATACTTACCGTGATATTTAACAGAGATGTGCAATAAATTATATTGATTCAGGAAAACGTATTTTTATACTATTTGACCTCATGCTATTTTAAGTAATAGAGATGGAAGGACTTAGATTTCTCAAATTTAAAAAATTCGACCTTTAGAGTTAATGAAAACAGGATGAGTGAGGATGATGATGTTAAATAGAGAAATTTCTTGACAGATAATGTCATTGCAAGGATTATGTAAAGAATTCATTGCTTGACAGTTTGTCATCAAGATTTGCTTGACTTGAAGGAATTCTTGGAGACAAAACACTCATGTCAACTTGCAAATTTATAGAACTGCCAACGTAATCCTAAGTTTATCTGTGCCGCTTCTATTAGAAGCTTCATTAGAATGTCTCATGTTCAGCAGGATAAATTTGACAAGCACCCATTTGTAAAGATACATTAATAGGATTTTCTGTAATCAGAAAAAACAAGGCCAAAATTAATGCCATAAAACCTTTAGCACACTGAAAATAATTCCAATTTATGTCATCCAAATAAATATGGTTAGAGAAGATACAACAATTTTTCTTATCAAGTTAATTGTCTGAGACAATTAAATGGATAATGCCAAGTAAATCACCGTCCATAATGATCCACAATTCATAAATACTGCATGACTCACAGTGATCTTCTAATTTACACTGATACTGATGCCAGTTTAATTCCACTGATACTGGTGGAGTAACTCCTGATGTTTGTGAGAAGGCCTTGGAATTGATACCAAAACAGGTGTAGCTGTTTTCTTGCTTGCTGCTCTTCTGTTATTCTTTTATTACAGCGTTGTGTGTGCTCAAAAGAAGGGAGAAAAAAACCCCAAACCAAGTATTTAGTTTTATTTTACAGAAGGTTGGATAGAGCATTTAATATATGCTTGCTTTGGGGGTGTTGTGTATATGTCGCAGTGAAATTTTCCTACAGCTTAGTCTGATGTTGCCTCTTTGTTCCACACTATGATTTTACCCCATGCCGCTCCTATAACCTGCTGGAGCCTAGAAATCAGTTTTGCTTTTTTATCTGGAGGAAAGAGGATGAACTAGGAGGTCAGACATGTCACTAGCCATAGCTGTGCTTTTAGTGAAACAGATGTTCCAAATATCTTTGGAAAATTTCCTGGTTCTGTCCCTTGCCACAGTCTTGTCTTTGAAACAGGAACAATGCTTTCACACAGCCCAAGGACAAACCACTAAGGACTGAAAAGGAATCAAATATTATAGAGTTATAGAGTTCACTGTTCACTGCACTATGAATTTCATCCAGTATGGAACTTCCTTCCCTTTTTATTATGATAAAGTCTATGCATAAAACTGTGTATGCGTCTATATATGTACCAGAGCACAAGAGAAGGAGAAACAATGATATCAACATATTTACAGAAGCAGGGGTGCCATCCTTGTCCATTACTCCATAGTGCAGGTTTCCATGATTTTCAGTCCTGTAGGCAGCACCAGTCTTCTTTTAACAACAGACATAGCTAAGCAGTTTGCTTTGGAGAGGTTCAGAAATCTCCTTGAATGGCAAAAAAATGTAATGGCATTTTTCCTCTCTGGAAAAAGGTATAGTTATGCAAGCAGCTTCCAGCTGCTGGAGCACATGGTGAGGAGAAGAGCCTGCTTGTCCATTCTTTTCTTATGTCCCCTGAGGATTCCATGAGCTAATGGTAAAAAAAAAATCACCAAAAAACTTGCAGACATCAGAGTTAATTTTTTAAGAGGGCCATCCAACTGAAAATGCAACTGTTCTCTTGTTCCAGCGAATATGCCTGAGGATCCTTAAGTATTTCATGTCCATGGAGAGAAGCCTAACCATCAGTGCTGCTGGCTACTCCTTCAAGGCTGGTTTCCTAAACCCCAGCGCAGAAGATGCTGTCAAAGGAGTCCCTGGGGTTTCAGGTGGCCCGAGTCCTCAGCTTCATGTTCAGTACACAGCAAAGGGTGGTGGCACCAGCTGAGTCTTCCAAAGCATGTTCTTCACCAGGAGTACCCGAGGGATCCAGTGCTCTGGATGTCTCCATGCCAGCTGTGTTCTGATCAATTCTGAATGACCTGAGGGATTTTGGGTAACCTGTTCCTCAGAACCCTGTGTCTTGCCCTAACCAACAAAAACCTGTATTTAGCAGTGGTCTGTAACAAACCTGAGAAGCTTCAGGCATGTAGAAATACATTGTCAATAGTGACTGCCACATAAATATTCACTTTGACGGGTGCTGCTGGTTGTGCTTAAACTACAACCTTTGTAAGTGTGGGACTATCAAACATCTATGCTGATAGATGTTCCTGAAAAATCCAAGGCATTCTGCAATTTATGGTTAAGTAACTCCTAACGACTTCTAAAATGTATTATTAGGTTTAGGTAGACTTTAGGACTTACTGTTTTTTAATCTTGGATGAGGGCATGTGGCAGAAGTGAGATAATTTGTACCATTACTTCACAGATTTAAAAAAAACAAAAAACAAAAAACAAAACAAAACTACAAATGTAATTCCTAAGGCTTATCAAGCTTTGAGTCTCCAATTTTTTTTTTTTTTTTTTTTTTGAATACCCCAAACAGAGTCAGTATCTCATCCTGATATTAATGGTTTAATGTGAGAGATATAGTATTTTGTCTTTTGAGCTATAGAATTTCTGCTACTTAACACTCATCCCAAAGCTCTTATGTAGAAAACCTGAAGAATCATTATAGTTATCTACAAGGAACTTTTTTAGCATTTTGATGTAATATTTATTTCTTATTTACTGGAGACTTGTTTGTGTGTTTTTCTCCATAGAAACATATAGAAGTAAACACAAATGCAGAAGAACTGTGGCTATAACCAAAAAGGAAGTAGGCTTCCAGCCCCCATTTTTTTCTTGTGTTAAGACTTCAGACATTCTATCCACCCCTCAGAAAAACAAAATAAAACAAAACACCCCCCCAAAAACCAAACCAAGCCAAACCAAACCAAAATCAAATTAACAACAACAACAACAAAACCCACAAAACAAAACAAAAAACAAACAAACAAAACCACACACACAAAACACCACAACGAAAACAAACAAACAAAAAATATGTCACCTTCATCTGGAAACATGAAAAATCCTAAAATCCTTTGAAAATAAACAAAAAGTGGGGGACAGACATGGAATTGATGCAATTTTCAAGACTTCTTTAGTTTTATTTTTAATATGATCACATTTATCCTTTAAAAATATAAACAGTTAAATTCCTAAATGAAACCAATGTGAAACTAGAAAATGGTACTTTTCCACTAAAGAAATGTTGAACAGAGTACTCTTGCATGTTCAAATTTTCAAGTCAGAAAAATTAATTTGAGAACTTTTGCTTTCCAATGGGAGGTGTCAGCTTTCCAGGGAGCAGACGCTGGGACAAAATCTCCTGAATTCTAGATAATATACCTTTGTTTTCATTGCTCTTTTTTTGGTGGCAAGAGAAATGATGCAAAGACCACTTCTGCCCTTCCATGCAAACAATCCCTGATCTGGAGATTAGATGTGAAATACTTCAGAGAGCCCTTGCAATGAGAGAGACATTATTGCACAGGGGCCTGTCTTTCCCCTGGACTAATACATAGATATGGATATATACTCTTGAACTTTAAGTAAAGCCTAGATAAATATTTACTAATCTGATTACAGTTTATTTGGCAGTGAATTTAAAAGCAGAGGCAATAGTATTTCCTTAACAACAGTCTCTAATATGTTTTGTTTGTTTGGGGTTTTTTTTAAATATACTGCACAGATTATCTTGCAAGAACTGGGTGTTCAGAAGAATAAGGAAAAAAACAGAGTGGGGAAATTGCATCAAAAAGAATCTGACTGGGCTGATCCAACATAATGTTCAAATTACGTGAACATTTTTCAGGGGTGCCTAATAAACTTTACAGTAAAGAATGAATTCTGATTCAGCACAGACCTGTGAATCTAGCAAGCTGTTCTTCCCAGCATGTTTAAATTTTACTAAGATTTCAATGATTAAGGCGAATAACTTTTCCTTTTCTCCATCCTTTCTTTGAGTTTGAGACTCAGGAACCACTGGAGATTCTGTCAAGGCAAATGTTAGGATAGGCAGTGAAAAGATGAAGACTGTAGTACATCGTGCATCACTATTTGGCACTGAAAGAAGAACAAAGGTGCCTTGCACACCAGGAAACAGCAAATCCAGCAGAAAACCAGGACCTTGCATTTGCTTGCTGGATTCTTACATGGAGAACCATTTTAAAAATTTCAACGGCTATACCCCTGTACCAAGTGCTTATTTATACTGGAAGATTAACTTCGGTAATTACACACCCAGTGATGTATGTATGTAATTCTTTTTGTGGCACTCCTGGTCAAGAAATGAAATCTTTTCAAAATGAACGCCGTTTCTGCTGACTGCAGTACTGGATTCTTCCCTGGGGTGGTGCCAAACTAACTAATGACTCATTGCCAAGGTAGACAACTGTCTCTTAAACACGCTGATGGGTTTTTTTAGAAAAATAAGGTCATTGTTAAACTATTATACCGAACAACTTCTGATGTCACAGCAATCTGGGACACCAGTCAATGAGTGTTCCTTTTAATTAGTGCATAAGTCCTTGTGTTGTGTGAGCTTATCTTCAAATCTCAGGAGTGGAACTTAGCCAAGAAGGCTTTAAAAATATATTGACCTTGAATATTAGAATTTAAGACTTTTTTTCCCCCAAACTTTAGCTAAGTTAGAAAAAAGAAGGAAAGTTCTACCTTAGTTCAAGAGCTAATCTTTTGCATTTTAATGTCTTCTTGGTGCTTTTTGTGAATTTTTATGACTGAAGGAAAAACTAGGCACAAAATAAATTGTACAGTACTTCTTACTCTGTGACAATGTAAATGAAACCACAGTGTAAGTCTTACCTGTAAAAAAGGTAATATTTTGGTGATATTTTATTTAGTTGTTCTCTGCTAGTGACAAAACACCATGTTCCAAGACCAGGTTCACTCTTAGGAAATTATATAGAATTGGTATCTTTGCAGAGCTGGCTGCAATTTCCTGGGTGTCTCTTTTTCATGGCACAGGTTCACAGTGCTTAGTTCATGGAGTTTGCAGAGTTGCAAAACTATGACACCCCTCACACTGGTGAGGATAGATATATTCACACACAGGACCAGTGAGGGTTTTACATAATATATAATTAATTTATGATGAATTTAGATGACCCAAAGGAAATCTGGAGCAGCTGCTGCTTGTGACTAGCCAGTATATTAAGAAAGATAAACATAAGATATCCACAGATCCAAAAGACCTATGATAGTTGGTTTTGCTCTTTTCAAGGTGGGCCAAGCCCATGACTAATTGTTGTGGCATTTCTGCAAGACCAAGCACTGACTGCATTTCTGGGACCTTTCTTGATCCATCTAGTTAGTTAGGTGATGAATGTTCTACAAAGACCTAACTGAACATGTGGAACTGGTTGTCACATATTGTTAATGTCACAGTTTTGCACTTTCTCAGGGTCATAGACAACAAAGTCACCCTGGAGGGAATAATAACAGAGAAGAGACATTTTCTGATGTAGTTCAGTAATATAATGAGCAAGCACATCTTCTAGGCACAGGGAGTTGGAAAAGAAAAATACCATTTTTTTTTTCTGAATGTCTTTTAATTAATGTATTTTGTTTCTTTGTCTACAAAACCATATTTAACTTCCTACCCTTTAATTTTTTTCTCAGTTGTAAATAAAAATCTACAAATTATTTGATGTTCCAGATATCCTTTTTCTTAACTAGCAAGATGTGAGTTAAGTGAGACTATTACAGACTTCTAAATAAGACCACCTGTACTTCTAGAAGGACAAGGAGGAAGAATCTTGAAAACTCATGGCTGATTTTTAACTGCAGCTCTAAGCTTTTCAGATTCATCACCTATTGTCAAAAATAGCTCTAATTTATTTAGCAATACAACCAAGAAAACAGAAGCATTGGTTCTTTTAAGGATTTCTCATGGATTGATAACATTGAAACATTTGTAGTGTTATTTTTTTCCTCCTTTCGCAGGAATTTTCAAATTATGAAGACCGACTTTTCTGATACTAAGATATCTGAAAAGAAGTCTACCTCCTTGATCTGCTCTCTTGTCCTGCTATACCTCTTAGTAAAATTCATCTTTGAGTGGTCCATGCTGCTTTTCATTGGTCTGAGAGTGAAAATGAAGAGATGAAGATAATATCAACAGGATTTGGTGCTCTGAACAATTAAGCTTCTCCTCACTTTCCTCTCCTAATTTTCTTGTGTTTTCTCTGGCTCTATGTTTCTTGATGTGAGTATTTTGAACTTGAACCTCATGAAGAATATTTGTTAAACGACAATGGAAGAGATATGTTTACACCAAATGGCTGGTGCGCTTGCTCCTTTCCTTGCAGAATACTCTGGGGTGCGCCAAAGCTTGTGGAACTTGAAATCTTTCCCTGGTCTGGGGTTCCCTGCAAGCAAAACCCACGACCTTGTGCTATAAATAAACCAAATTACCACAAGCCGTAGGCATGTGGAAATCCCTGTGATACTGACATCTGCTTGTTTTCTCCTTTTTTGGTTCATCTTAGGCAACGTAACTTGTGAGCAACGCAGTGGCAGCCAGCCAACCCTTGGCTGGGTACACGCCTCTGTGGATCAATGTGCTATTTTGCTTGACCTCTGGACCTGTGAGACTGCACTCTTGGAAAAAAAAAACAGTCAGGTACAGATGATTTTTGGTCTGAAAACAGTGATTTGCATTCAGTTTGCTTTGGGTTGCATAAGATTCTCTTTCAGCGTTTCCTGTTGCACATAAATAGGGATGCTAGAGCCATATATATATATAATATATGTATATACATAATATATGTATATATATTCTATAAATATCACCCCATATTTACTACAAATCTTTTTCATTGTTATTTAATCTGAGGAAAAAGTGCCATTCTTTATTATATAGGTAAAAACCAACAACAAACAATCAGGCACTAAAATCAGTATTAAGCAAAATGTAGCATTGTTATTCACTACAGCTGCTACATATCCCGAGGGCTTCCCCTTCCTCTCTATGAATCCAGAGGTGTGACTGTATTTTACCGTGGCCTATGGAGGCATACAACGTTTTTGCCCAAAGATTTCAGTGTTGAAAGATGAAGATTGAACAAGTTGAGAGGAACGGACCCAGAGAAGCTTGGATGTGTGTTTCTGTCTAGGGGACTCAAGCAGTCTCTGAGTGTCAGGAAGTGGAAAGGGGCAGATAAACCACTTCAGAAGCAGGGAGAAATGGCACTAATTGAGGTCATCTTCACACACTTGAAATGTTTTGTTCTCAGTCCTGGAGCAACACAGGGCAGCTCTCAAAATAGGAATAGTAGAGGGTGCTATGGAATCTCCTGTGTACCCTTGAGGAAGCTTTAAATAGAAAACCTTTTAAACTAAAAGTATATAGTTTAGGAAACCTCCTAAGGCCACTCTCCTGTTTACATGGGTGTTGCAGAGCTATATAAAAGACTGTCTAATTGCCCAGTTCACTGAGCTTCTGCCCTCATCCCAGCAGACTCCACTTTCCACTGCTGTATGACCACGCTATCTCTGTGAATCTACCTTTCACTTTTATCATGGGTCTTCGGTACAAGGAAACATGCTTTACTTTTAAAAGAAAAACTCGAGCTAGAGAATAATGAAATCTCTATAGCAATAATACTGTAATTCTCTTTCAAAAGCATCAAAGAACTTGATCTTTGGAATTGCTCTCACAGCCCAGCTATCTAGGCAGAATTAAATGTACAGATGTGCTGTTGCTGGAGGTCTTGCTTTTAGCTGAGATTTTAGCTAGCTTTCTTTGCATCTGGGACAGAGTTCATGCAGAAAAATATGGAAACAAAAGCACTTTGTCCAGCAGCTTAGTTTAGCCAATACAAAACTTGCTATCGGTCTATTGCTCAAGCAACTCCCTTAGCTTCCTCAAAACTATTCAAGTCAGGCAGGTCTAAATCAGAGAAACTGAATGTTGAAATCTGCATTCTCAGCAACTGTGTTACCTCCTAAGACTTTCTGCATCTTCCTCTTCCAGAATCCTTTGGTTTCAGTATGGAAAGTAATGTGAATGCCTTTCTACTTAAGTGTTAATGCAAAAGAGTCAGATCTAGATCATTGCATAGTGACATTACTGGTATGTTCAGAAGGAAGAGCACTAATTCATATTTTCAATCTCCTAATTGCCATTTGTCCAAAAAGTACTACAATGTCATCTCAAGAATTCACACGTGCCACTGTTCTTGGAACATTTCTTTTTATGACCTAAGCTGTGGGCACCTGTAATTAAAATTTTTATTTAAAAATAGCTTAACAGCTATTCATGGTAGAAGAGTCTAAAGAGGGCTTGAGTTTTTGCACATCTTCAATTACACCTTCGATTAATTTGGAGTTTCTCCAAAAAATATAAAGTAACAATGACAATCATTGCCAAATGTTGTAATGGAAAGTCTTGGAAGAGTCAATAGGTTTCAGGCTGAGAGAAATGAAGCTCTCCAAATATATGAAAATGGGTTAGTTGCCGAAAGAAGCAGATGTTTTTAAAGCAGTAAGTACACTGCCTCTTTCTTTTATAAAGAAAAATGTGTATCATAGAAATCTTTATGTTTCAGTAGAAAAAACCAAAATGTTAACTTTGCAATATTTGGAAGAAATTTCTCTCCTGGGTGGTTTATTCTGTGTTATTTTCTGCCTCCCGAAGAAGCATATGCTGTACCATAAACCTGATGGTACACAAGGTTACTGATGCTTTGATACAGGCAGCAACCTCCATGTTCAGAAAGCTCTCCCCAAAAAAGAATGGATATTTGGTCAAATAAACATTTCTAAATGCGCTTCTGAGTATCTCTTCAGCTTCTCAATGTTTACATTGAAGTGTACCAGAAAGTTTTGGACCCAAAGGAAAGATTCACTTAGGCCTGAGCAATGATTGACATAATGCACAAACATCCAGGGTTTGATCTGGAGCTTTAATATATCGTAACACCTTCAAAGATGACCATAGGTGTTTGCAACCTCACCCCACTGCTGAGGCCCATGGTGAACCAACAAATTGAATTTACAGAGCAGCCACTTTGGGCAAGTAGGTGAAATTCATAATGGAAACTTTGATTAAACTCTGCACGGATTTACAGTGTTAAGATGGGTCAGTATGACAAAATGAACTTAATGTACTAAAAAACTTAATGTACTTAACTTAATGTACTCAAAAATGAAGTCCACTGATGTTTTGTAAATAGAAGGCCTGATGCTCAAGAGCAGTAGGCTATCATTTCCTCATCATAAGAAACAAAACATTGGAAAGATTGCAGAGCTACATATGTCATGTTAAAGCCCCATCTGCTACTGTTTGAGACAACTAGAAATAGTATTTCAGAGGCATGGAAGATAAATAAAATGATAATCTAATATTTTTTCTGGAATGCAGTGGATAAGGAACTAGTCATGTTCTGAATAAGACAGAACAGACTTTAAAGAGAATATAAACAAAGCTTGTGCTTTGCAGTGCACTTTGAAAAATTTCAGACAGCTGGGAATTCCTGTGCTAATAATTAAAGCACAGCATTTCAAATCCTCACATTTTTCTTCAGGTCTAAAAACCTGCCTCAGCTTTCTGCTGTAACATGTCACAGGGTATTTCCTTTCTCTGATTTCAGAAGCTGCAGGTTGGGAAGTTTTGTTAGCTAGCTTTTGTAATGTGGCTTTTAGTCCCCAGACAGAAGTTGGGGTTTTGGTACAAGAGGCTCCTGTTGTGCTGCTGTTGCCACCAGTGCTTCCACATTGCTAGCAATAAAAATGGAATGTTTTCAGCATCACTGGATCTCAAATTTTGTTCTGAAACTATTTTAAAGACTCAAAATAATTTTAGTATGAATGAGTCATCTAGAGTGGGTACATAGATAATTGACATGAAAACTTTTACATATATATATATATATAATTTTTTATCGTTTCTGTTTAAATAAAGAATAGTTGATTTTTGCCTTGATTTCTAGATATATGTGAATTTTGTTGGCTGTCACTGTGTTTATTGGTAAGTTTTATGTAGAGGCCCAGAGGGAATATATCCACAAGCCTTGTTTTCTTCTAGAAGCTTCCCCCATGTCTGACAGAGCAACGTCATGCGGTCCCAAGATGGACCCACTGCTGGTCAGTGCTGAGTTCCTCAGTGGCAGTCATAGTGCCTCTGGAATAACAGATTTAGGAAGGGAGAAAAAAACCTCTGTAACAGCAACTATAATCAGAGAGAGAAGTGAGAAAAAAACAACCCTGCAGACGCCAAGGTGAGTGGAGAAGGAGGGGCAGGAGGTGCTCCAGGTGCCAGGGCAGAGACTCCCCGGCAGCCCCGGGTGCAGCCCATGGTGAGGCAGCTGTGCCCCTGCAGCCCATGGGGGTCCGTGGTGGAACAGGTATCCCCACCTGCAGCCCCCAGAGGAGCCCACACCAGAGCAGGCAGATGCCTGAAAGAGGCTGGGAGCCTGTGGGAAGCCTGCGCTGGAATGGGCTCCTGGCAGGACCCATGGCTTCATGGAGAGAAAAGCCCACATTGGAGAAGGTTTGCTGGCAAGACTGGTGACCCTGTGTGGGACCCAGGCCGGAGCAGTTTGAGAAGAGCTGCAGCCTGGGGAAGGGACTCAGGTTGGAGAAGTTTGTGCAGGACTGTCTCCTGTGGGAGAGACCCCACACAGGGGAAGAGCATGAGGAGTTCTGCCACTGAAGAGGAAGGAGTAGCAAAGAATATGTGATGAGCTCATCACAGCTCCCAGTCCCTATCCCCTTGTCCCACTGGTAGGGACAGGTAGAGATAATCAGGAGTGGAGTAGAGCCCAGGAAGAAGGTGGAGTGGGAGGAAGCTGTTTTAAGATTTGGGTTTTTTTTTTTTTCATTACCCTACTCTGATTTTGAATGTCATTATATGAATTTTCCCCAAGTCAGGTCTGTTTTGTCTATGACAGTAACTGGTGAGATCTCTCCTGGTCCCTATCTCTCCCTGTGAGAATTTTGTTATATCGTCTCTCTCCTGCCCTGCTGAGGAGTGGAGTGATGCAATTCATCAAGAGAACCTTCATAGGCACCTGGCATCCCGCTACCGCATTGATGGTAAAAAATTTGGGATACAACACCAAAAGTAAGACTGTTTGAAAAAATTGCAGTCTTATGGTGAATCAAGCAATAGATAAAAAGTCTCATGCTGTTTAGACACACAGAAA
>VWZN01011517.1:53760-121395 GCA_013396955.1 Regulus satrapa | reverse complement strand
AAAGAAAAAAAAAAAAGACCAAAAAAAGTGATTCTTTCCCCACCAGCTTTACACTGCCCTTTCATGACAATGGATTTGGTAATTGCAGGTTGCAGTGCACTGGGGCATTAGTATTCCAATGGGTACAGAATATTCAACAGTAATAATGGAAATAATTACTGAGGTTAGCCTAGCCTCAGGGTCACTGCATCAGTATTTCGACCTGGAACCCTCGTGCTACCTGCAAGTACAGACCTGCCCCTCATTCCCAATCCTGCAGCTGTGCAACACTGTGGCTTAGGCAGAGCAGCCACAAAGCAGCTGATACACACCCAGAAGCCAAGAGCTCCTTGCCTCAGGTCCCTTCTGGGTTCCTGCCTCTGTCTTGAGCCCCTTGCCCATATTCCTCTCCCCACAGACCTTGGGATTTTGTGTGGGTTACCTGAGGGCTTATTTCCAAGTGCAGGCAGTTTCAACAGGCAGGCGTAATCATAGTAGACGTGACAATGTGGTTCATAAACCATGGCAGCTAACAAAAGGGAATTTTTAACTTTTTTTTTTTTTTCATTAACAAATGAGACTACTTAGATGTGTTCCAATATAATTATGTTTATTATGGCTTCAGTTGTATTTTCATATTTGTTGTTTGATATCTGATGTGCACTAAAGCATTGCAGTTTATACTTGCAAATGAACCTATTGCAAGGTTTTGTATGTACAAATTTATAAAAGCCTTTTTTGAGACCTATTTGTTCTTTCTTTGTTTTTGCTGGTTTTAAGTTTTACTTCGAGGACCATTTATTTAGCTGGAGTTTCACCCTTCTCTTAATTTAGTGTACTCAATCCCCAAAGCTCTTGGCTGTGTCTACCAGGAATTCCACAACATCTACAGACCAAAAATAGACAATAAAGGAGGTGATCTAGAAAACTTAGTACTGCAGCTAATAGTTGATAAATGGCTAACTATGGAAAACCCAGAAACTTTCTAGAGTTCTTGGATTCAAAAGAACAAAAGTTCCATTTGTGCTTATGTTAGTAATAACTCTTTCAAGTAGAATGTCCTAGTGTGATCTTGCTTGTTCAATTACACTTCCTGGCTAAATTCTGGCTATGTGATTATTTATTTATTTATTGCTTAAGGTTGGTGAAAATACACTCTATCCACTCTTAAAGCAAGATTTTGTGGGGTTTTTTTGTTTGTTTTTTTTTTTTTTTTGCAAATGACCACAGAAAGGTAGAACTCTTGACCTCATAATGGCAGGAAGTAGAAACAATCAGCTTAAAGAGAAGGGAAATATAGATGTTTAACACTGATACGAGGTCATGATAAGTCTCCAGATTTTGTATTTGTGTGTGTGTACAGTCTGCAAAGAAAAAAAAAAGACTTGACATTAAAGCAAATATTGTTATAGTTGAAGTAAATTATTGCTATAATATCTACCACTTCCTGGTAGGACTGCAAATTTGGTTGGGTATAATTTTGATAAATGCTAATTATTGTGAATGAAATTACTGACGTTGGATGTCTCTTGCAGGTTGGGGGTTGTTTAATTAGTCAGCTTAGTTGCTTGCTGCTTCTCCCGTCCTCACTGGAAACTGGAAAGATGTTGCTCTCCTTGTGGCAGCTCTGTGAAGAAGCATGTAAAGCTGAGTTTCCTGTCCCACCCATCCAGAGTCAGGGAGTTACAAAACCACAATGTAAACTACTGGGTAAGGGGAACAGAGTAAAGTTGCATAGCTTCTGACACTGAGCTTTGGGGTGCTGTATTTCCAAACTCTTATTTTCAGTGTGTCTGTGAAGGTGTGGGGAGCGGCTGGCGTTGAAGTCTAAACATTTATTACTAATAACTGCGTGGCTGTGTTGACATTTTCTTGTGATCTGTGATTCATTGGTCATAAGCAGCAAAGTGAGAAGGCACTCAGCTCTAGCAGTGGCCACATCTGCCATCTGCTGTGAGCAGGGTGGCTGCATTGTACAGGCTGGGACAGACACGGAGAAGGAGCATCTCTCCGTGCACAGAGCCAGGAGCTGCTCCTGCCACCACTTCCACAGCACAACCGAAGGTGGAACATTGCCTTTTCAGCTTCCACACGACCAGTCTGCAGCTTTTGATAATTGTTATTTTTCTGGGGTTTCTGGTTTTTTGGAGGTGTCCATCATCAATAGAAAAGGGGTCCAGCTCTGCAGACCAGAGGTGTTTGCTGTCCCCATTTTGGGAGCGTCGTAGGTACACTGGTGCATGTGCTGGGATCTGCACAGTCTTTGGAGGAGGAACGGCCTCAGCTGGTAATAAGTGAGTCAGGTTACAGAGGTATTTATACTTTAGAGAGGTATATACAGATGAAAGCCTGCTGAATTTTTATTCACAAGGTAAATATCTTTCATTAGATATAAAAAATAGATAAAATAACACTTGTGTTGGATAAAATAAGCTTTGAGCAAAGCCAAGTTTACAGATTCAGTGTCTTTTACCTTCAAAGCAAAAGACAAAATACCAGTATATTTTTAGGGGCCAGAATAGGTCAGAGTGGGCACAATTCTGGCCTTGCATAAGCGGCAAGTCAGAAACAAATCCGGTCACAATTTAGGATTGATTTCTGAATGATTCCCTAAAGTATTCAAAGACGTTTGTAATTTGTGTGTAAATTATTTCTCTGTTTCCTTTTTCATTATCCCTTTGTTAGCAGTCATTTGCTGAGGTACTGATAGAAGACCCTGTGTTGGTGCAAGGAATTGCTTTGTCACTATTAGAGATGGAAGTAGATGAAGAGAAGAAGTCAGGCAGAGAAAACCAGTTATTTGTCCTGGATTCCTTCTCCCCTCTCCTGGACCTAGTCACATTCTGCCATTGGCTGATGGAGGTGGCAACACAGAAGACATGGTTAGATAGGTTAGTGCTGGTTTAGCTGTGGTGATTTCAGAGAGGTGCAGTTTGTAGGAGAAAAAAATACTGCTTTTAAATAGGCCACCTATTATAGTTGGAAAAAAATCCAGAGAGAAGGGGAGTTCCTGCATTTTTGCTGTAGGAGCTGTTTGCCTGCATGAGGAGATGAAGAAATGAGTTTAGTTCCAAAAGTTAAGGCTGTGCTGCTCCTCAAAGCTTGACAGGAGAAACTCTTTCCCAGTGAAAATACCAAAATTCTGTCAAAAGGAGCAGGTAGAATTCACTAATCAAAAGACCATGAAGACGCTTCCTGCTGAGTTTTACACACTTACCTATTTTAACAGCCTTTTAATGAAAGGTAGTGCAATATAAAGAAGAGGGACACAGCAAGTACGAGTTTTGTTCACCACCAGAGGTAGGAAAACATCAAAATTGCTCTAACTCTGCTGATCTTTACAATGATAATGCTAGGAAAGAGAAGTCAGTGTCATTCATGGGGCTACCAGCTGGAGGAGGTGACAATTTGTACAGGAAGACAAAGAGGATAAGGACTGAGGTAAGGGGAAGACTACAAAAGGTATTGTTGAACTACTGTCTTGGAGGCAGGTTATTGGTGAAAATTCTTCTTGTTCAACTCCACACTTACATGACACTTTTATTAATGATATCAGTATAAAACATAAGGAGGTGTTATTAAACCCAGGACATTGCAGTGCTGGCAGATAAAACCATAATGGAAAATAAATTGAATACCTTGCAGGAAGAACTCACAGTTCTAAGGATTAGAGCAGTAGAGAGAAGATAAGCATCAATAACACAAATCTTAAGGTTATGCATAATAATAGAAAATTCTCCTGTGGGCTTTGAGGTTTATTACTTGTAAGGAACAGAGAAGGAGAAAGAACTGGGTGAGGAGCTAACCATGGGATGATTGCAAACTGCCAACATATCACAGCTGTGATGGGCAGGAGAGCCATTATTTCAAACTGTGAGTCAGGCAATGAGTTTTTAGATAGAGGGGAAATTGATGCCTGTATGTGGTTCTGGTGAGATCTTACCTGCATTATTAAGTATAATTTGGAGATTTGTGTTCAGGTAAGATAAATTCAGCCTGGAATGGGGGCAAAGATGATATGCTGGCATTCTGGGGCAAAATAGAGGACACATTTTACAAAAACAAATCAAATAGATTGGCTTGTTTATCCTAGAGAAAATTAAGGCTGAGAGAAGATAAGATTTTTCTCCATAAGTACACCAGAAAGATAAGCACTCAGAATGGAGGGAAGCTATTAAACTAAAGGCCAATTTTGGCAGCAGAACAAATGGATCTAATCACTGTGAATAAATTTAATCTTGAAATTAATAGGGGATTTCTAAGAATTGGGCAACAAAGTTCTGAAAGGGAAAGAGCAAACAGTAGAAGACTAACAGTTTTAAAGTGGGGCTCGATTCATTTATGGAAAGGATTTGTGGGATGTGATTGCTTTCAATAGCAAAGATGGGTGTGCAGGATAGATGATGACATTTTAGTCACGGGGGTTTTTTTTTGTCTTAACCCTTTCCCTAATTTTCCTCTTAAAAATTCAGATCAGTCTGTATCAAGAAGCCAGCAGTATTTATTTTTTTCAGCAGCTGAAAACCTAGACATCTTTAAGATATGTGAGCCATGACCTCTCAACTTAGTTTGATGGAAAATCTAATTTTCTGTCACAAATCTTTCTCACTGAATTAAGAACCTCTTGAACAATAATCTGATATATGGAAGTTTCTTGACCAAACTAACAAACAGGTTAATCTACTTCAGCCAAAAAATTCCATGAAGCAAGGAGGTCTCTTTTCTTAACAGTTTTTATTTCTTGTTTGGATACTCACCTTTCTAACAAAATAGAAATTATAGTTTTACAGATTCTGGTTGAGCTTTTCCTTCAATTATACAGAGGCATATGTACAAACACAAGTATTTTCTGGTAATTAATAGCAGGTAAGGTTACACTGAGACATTTCACTTACCTTTTTTTCATGAAACCCGTCAGAACTTAGTATCTTGAAAATTCTGTCTCAGTATTGGGACTCATTAATACTCACCAATTGCTATAGAAGTCACCTAGAGCAGACAGATGGGCTGTCCAGGTCACTGTCTGGCTGCATTTCTTTTGGGAACAGGACTAAGAGGACGTACTCATCTGAGGTGACTTACTTACAAATCCCTGAGAAACAGCAAGAAATTGTCATTTTCCAGTATGAGAACTGAGTGGAAAATTGTGACAGAAAGTGAGACCTCAGACACATATGTAAGACCGGTAAGCATAACATTATCTTCATTTTAGAGCAGATGGTAAGTCAGTCTAAATATTAATATAAACCTATATAGCTTATTTAATGTGGTTCTTGGCAATGATGTTTTTACATCTTCTGTTGATGTGATGAAGTTCACAGTTCATTGCAGTATGAACTGGTAGAGGCTCAGATTCAGACTGAAACGTCAGAAAGGTTAATGATCTCTTTTCCTGTTATGCAGTGTTAAATGTAGTTAAGTTGTGGATTCCTCTATCTCGTAAAATAGCTTTTGTCCGACCTGTCAGAATGAGGCCCATTACTTGATGGTCTCTCCATTCCTGGAGTGGAAGGTCATTTACAGTTACAAGTACACATTTACACTGTACATACTGATCCTTTCAGCCCCCATTGCTTCTCCTTGTCTTTCCCCTCAATGATTTCTCCACTTTTCAGTTTCTCAGTATTCCTCTTCTACCATTTGATGACAAGGGACATTTTTTGATAGAAAACTAGAGCTAGACAGTGCAGCTTTAGTCTAAATGTTGCTTCTTTTTGGTTTTGTTTGACACAGTCATCTTTTTAATGTATTTTATTGTTCTCTATTTTTCCCCTTTACACCATAACAACAAGCTGATGTGTGTGTTGATGGCTGTTCTGTACAGACTCTTTAAATGTTTATACTGGTTAACTGAAAGGAACGTTTATAATAATAACACAGACCTCTTTGTTTTAAGACCCTAGAGTTGATTGTGGCTGTGCCCGATATGATTCTTTATTCATGCTCACGGTGTCTTTCATGTATTATTTTGTCTCTCCCCCCCCCCATTTATTCTTTCCTTTACTTTGTAGGCAGGGAATGACACCCGATTTTAAAAGATTAAGAGCTATGTTTTCTAGGTCGTCTTTGTGTTTTTATCACATTCTCACAGCATAGGCTCTCTGTGACCTGATTGTTTGACTGATAAAACACCCAATGTGATGTTAGGAGGAAGCAAGGGAGTACCTTACTCCTTTGCACTCTGTACCAAAAAGTCAAAGCTTTTCTTTCTGATGTCATCTTACACTGTATGAGATGAAGCATCACAGACCAGATCAATATTTCTGTGGTCTTGTATCTGAAGGAGTGCAGCGGTGGATCTGTAGGGAGGGAATACTAAAAGCAGAAAGTGCCCAGCTTCTGACACTTGGCGCTTTAGAAGTTTCCTGACCTACTGGCTGCATCCAGTAGCTGCTGGTGGGCTGCTCTCATAATTCATTAGAAGGAGAGGTTGTGTTAGGGTTGTGTCATACTGGGGCCATCTAGAATAAATGTTTCTAAAGTTATGAAATCTCTGTTTTAACAACAAGGATGTGTATGAGCTCTACTTGCCTGTTTAAGCTTCCTCGCTGGCAGTCGTCTTCCCAAATTTTAGTCTAAAATAATGTTATTCATCTCTCTGACAAAGGCTATATTTTCTAAATAAGAACAGTTAGCCTGTTTCCCTTTATTTTTCCCTCATGACATTACAAGCTTTCAACTGGCTGCCCTTTGTGAGTGTTGTCCGTGTCAATTGAATGGGCAATCCTGAACAACCATCAGCTATCTGGTTACAGCACTTGTTTGCTTCCTATCAGTCCCACCATTTCAGATGCCAAGAAATATTTTAAGTTGAATGCAGGTGTCTCACTGAAATGAACCTGATGGAGGTAGATTTCTAAACACGGGCTGTTTACAGCAGAAGGAAAGTCAATTTTTCAAATGTATCCATGTGGGTTTGGTTTTAGGTTACATAAGGCTTTTGCAGTGGAAACGGGTTTGGCAGAGTTCTGTTTGTCCATTAATGAATCATTCTAAAGTTAACCACAAAACATCATGAGAACATATTCATTTTCTTACAAAACTCCTTTGAAAACCAGACCATCATCCTAATATCACTAAATTAAGGCCTAGAGTGACCAATTCTATTCTCGTTCTAAATCTAAAGGGGGAAAGAAATAAAAAGGACTTCTGATTTTGTTACAATTTTAATTTTTATTCTCAGATTGGTTTCTTTCTGTCATACTCCATGTTGATAGATAATTTTGCTTTTATTTTTGCAGATATTTTCCATGTAGCTTACCAATAAGCACGCAAGAAATTGACAATCATATTGGAAAGTTTAGTGTCTGCACAAGAGATCATATAAGGCAGGAGAATTATTGAATTTGCAGAATAAGCAAAAAGATGTACATTAAATTATAAAAGCAAATTCGTTTAGTCTTCAATGCTGGGGGTTTTTTTCTTATTTAATAATTTCCTCTTTGTACAATGTATATAAACACTGATAAAAGTATCACATACTGCCAGACCATGGACATTTGTTCTTTAAAGCTTTCCCCAAAGTCTCTTTCTTGCCTTTAGTTCAGTCATGACCTGTACTTTGCAGCATGGTGGCAATGTAATTAAAAATTTACCAGGGAAAAGGAAATAGGTTTTATTTGGTGTCTATTCCTTTCCCAGCCTGTTTGCACTTGGCTGCAGTGTCCAGCACTCTGCTCTACTGAGCAGAACTGAGCATACAACTCACTAAACGCAAACGAAGGAAATGTTTCCTCAGTCTCTACATTTAGTCATATTTCAATGATAGCAATGCATACAAATATAACAGAATGCCCTACCTTATTCCTCCTTTCTTTAATTAAGGTGCTGAAGTACTATAAAACAGAGAGTAGTTTATGTAAAGTGAGCAGCAGAGGAAATGCTTAACACATTGTTTTCCCTTTCCTTAGCTCTTGTGTCTATCTGGAATAAGGAAGATGTAATTTATCCTGGCCTGTCAGGTCATTCAGAAAAATGCTCTGTTGGCAGGCATTCAGCAAGCCTCCTTGTGTTATTGGATCCACCCTCCCCATATCCTGGACAGATTTCTTCCCTAGAAGAAATGCTAGCAGCATTTTCTTCCTCACACTGCACTAATATTAATGGGTTTTTTCAGACTTAACCCTAAGAGGGGATCAGTTAATTCTGTTTATAATCAGCTGGGTGACAGTCCTGCACAATATTTGGAACAGTATCATTGATGACTGCAGGAACTGTAGTGGGTGTGTATTAGGAAATGACATAAAAATAAATGGTGTCACATCAGTGATTTATTCAAAGTCTAGGACTTGGGTTAGTGATGAAGCATAGCTAAAAACACACAAGAGAGGACTGATGGAGGTTGGAGATGAATTGGATTCAAAAGGCAGAGGTGAAATCTTGAAGCCAGTGGTATGCAAAAGGCTAGCAATCACAAACTGACCTTGAAACACGCTTTCTTCTGGCATGGTAAAACCATGAATTCCCACTATTTTCATTTGTCCTGTCTTCCAAAAAGAGAAGCATGGTCAATGCTATTTGCAATGGGAAACATCCATGCCAGCCTGATGCAATAATGCTGGTTCAAAAGCTACCTTCTAGGGTATTCTTCCTCAGACATGGCTTTCTTCTTTTATTCTTTTCTTTTTTTTTTTTTTTTAACATCCTGTATTTAATAGACAGTGTTTGGGAGCTGCCCTTGCTTTATATGTGCTAAGTTTTTGTAGGGCTCTATGCAGCGTTATCTTACACAGCTGTTGTGCCTCTTCCAGAGACAGCTGCTTTACAGTGGTGAGCTAAGTGATATCATGTGTGATATTGAATTCATAAGCCAAGAGAGACTCCTTGGAGATGTTGTGCCTTCTCTGTGCTTATATCCACATCTCTTTCCATGTTCCTTAGCACACTTTTTCCATTTCCCCTCATCTCCCTCTTGCATCCCTGATGCACCCTGTGCTCAATCCCTCACCACCAGGGAGTATCCTTAGCCCATTCCTGAGTATAGGAAGTGCCCATGGTTTGCTGTCTAGCCAGGCAAGAAGCCCTGCTTTTTGCAGCAGGTTTGTAGCTGTGCACGTGCTGACTGCCTGGCTGTGATGCTGGGAACCCAGCTGGCTGCTGCCTCCTCAGAGCTGAGCAAGCCAAACAAAACAGCCAGGGATCAAGCCCTTCTTGCCTTTTCCCTGGGCAGGGAGTTCTCCTCGCTAGCTGAATGCTGATTTTGCAAAACTGGAAGGAACTTATTATCCCCGAGACCTCTGTTCATACATCAAATCTATTTAAAATTAGTCAGAGGGTTCAAAAGTTGTTGGAGATGAACCACCTAAGGAAATGAGGCTAAACTATTTCCTGTGTGACGCACCACTAGTTTTTTTCTGAGCTTAAAAATGAAAAATATATGTTATCGTGACATTCAATTGTCTCTTTTCGGGTCACTCCTAGTTAGGGAGGGAAACACATCACATGCACAGCAGCTGTGACTTGCAAGCTTCTGAGCATGAATTGCTTTTTCTAGACCAGTGTCCTACACACTCTCTTTCCTTACATTGGAGATGATTGTAGAGAAGTCCTAGGGTCAGTACTGCCCCCAGAGATGGCAAGCTGCACCAGAACAGACTTATTCCACCACGACATGGTTTTCATCCTGTCCCAGCACAAGCAGGACAGTGATTCTGCACTGTATGGATGAGATCCACTGGCCCAAACAAATTGATGCCATGGCAATCCCTCAGAAAAAAAGCCTACTGCTGTGTGGTCAGAGCTGCCAGCTCACTGCTGAGCAGGAACCTTCAGAGCACTGAAATGCAACTTTTGGCAGCATACAGCTATGTCCCTGGGGGCTGCTGCACTCTGCAGCCACTTGGTGGGCACCCAGGCATTGAGACCAGCTGTGCATCCTCCTTGGGCCAGCCAAGGTTCTGCTTCATCCAACAGACTGGCTTCTATTCCCTCTCACAGACATGTCTTCATTTCTGATCAGATCCTGCAGCACTGAAGTCTTCAAGGGCAACTGAGCAACTGGTTGAAAAGAATTGATCTTCCAAACATTTGGAGCTCTCTTACTGTCTAAATGTGGAATGGTTTCTTTGCCGCAGAATGGCAGCAACCCTGTTTTTCATTTCCAGATGTCTCCTCTCCTCTGTAAATCATTTAGTGGCCGCTGCATCATTCTGGATCAGTTTTTGCTGATTTAGCGTCAGTGGGTATTAGCTAACTTATCAAACTCACACACAGGAGGCAATAAATGCAACCAACAGAGACAGTGATAAGGTGGTCATGCACCTGTTATTCCAGAGTATTATATAAAAACGGAGCAAATCTTGTAAAACCTCCTTACATAGGAAAAGGAGATGGGTCACGGGCTGTGTCTGCACCGAGGGACCCACTGGTGCTGCGAGTGTTGCGGTTGCCCACCCAAAACAGGACAAGGTTGATGGCGATTCCCTTCAGCTGGTGTGAAGGAAAGCTGTTTGTGTGATGCCAAGGGTGTGCTCTGCAGCACCTGCCACAGCCTGCTGGGTTGACAGCCAAGACACATGGGCTGTGCCATGAAGAAGAGCACAGGCTTAACCAGGCCAGACTCACTGTGCAATAAGTCCTCGTGCAGACCAGTCTGTTAGATAGTGTTCTAGGAATTTCAGAATGAAGTAATTCCCTCTGTTTGAAACCTCAGTGGGCAGCTTTATTATATTGCCCTTGGTTATAGGCTGAACTATTTCTCAGGAAGGTACTGCTCGTGTCTGCCCATTTACTTCTAAGGCAATTGCTCACCACTGTTTTTTTATAAATTTTATATTCCTTGTGCTCAAAAGAGTTGGTCTCTGGGCAATAAATCAATTCTCTACAGCAGAACCAAAGTGTTCTTTGGTAGACCTATCTGCAAGTTGCCACTATCCCAAGTCAAGTTAGTACTTAGTTAAGAGAAGGAAGACAATCCTTATAAACATGGGGTTTTTTCCCCCTCTTTGGTCTTTCCCTTTCCTGCTATACATGCAACAACAGTTGTCCTTGATCTACAGTGGAATTAGTGTCTTTTTTAGCACTCCTGGAGTTCAAAGTGCCTGTGATACTTTTGAAATATGACTTAAACAGTTTGGAAAACTACCACTTGTTCCTATTTGAAAATTAGGATTATTTTAAAATAAATATGCAAAAGTTTCTGAGGCTCCTTCCTATCAAGAGTCAATGGGACTTATGTAGGATTTGTGAGGGGATGAGTGTAGTTTTTGCATTTGTGGGGGACAAACCGATTTTCCAGACAAGTGATCTTGAGAAAGAATTATTTGTACATGTTTGAAAAATGTGACTATCTGTAAATATTTATATTTTATTCACAGCTGGTTGAATGTTGAGAATGTTTTCTGATTTATAAATAAGGTACTGCCTCTAAGTCTGCTGCTGCTGCTGCTACAGTTTCATTATGCCAGGGCTCAATGAGAAATGTTTTTCTTCTGTGACTTTCAATGATCCCAGTGAATGATTATAGCATAAAACTAGAGTAAACGAAAGCACACAGAATTGCAAATCTGCAATGGTTTAGTAGGAAGAGCTGCCAGTCTTTATGACGGCAGGCACAGAATTGATGTTCACTATATTTTAGGAATGACATGTTAAGCCTAACAAGTCAGAGCAGTTCAGCAGGTGAAAGAAATTCGAAAATTCTGGGAGTGAAAAAGAGGATTGGCTTCTTTGATGGCATTCAAGACCAGGTTTATGGGGCTTTGGGCAACCTTGTTTAGTGGAAGGGGTCCCTCCCCCTGGCACAGCTGTGTGATCTCTAAGGGCCCCTCCGACCAAAGCCATTTTATAACTTCAAATTCTGATTTCAAATTAAAACCAATGGAGAAAACCTTTAGTTAACTAAAGGAGAAAATCCAGATACCTCTCTGGAGTTTCTAAACATCATTGTGTTTCAGTTGGAAACACTGCATAATTTTGACAAATAATAAGTGAGCCAGAATAAGGCCATTAAGTATGATTTTTCTCCTCCTGTGGAATAGAGCTTGGTCTCAATAGTTTTATGCCCACTTACTACTTCCTGGCTTTTACCTGTGTTCCTGTGTACTAACAAGGTACTGGCAAGACATAGATATATTTTTATATATTATTCAATGCTGATTAGCTGGAAGTTGAGCACAGACCACTGTGTGCTAATTGAAGAATCTGGTTTGAAGATACAAATAAAACATGTCTACTTTGGACCAGGCTGACTCATAGTTCCTATTACTACTTTAGTGCCAATATGAAGAGGTTTTTTGGGGTTTGTTTTGTCTTGTCACTATTTCTTTCACCGTATATTTCTCTTGCACTGAAATTAAAAAACACATAAACTGTGTGACTTTCTCCAGAACTCATCTCATCTCTGATAACTGATCCACAAGGCCCTGTGTATTTATACCTGTTATATGTAAGGGATCAGTAAAATGCATGTTGTTGAAGTTACCTAAAGAAGCTGAGTGGTTCAGAAGTAGATTATCAGTTCACCTTTCAAAAGGTGACTCTTCTCAGCTCCCATGCCTTTCTTCCAGAGGCTTTCATTTCCCCTCAGCTGGAGAGATGGGGACCCCAAGACAGGATGCTGAGCCCTTTCACTAAAAAGAGAGAAGCAGCGGGCTGCAAAGCCCTCCAAGTACATCAGGATGCTCCCAAGTGATTTGGAGAGGGACTGTTGGATTTTGGCACGAAGGCGAAGTGGCAGCTTTGAGGTAGTGTTTGTACTTTCTCAGTGGTTACTTGAAGGGAAAGGGTAAGCCAGTGGCAGGTGTGGAAACTCCAGCAGAGGGGAGGAGGCTGGGATGTGGCCACAGTGTCTAGACAGTGGCGTGGCTCCTTCTGCTGCACAGTCTCCCCGTGGTACCACATGGGTGTGGCTGCAAGGCTCCTGATGGAGAGGGACATAGAAAACAGCAGCAGTCCACAGGCACAGGGCTGATTAAGGCTGTGGATGCTAATGGACATTTGCTCCTAAATTATTTCCAGCCTAGATGTGGACATAAATTCTGGTTGTAGTTCTGCTGATGGGTGCAGAACTGCTCTGGGCTTTTGCATACCAAGTGTCCAACTAGCTAGAGAGTGGCACATTAGAGAAAGGCTCCTCTAATAAATATTTCTATTAATATTTTAATTTTAGACTAAGACGTGATAGTTACTAAAAAATAATAAATGTAAACATACAATTATGACTATAGGTTTTGTGTTTTGCAAATTCTGATTTATCCAGTGTCCAAAGATGAGAACGTATATCTTGTATTAAACTGCCTGTGGTTCTGAATCCTGCACTGACTACATTACAGGTTAGGCACAGCCTTTAAGCCTTCACCGGGTAGTGAAATCAAACTTCTTCTACACAACCCCCTAATGCTTATTCTGTCTTTAAAATAGCCAGCATAAATTATTTAGTTTAATGTACTCCTAGGGTTCTTGCCACCTCAGTAAACTTTGTGAGTGTACAAAGAAGTATCTGCAAACTGCAGGCTCTTTTGGGGAAGTACTACGGAATTTGTGAACAAAACTGTATGAACCAGAATTAAATAAAATCATTCTGAATTTATTTACAAAACTGACTTAGCTGTCTATGGGGCCTGAAATACTGGTTGAAATGTTTTTTAAATGTTTAACCTCCTTAAGGTTTTGGAGTTTCATAGTTCAGATGTTTGTAATACTGTACATAATCTAGAGGGGTTTTTAAATTATATTAATAGAAAATGTTTCAAGTGTTTTGGCTTTGCTAGATTCAGTGTGCATGTAAGTCCTAGATGATGTTAAGAAAATACAGTCTCTTGATAGGGTAAAATTCTGAAACTCAAAAGAAGAATTATTTTTGAATATTGCTGTAAGTAAGTAGATCTGATATAGATATTTATTGTATGTCTAATGAATGTTTAATATAGACCCAGTATAGCCATTTCCATACAAATGCATCACAATTTAAAACTAGCTCTTGTTCTGAGCTCATCTTTTTCACGTGGACAGTATGAATTTACAGACTCTTTATTCAGAATATTATGAATATCCCTGTAAACTATTTTGCAAGGTGAGGAAAAGAACAGTGTTCAGTGGTTTAGTGGGATAACATTAAGAATAGTACAAAGTGTGCTGATGAGTAGGAAATATGCCCCCTGGTTTCTTTATGAGTAGAAAGGATTAATGGTGGGATGCTAAGCAACAACATTGACACTTTTCTCGTACTTCAGCAGAAATACCAGATAAACATCATTGATATGAGTGATAAATTGTAGAGGAAGTAATGTGCAGTAGATCAGAGAATGAATGAGTGGGCTGTGCTATCCTGTGAATTCAATATAACTTGTGAAACAATTTGTGATGAAACGTAAATTCAAACAGAATTGGGCTTGATTTTATTTTTTTTTTAGCTCTGTGCTCATATGTAAATGTTCGGTATTTTACTGTTTTTATTCCCAGATAAGTTTATGTTTCTGAGACCTTTCTCTTGCACACAATATCTGGAGATTGAGCACAAATTCCCATAAAGAAGAAGAAGAAGAAGAAAACAAAAAAGTCTAGCCTATTTTCACTAAGAAACAGGCCACACTTGGCATAACCCCATAGCCCAGTTAATGTATGTCCTTTCTACAGGGTGTGTAGCGTGCTGTGAAGCCGCCTAGAACTGCATGTTCCATTCTGCTGGGCAAGAACACAGCATGCGGGCAGCATCCAGGTCTGCCATTTCATATGCCCAGGTACGGACAGGGGCATCCGAGCAGCCTTGGGAGCCCCTCGGCAAGGAGAGAGCTGTGAGCAGGCCAGCTGCTCCAGAGAGCCGCGTTTGGCAAACGCTGGGGGTTTGTGTCGCGCTGCAGGTGCTGACTGCCCCTAACCCCAGTGACCGTGGGTGGGCAAGGCCACACCCAGGGCTCTGGGGCGGCCTGAAGCCCGGGGCTGGAGCAGAGTTTCAGCACAGCTCAGTGATGATGAAATGTGACTCAGGGTCACACTGTCGAATCCCCGAGTTCTGCAATTAGCTCATCATCTCTCTTGGCTCCTTCCTGCTTCTGCTGCCTTACCGTAACCTAAGTACCAGCGGCTACCACAAAGTGGCTGCTGTGTTAATTTGTAGATTTTTCTAAAGCATTGTAAAGACACATGTAAGATGAAAAGCATTAAATCTAAAATTTACCTTAGTTCTTAAATGCCACCTTCACAATTTTTATCATGCTGGTCATCGCAGTACAGAGGAAGCAGAGCTTGCAAATCTGGCTGTAGAAGATTCCAAGAATGTCCATACAGAAAGAAGTTTGACAGAGGTAGAGCTTATCTGGGCTGGTGATGCACAGCAGAAAATTACATATTTAAATTTTACTTATTTTATGCTGTGTCCCTGTTTGTCCCAGCATGCCCTGAGAGGTCAGTTCACTGGGCACTACTATAGCCTAAGAAGCCTCTTAGATGAGGTCCTTTGTCAACAGAGACAAATACTTCATAACTGGACTGTCTCAAGAAAAAAAAAAATAGCAAGAATTAAAGAAGAACCCTGCAGCTAATGCCAGATTTGCCTTACATTTGCAAAAGTGTTCCTGGGGGCCAGAGTCCTCGGTCAGTGCATATTGCTAAGTAAAGGTAAATACATATCTGTAAAGGCAATGGTAGTCTGAGAGTGCCTTGAGGTGTATGTTCTGCCAATCTTCAGGCAATTTTGGGGGGATGGAGATTGTGCAGGGTCTCCTGCAAAAGCCAGCATACAGATAAAGAAAACTTTGAAAATGTTCTTGCTCCTAATCCCAGCACTACTTGTAAGGGAAAAACAAAAAGATAATCTCATTTTCAGGATGTAAATCCATTTATTTAATGATTAAGCTTAGGTAGCAAAGGTTGTTTACCCTTTACATTTTATTTATTAAGATTTAAATGAAACCTGTTAATAAGCTGCCGACACGTGACTTTTTGGAAGTTAGGAAAGGAGAGAAACAGCACACAGCAGTTTAGGAGATGACCCTGCATCAACTGCTCCTTTCAGAAAGCACAATTTTTTTACCATGCCACAAGGATCTCCATTCTCAAAACTTGTGTCTAGCAAGGTGTGCCCCTCTGCTGACTGCCTGTGTGACTCTGTTATTGCCAGCAGACAGATGGGTTTAGAAGTATCCCCCAGCACAGTGGTTTTGCTTTTGGTCACCTTGCTCCCCAGCAAAAGAGAGGCTCGGCAGGAAACACAGGAAAACACATGTTAAGGCTCAGGCAGAACACAGGAGGCTTGTGTCAAGGCTGGAAGCTGTAGTTACAAGCCCAGCCAGCAATAAAAGTTGAGAAGGTGCTCCTCAGCCCTCCCTGCTGTTTAACTGCTCTGCTCAACTGCAGCTGTTCAACCACTTGCAGGCATGTGGAGCTAAACCTGTTTGGGGTAGCTCTTATCTGGCTGGTAGTTGCTGGAAAGTAAACCCGTCACAGGTTCATTGTACAGGCAGTTTTCCTTCCTTTATTTGCCTTGTTTTGTTTGGTGTTGTCTAAGCCATTGTATTTTGTCTCAGACTGCCCTGAGAAGCTTTTAAGCTTTATAGTATTTTATGTGTTATCATAAAATGTTGCACACAGACCCTTCACAGCACATTTACTCCTAAATTTAGAAGGAGTTTTCTCTGGACACAATAAGAGACAAGATAATAGTAATCCCAGAGCAGATTTTAGTAGACTCAAATTTCAAACTCCTGCTGCCCCCACCTCAGATAGTTTCAGTCTGTGGGTTCAAGAGTCTCAGTGTCCTGCCCTGAATTCATTTGGGAGTTAGGACCAAGAGTGGTGGCTTCTCATAGCAACTCTTGATTGCCATGCTAGTTTCTCAGCAGGGACTGAATCAGCCCTGATTTTTCTGCACCAAGGAGCTGAGTTCAGCTGCAGAGCCTATACACATACAATTCATTCCATGCACTTCCTGCTGCTCTTGGAGTCACAAGGATGTCAGGTAAAGAATAAAGCCATGGTGCTTTTCAAGAGCATCCATTTTGTGTCAGAGAAGGCATTTCAGACCACTGACTCTGCTGGGATAACCAGGACAGAGATCTGCAAGTCCTAATGCTGTGCACCCTGAGCAGATGCTGGTTTGTGCCTCTTGTAAATTGTCGACAGCAAGAAAATGTTTCAGTACCCTATAATTCTTTGGAGAGTTCTGCTGTTATACTCCTTCCAGGAAGTTAATGTATTATCTTACAAGCAGTTGCACATTGTCCTTTTACACTTTCAAATGATTCATCCAGGAAACTGACACCTCCTAGAAAATGTGTGCATACATATGAATGCCCTTTTATTTATTTAATAGCACAGAATTTTCTTTAAGTTGTCTGTTCTCCTCCTGTGCTTTGACACTTTGAGTCTCTCCATCAGCCTGTGGCCCAGCCACACTCGCTTTCCTATCACTTGATATGCTGCTTTTCTGTGCTTCAGATACAAAGGAAGCCGAGAGCAAAACCTCACCTGCTGGGTGGAGGCAGATGTAAGAGCTGCCCGAGAGCAGTGAATGTGGGGGTGGCTGCAGTATGGGAACTGGGGATGGCTCAGTTTGGGTTCCAGGGATCCCTGCAGCATGGGGATCGCTGCAGCACACCTGTTGCATCTGGGTCAATGTGCCCTGCACAGGCTGCCACAGAAACTGGCACTCATGCCAAGAAAGGCAGCCACACAAGTTGCTGGAGCAAAGGCTTTAGTTAAGAATTGCTCCTGCCCTTTCCACTCTTTCGGTCTTTTTTTCATCTCTATTTATCAGTTATCACTAGTTAATGTTTCATTTTCTGGTCTTGTTTAACTGAAACCAAGAAACCAAAAATTGTAGACAGCAACTGCCAACTAGTTACAATGAAAGCAGAAATTTAGCTTCCAGCTTGCCTGTATTTGGAGGGCGAGAGCAGGAGTTAATTCAATTGCTTCCTTATCTTCTGAACTATTCTTGCTACATATATTTGTGGGTGCTAGGTGCTTCTGGGGTGAACAGGCCCTGCCTTTGCTGTCCCTCTCTCCCTTCTTCCCTCTGGGAAGGAAGGAAGGAAGGAAGGAAGGAAGGAAGGAAGGAAGGAAGGAAGGAAGGAAAGACTACTGTCTCTGGGGAGAAGCAGAAGATAGTTATAATATAAATCTTTAAGGAAATATATATATATATAAATATATATATATTTCATTTAGACTAGAATTAATTAATGTTAATGGGCATCCCCTGGATCTGAGAAGATTCCGCTGATAAGATCTCCATCTCATCAAGAGGTGCTTCAAAGGAATGACTTATTTCAGACTCCTGAGTTTGGATGAGATGTTTTGTATCCTGGAAGTCCTTCTTTCTCTCCCTGGGGACTCAGGGGAGGTTCTGACATTGTCAAAAGCTGTGTTTGGTCAAGTGAATCCTCTTACTTCCCTGATTTTGCTGTCTTCATGTTACATACAGTTGAGCTGCAGCCGGATGAAGGAAAGGTTGTGGATTGTAGTCTGCATCCACCCTTACTGGCTTACCTAGGCCCCAGCAGTGTGTCTGAGTAAAAGGCAGAAGCACTGGGTAGAGCAGAAATGTTACCTTACAAAAGACAGCAAAGGACTCCTGCAGCAGATGCTGTCTTGACGGTAGATGTTGGAAGCAGGATGAAAGAAGACAGCGTAGGACGGTGAGTTTAGTGCAGTGGTGCCATCCTGTTCTTCCCTTCCCCCAGACTTTTTCTTTGTTCCCAGATCTGGCCCATGAAACCAGGTCAAGGCTCTTAGCCATACATGTTTTACAAGTACTAGTTACGTGACATGGAACGAGTGAGCATGACAAAGCATGTTGGGGGGGAGGGTGGTAGGATTTGGGGATTTTTTTCACATGATGTGGAAAATTGCTTCTGTTCGGGATTAAACTGTGTTTTAGCTATTTCTTGGGAAATGGCACTGCAGATCTTGCCTCTGTTTCTGCGCTGATCTAGAGGCAGTGGGATGTTCTTTCCTCTCCGCAGTCAGGTGCCACGTCATAGAAGAGTGACAAAGCATTGGGACTCTGCTGCAAACACGGCTACAGAGAAGTCACCCTTGGTGTCCCGCAGTGAGGTGGGGAAGAACACTCACAGGCAAGCTCACAGAAGTCTTTGGCTGCCAAAATCAATGAGGATGACGCACATCTGGACAGTGCATGTGCTTCTGCCCCGGGAGGAAACCCTGCTCACCCTGCTTGCTCTCGCTCTGCTGGTATCGTTTACGGGCTGTGATGTAAAACAGAGGAAATGGGGAGTGCAAATACCAATCTCACCCTGAAAAGGATCTGGTTTCCTCAAGTGTAGTTTGTGCTTATCATTCTTGTGCAAAAGTTAGTAGGTCACAGCTGGTTAAACAAACCCTGCCCAATTATAATTTCCGTGCTTACAACACAGAGTACTTAACCTCTCATTACTCCTTTCCACCCAAATCAAAGGTCTAATCTTTTGCATTCAATTTTATTTTGGGGGGGTTTTTTTTCAGCGTAAATGAAAAAAGAAAACATTAAAACTCTGTAAAACTCACTTCAAAAAGACCTGATCTTAATCTCCAAGGTTAACTGATGTCTCCTATTTCAGAACTGCATATTGTACTTCATGTATATTCATATTGTCATGTACTATATTCTATATTGTCATGTACTTCATGTATATGAAGACAAGAAATGACATATTGCATATAAAGCCAGGAAAATTCATTATTAATGCAATAAATGTTGATTTTTTTTTAATGTCTTCTGGCAAAAAATGGGCTGCCTACTAGTGATTCACATCATATTTTAAAATAATGATGCAGATTCTTAATATATGTTAGTTGCATTGCCCTGACTGTCTCCTGTCCCAGCCAGAAAAAGCACATTCCTGGAGGAATTCCTTAATGCCCTTGATGCAGCAGCCTACATAATTCCTTTATAAATTAGATGCTTTAAGAAAGCTTCTTCCCATTGTTGTTCAAATTCAGGAGGTTTGGAAGATCAAACCTTTACTTTGTACTCTACACATCATAGCTAAATCATGTTATGTCTGAAATACTCTTGCTTCAAATCTGAGAGACAAATCTTATGTTCAAATAAAAGCTTAACCAAAATAAAACAAGAAAAAAAGGATTTCTGGGAAACGACAGGCACAAAGAAGCCTCAAAACACTATATACTTCTAACTCCTTGCAATAACTCCTCCTAACCTCAAACACACTCTGCTGTCTAAGTATGGGCACACATTCCTTAACTTGTGGATAATGACTCATGCTAACAAAGTGCTGGTCACGTACAAAACAATTCAAGAGAAGGTCAGTATTTGTTAATGCTAAAAGAGAATTTGTTCTAGGCACTAAGCCGTCCACAGCTTTTCGCATGCATTACAATATGGCTTGCAATTGGACAAGGGGAAAAACAGTTACAGTGACAATCTCGGTGCAGTCAGTGCGAGCCACAGATGAGGGATTTCGATGCAGCTACAAAAGGCATGCCAAAGGAAGCGCAGCTCTCTAACACAGCTCCCTCCACACCTTTCTCTCTGGCACCAGCCAGGTCATGGCCACCTCAGACTGAAAAAAAGGCTGGATTTACTGCTCCACTTGGGGTTAGGGTTATGCTTAGGGTTAGGCTTAAAAAAACCCACAAATCCTAGAGCTCCAGGGACACTGCAACTACAAAAGGCATGCCAGGGGTAGCATGCCCCAGCGTTGTTCCCTCCACATCTTTCTGCTTGGAACCTGCCCCAACCAAAGACTGTTTTTACTGCTCCACTTAGGGTTAGGGTTATGCTTAGGGTTGGTCTTAGGGTTTGATTTATGCTTTAAGAAAACCACAAAACCTAGAGCTCCAAGCATACTGGAATTTTAAAAGCAGAAGTTGCTTCCACAGATATTGACCATGCTCAATGACCAGCGCAAGGTAAGGCAAGGGCAGGGTGCTCACTTCTTCTCTCAGGAGGCAATAACTGCTGTGCTGAATCTCAGCAATCCCCACAGGAAATCTCTTGTGTGTAGGACTGGGACATGCTGAGGCCAGGCCTCTCCCACAGCTGTCCAGTTCCAGGAAGATGCGCAAGCTGTTGCTCATTCCGCACAGAGAAATTGCATTCCTGACTTCCAGCCCTCCTACAACCCAATCCTGCTCTGTCCTGGAGCTGTTCCCTCAACAGAGTTCATAAATTAGTTAGAGGAAAAGACCATGGGCCCCCAGGATTGGACTGGGTGTCTTCCACTCTGGTAGATGCATGGGAGATAGCCCTGGGATGCAGATACCTGGAGACCAGAATGGAGCAAATCTGATATGAGCTCTTTAGGCAAACACACAAATTTTCTGTCAAGGATTCAGACTTGTCAATTTAAAATGCTTTGGCCTTATAGGGACAGTCCCACTGAGCATTCCTTCTTCCCTGACCCATTGCAGGACAACAGTGTTTTCCAGTACCTACGTGCACAGATTTCACCCTCACTGTGTTGTCTTGCTCTTTCACTTCCTTTCTCATGGTTTCTGGGGACAAGGCTTTTTAAAAGGCAATGTTCCATTTTCTGCTTTCAGAAGGACCTCTCTGATGGCAATCTTCCAAATTTCTATTCTCAACTGCTCAAAGTTGAGCCAAGTGGAAGGGTTAAGAAGAATTCTGCTACAATTCATCTAACGGGCTTCCCAAACTTCCATTATTAAAGTACTGTATTTAACATTGTTTATGGAGTCTGAAATACAGGGGCAGGTCGCATGACTGAGAAGAATGCACTTGGAATACTGCATCAGCAAACAGCCTGAACAAATATTGAAAGAGGGCAAAAACCAACTGTATTGAAACAAGGTAACCCTTGAGCCTTTAGAGAAAAGCAAAAGTACTTAGCTAATAATAAGCAAAAATACAGGCAGAAATGAAAAAAAAAAAAAGAGGAAAGTAAAAGAGGAAGACAGGAGGAAAATGCAGGGACAAGGCAGAGACCTTTTCTTATTTTTAATCTTTTCAGTCACTCTGGAATATTCTTGCATCCTTATGACGGACAAAATTCTTTGTGGAGAAGAATTGTATTGATATTCTCAGTCCTCAGCTTCAGTCGGCCCCATTCTGCCTTCACTGTTGCTTCCAAAGTATTAGAAAAGATCTCAGCAAATTAATGATACCACCGGATCATGAACCCTCAGCAAACGTTTGCATGCCTTTTTCCCATCCTGCAACCAGTACTACTTGAGTCAAGCATTTCTGCCACATTCTACCAGAAGTCACAAGGAAATATTTTCTTTAACATCACCTCATGAGACGTGCAATGAGACTAGACATGCGACAGGCTGTTGTGAAACTGCAGCCTCACACCAGGATTGCTCAGAGCGGGGCACAGGGGAAAAGGGCCTATTTTCTTACTGCAGTACTCACACACAGCAGAGATGGGGATAAAATTGCACACAGGTGGAAATCTTTTGTTTAATTGCTGCTATCCTCAAGTGAATCAGTTCAACAGCATCTCTGCTTGGTTCCTGTGAAAAATGCTGTTACAGAAATCTGCCTTTCCACTCATTTTACTTTGAAAATTGATCATAGCATTTGTTTTCCATCCCAAACAGTTTGAGCCCATTCCTTGAACCAAATCTTTATGTAGTTTCTGACAGACTTAGGTGCCCCTAGGAGCCATTCCTCACAAACACATCCAGAATGGAAGTACTTGGTAGAGTACAGCCTGGAAGTACCTTTCCTCTCCTTCCCTTGGCTTTGGATAGTGACCAGCCTGTTCCTCTCCCCTTTACACTGAGTAGCCCTTGACAAGAAAGAGCTGGTCCTTGGGTGGAGTATGAGGTCTCTGCTTTCCCCAGAAGTCTGGAGGTACCAGCAGGTCCTCAAAGGGCATCTGTCACTAGGGCTTCTCTTGTTACCACCCAGGGTTTGTGGGACAACACTGCTGCCTTTGCTTCTTACCAGCTGGCCAGGAGCAGGTGAGGGCACCACTCAGGTCTAGGTCGCTTTTGTTCACAGAGATTTGGTTGCAAATATTAAGAGGAGTCCTACACAGAAGCTGTACAGCCCCAAACAAGCTGAGCTGTCAGAGATACCAACCAGCTTGCTCTGAGCTAACCAGGCCTGACAGTCAGTGTGTTCCTCCACAGCATTCCCATGGCTGCAGGACATTCCCCAGGAGGAGCTGCATCACCACCAGCTCTGCATGAGCAACTCTTCAGGCTGCACAGGCGCAGCCGGGGAGGAAGGCAAGGTCTCTGAAGGTCTTCGCCAGTAATAGCAAACCTCATAACTGTCAGCACAGAGGGGCTTTTGTGTTACAAACACACACGGGTTTCAAGTTTTTAGCACCATGGTCCTGAAATACATATGCCCAACCATGAAAATTTTCTAGCTCTAGCACGCTAGAAAAATGCTAGGTATAGGTTTATTATCAATAAAAATTTTCTGTTCTCCCTGAAGACAGATCAGATGTGATGCAAATGGTAAAAAGGGCTTTTGGACAGAAAAAGAGAAGATTTTTTTCATCTCTGTCCTTTAAAAAACAAAGACAACAGAAAAGATAGTCATGGTTTGCTTTCCTCCTGTATCATAGAATCCTCTTGTCTTTATGTCTTTGGACATAGCACAAGGCTACTGTCTCATTGTACTTGTATATTGTAGTTTTAATCAATTGCGTGATTGATTTGTCTGGAAAAAAAATCCTCCTTCCATTAGGAATACCCTCCAAGGAAAATGCACATGTGCCTCAAAAATAGAGATGACTCTTTGTAAGTAAGAACAACATTCAATTAGTTAAGAGAGTCCTATCTAATACGATGAGGAAAAGGCAACTCAGAGGCCACATTGATATGTGGTACACTCTGCTCTGACTTTGAAAGTAGGCCATGTATGATAAAAGAGAGAAGCATCTGCTATCAATCCTTGGGAAAAAAGCCAGTAAGATTAGTTCCAGGATACACGCCAAGATGCTGGACTAGTTCTGCTTCCATGGAATAGCTCCCACATCTTTACCTAGCTACTGTCAATCATTTTTTAAAATTGATTCTACCTCACAGGCATCAGGACATCTTATTCACCAAAGCCATCCAGATTTTATAGCATACTGCTATAAATCCTGATTCTCAGTTATGCTAAGTAGGTACTATGTGTCATTGGACCTAAATCAAGGCAGAAAATTGTATTCTACAAATCATTGGGAGAGGAATTACTAGAGGTGAAATCATAATAGCATTGGATAATTAGCTGAATGGCATTAAAATGAAGAAACATGAAGTGAGAATGATAATTTAAAGCTGCCTATTACCTTGGAACATATTAGTATTGCCAGCAAGGCTCACCTTTACTTTGGCTAATAAGGCACAGGATTTTTTTGCCAGCGTCACTCAAGGTGCCTCTCAAGCACATAGGTATGAAATTTGGCATTATGCAACTCCATGTGATGCTATACCCGAGGAAACCAATCCACCCAAATATCTTGCAGACAGCCGTGACAGACGTGTTAATCAATCAAAACTGCTGCCAGGTGGTAAGAGAGCTCAGAAGAGTAATTAACCAAAACTGAAAGTTCGTAGAAACGCCAGCATCTGTCATGCAAAATAACTCCATTTTGGTGACATCAGTGTGATTACATTCTGTCTCAGAGCTTTATTATTCTCTATATACACTTTTGTAGGGAGTGCTTTTTGGAGCTCCTGATGGAGAATCAAGTTAATAAGCCGTGAGCATGGAGATTTTTTTATTAGCTGTTAGAAGTTGGGTTCTTTGTCCCGTGGCAAGGAAGGAGCAAGCAGTGCAGAGGACATTGTTCTCTGAGGAGCTCGAGGCAAATGGAGGAAGGAAGAGTAGGCTCTGAGGGTAGGCTTTATTCACCCTGCAGCTTTGAGGATCCAGGAGCCGTGGGAGTCTTAGCTGTGAAGCAAATGCGCTCTGAATCACAGAGCTACTGCATGGTGCACCCTGTCTGTAACACTCTGGTAGGCTGAAACCTACCCTGGGGACTAAAATGTCTCTCAGGAAAGGAATCAAAATGTTTGTATTTTAAAAAGAAGTAAGGCGACTTCAAAATTCTCCAAATGGTCTATAAAAAAAAACGACTTGCACTTCATTTTAACTCAACATGGTTCCAGATAAGAGGGATAGTGGCAGACTTGATTAAACGAAATAGACACAAATATTAGTGATGTAGTAGATGCCTCTGACTGGGGACATTTACAGCAAAACACGTCTGAGAGGAATGCTCACAGAGAGGAATGTTACTGTAGTTAATAGACTGGATAATAATTCAGAAGGGAATTATTACTAATAATTAAGAAGGGAATTATTACTACTGCCTCCTATTCCTGATATTAAGATAATTTCCTATACAAAGTGGAAGAGCCACTAAAGCTTTTCAAAGTTTGCAAAAGTGTTTGTGAAACTTTGGAAACTAAATGACAGGATTCTTGGAGTCCAGAGCCAGGTTTAGCAGGAGCACTTTGCCCTGATTTTCATGAGACCTGGACTCACACAGCAATGCAGGGGACATCAAGTACCCAGCTAAACCATAATTGTGCTCTTCCCATGCAGAACAATGTCGTACAAGTGCTTCCCGGACCCAGCTGAGTAATCCTTGGATTGCACTGTGCTGTGGAATGCCACTCTATGCATCTTGGAAATACGTTACTAAACCAAGCTTAGACATCACTTTGTCATTTCATTGCAGCCTCTTTGTCACTCTCAATCCTTCTGTACTTCATTCTCATGCTTTTTTTAAAAAAAGAGTCCCCGTTCAACCACTTTTCCCATATAAAAAGCAATCTACACTGCAACTTTTTCTGTAGCTGCACATCCTCCTTTGAAAGGCAACTCCAAGGCTAGGATCTCGGTTTTTGTTTTTGTCAAACACACACAATTGCTTTTAAAAGTGGCATGGAGTTTGTATCAGTTGCAAGAGTAACAAGAAAATTACAGAGGCAAATAACAGCTTCTGGGATTGAACTTGGCAGAGGAGTTCAAATGAGGTCAAATGTGATTTAGTGTCACACTAAGCCCTGACGTGAAGAAGATGGAAACTGATTGCGCTGGCAATAAGGAACAAGAAAGATGAAGAATCTGATACTTGCATTTTGTCTTACTTCCTATTAACACATGATTTCTTATTTGAGGAAAACATTTCCGTCATGAATTGCCTTTATAGTACTATAAGCAGGGAAAAATAGAAATAAAAGCACTCGGTAGCTTTATCTCCTCACAAATCTCCGGGAAAATCATCAGTCTGCAATTACGTACAGCTCCACTGGACAGCACGAGCGTGACCGTACCGGGTCAGAGCAAAGGTCCATCAGCTCAGAGTCCTGCCTCCCACAGTGATCAAAAGCAGACTCGTGAGAAGATTACAGAAATCTCCAGAACAAGCATATGATGGTATTTACCGCTGATGTTCTCACGGCCTCCTCAGGCATTTCCTCAGCCAGACGTGATTACTAAATGTTTAATCTTGGTAGATTTGTCTTCCACGAGCCTGTGGAGGCTCCCTCTGAGTCCTGTGCACTTTTAGCACCCGCCACACAATGCAGCAAGAAATCCCAGAGCCTAATTACAGCCTATGTGCGAGAAACACTTTGTTGTTGTTGTTGTTGATGTTGAGAGCTAGTTACCTGCTGCTCACCTCTGCACCTTACACTGGAAAAGACTGTGAGCAAACACTTCTTTTTTATCCTTTGACTTTGACTGAGAATTTTAAAGGGCTCCCAGTTGTGCCTCTTGTTCCACCCAGCAGCCTTTCACCATCCATGTGGCTCCTTTGGGAACCTTTCTGAGTTGTCTCTCCTTCCTCAGGTGGGGGTCAGAACCGTGTAGGCTTCCCAACACAGATTTATCCAGTGGTGCTGTTCTTTTTTTTTTTTTCCTAGAGGGAATACATTTGTTTTTCTTTTTATCATCACTGAGCTGAATTTTTCTGCAAGGACTGAATTCCCCCAGCCAAGCCTTCTGATTTTTTTTTTATTTTAACAAGTATTCTCCTCTTTATGTAGTCTCTTATTGTGAAGATTGGTATAAGGAAGTTCTCTATCTGCTTATTAAGCACACTTTGATAGAGGATATTACAAAATTGGACAGAGGTCTCACAGAAAAACAAAAATACTATCTCATAAGTCAACCTCTGTGGTAGCCACCAACCTCCCTGATGCAGTAAACGATGAATCAGAACATAAAGGTGATTTAAGGCTCAGCTAATAGGACAGCTGTACTCAGACGTGATGCGTTGAGCTCCCTCAGTGAGACGTGTAAGGATCTTCAGCATTTTCAGTTAAATAAAATTAATGCTTTTAAGTGAAAGGAAAATATCTACACTTACAAGGCACATATCATGATCTTGGAACAGACACCACGGACAAAATTTAAATTCATACTGCCTACACTATTTTCTTTCATTGTGAACAACTGAATAAAAATGATCTTTATATCAACTATCTTTATGCCAGTCCCATCCCAAACAAGTTGTTCTTCCTACCTTAATTGATGCCTGATTGTTGCATCAAACTGTAGAAAGATCACTTCCCCGTGAATGGCTAACAGCTGGGATACTCCGCGGAGAGCCAGTGGATTCTGGAAGCTGTAATAATTTTCTGTATGCCTTGAAGTTCAGTCCCTGTAATCTCAAGAAGAGTAAGTTTATCAGATAAGGTGTCAGAAACCGCATATAAAAATATGTTAGTTTTGTAAACTTGTTTTCCCTCCAGAGGTTTTGTACTTCAGGACTTTCTCAGTGTTTCTTCCTCCCCTGTGATGCAAAAGAATGTGTTAAAAACTGCCTAAACCCCAGGCTTTAAGTATAGAGATTTTGGCAGGTGGAGAATTATCAGGATGTAGTAAAGTCAGGGAGGAAAAGGCATAGTAATGAAAAGTTGCAAGCAACTCAAAAAGAGTGGTTCTTCCATTAGCCTTTCCCACTGAAAAGCTAAACATTATAAAATCCAAGCAAGGATGGTAGTAAATCCTACTGACTATCATATTAAGATTAGGTTTCTCAGACACAAGCAGAATCATGTCCAGAGACTGCATTTTACTTACTCCAAACACCTAAACTAGATACTACTTGATTAAATAGGAGAGAGACAACATTTCCAGCAGTTTCTTAATGAAATACTACTGTAGCTCAATCCTGAAATATTTTCCTGCTGAGGCTCTGAAGTTTTTTATTCCCTCTAAGCTTAGGAAAAGCCTCTCAAAAAGCAGTGGGTCTGCAAGTTACCCTTACAGAAGCACCTGCTCTCGCTTGGTGCTTGTAGGAGTGTGTGCACGGGGCCTGACGGCCTCCCAGGACAGCCCTGGCAGGAGTGATTTAGCTCGGAACTGCCTGTTAGAGAAACCCAATGTTCTCTCTGTCAGACCGAAGGGCCTGCCATCATTCAGGGCAGGCAAATCGCCTGATTTGGAGGAGAGGGAAATTATTACTCAGCAGCAGCAACCAAAGAAGATCTCCAGGTCACGAGCAATGGAGCCAAACTCTGTACAGAATGTGTCGCAGAGACAGCGGAGCACTGCCCGTATTTTCTGTTTTAACAGCGTAGTAGCTAGGCCCACATTAGATGTGTCTGAAATTGAAACACATTATACGTAATATTCCTCCTACCTCTGGTCATGTGCTTCCTCACTGATCAGTGAGCTCAGCCTTCTTGATTGTTCCAAAGCTCATTATGCATGCTAATTGGCGTGAGCCTTCTCGGCCATATACAAATGAAGTTACTGATATCACCTGATTGCACGATGAGAGCAGGGGGGGCTTTTTGTCAAAGAAAATAAACCCACTTCAAACATCAAACGTTGGTAGGAGCAGCAGTAAAATAAAAGCGGTAACGAGTATTTGTGATTCGCTGGCTCCTTTCTTCTTTCCAAAATGAAAATTCAAGAAGATAAATTCGGAACTGAAAATAAAAATCTTATTCACATAAAAACAAAAATGCATAAAAGATAAAATCTGGAAGTATTAAAAGACCAAGCTGGTCCGTTATATATTTTAACCAATTATTGAAGATTTTATAGTTTTTATCAAATAGCTGTGATAAATTTTTCATTTTTTAGGAGATGCCAGGACAAAAGGAAAGCTGTCCAGAGAAACTTTTTACTCCTGAGCAGCACCAAATGCACAGATATATGAAGAAGGGCATTTCCTGGTGGCAGGAAAACAGTCCAGACACGCAGCACTCACACCCACAGAGAAGATGGCATGCATAAAATGCCATGTTTTGAAATTCCAGCTCATTATACTGTGAGAATACTCCAGGGGCTGAAAAGCAAAATGCCAAATGAGCACTTCAGTGCTTGGGACAGGATTATCTGACGTGACCTTGGTTGCCTAACTATCATAAATCCAGCTTAATTGGGCTCCTGCAATCTCAGGCACCTCCAAAGGGACTTTCATCTCGCTCAGGATGAACACGTTTTAGCTGAAGGCTCCTTTGTGAGAGTGTCCTGCAAAGGCCACCAGCGACAGCAGAGGGATCAAACGGGAAGTGAGATGCTAAAGGAAAGGCAGGAGAATCCCATCCTTGAATTACAAACCAAAGCTCCTAGGGAAGCTTTCAGCGCTTTCTGTCTCCATGCAGGATGACACACACCTCAGCTGTTTCACCCTTTGGAAAGGAAGGGAAATGACACATTATCTACAGTAACCCCAGCCTGCCGCTTCAAATCTTCTGGTAAAGAGAAAATCATCATCCTAGAGCTGATCAGATGGTTTAACAGGCACTTGCTAAATAAAGGAGGAAGGACAATTTTTGGAGCACGTTTTCTATTCCCTTGCAGGAGCAGACCTCCCAGTCCTGGTGGGTGCGTTGCTCTTCTGCGAGATCCTGACGGATCTGTGATGCTGTGGACGTGCTCTGGAAACACAACAGCTTTCCACAAGTACAATGCAAGAAGGAAAAAGAAAAGAAAAAGGATGACATTTAATTTCGACTTTATTCTTCACTTTGACATCAAGCCCCTCCTTTTTCCCCTTTCTCACCATCAGCACTTTACACTCTTTGCACCTGGAACCGTCTGCTTAAGCACTCGGTATCAGACACTTTTCAGTCCTCTGGGTCACTCCCCAGCCTGGGGTCAGAGGCTCTGGATTTAAGACACAAAAGCACTTTGGGGAATTCCCTAATTGGGCAAAAGCCAGGATATATGAAACTACAGGATAAAATGCATCCACCATTTCTAGGCTTAGGTAGGGAACTCTGAGAGCTGCCTTGCAGACAAGACAAAGGCTCAGATAAAACCTTTCAGATTACTGTCCCTAAGTAAACCCACCAAAGGAGCAAATATTTTTGCTTCTTGGGCCACAGCTGCTCCCAGAGCCCAAATAAGACCTTGCTGTGATGGCACTGGGGAGCTCAGAGCAAGTTCAGCCACTGGGTTTTGTTGAGGCTCTGTGTATTACTCCTAGCCATCGCCACTTCATCTAGTGTCACAGCTTCTAAGAAACCCTTTTTTATTGATTTTTTTCCTTTAAGAAACTGTTTTCATAGGGTCTCTTAAAAGAAGAAAGCAGTGTCACTGCTTTCTTCAGTGTTTACATTTATTCTGGCACAGCCAGCCTTCCCTCACGGTCCTTTCCCCCAGCTCCCACAATGCCAGGGCCCACCAGGTACCTCATTCCCCTTGTTCCCTACCTTACACATTTCTGCAGAAATAAGAGGTCAAAAAGGGCCTAAAATTTCAGTGTGCACAGGGAAAGGGACAATAAATACAAACTAGTGGGCTGGAAAAAATTTGGAAAATAGGATATATTTGCGTGGCTTGATTTTGGTTCACTCGTATGTGAAATTTAACCTAAAGGAGCCTTTGTTCCCATTTACTTTCATTTCTACCTAAAAATCAAGAGGACCAATGCTTTGTCGTTCTTGGCAGCCAAAGTGTTCTCAGCTTTCTGGTTTTTTCAACCCTAAGCACAGCCCTAACCCTAACCCTTAGCAGAGCAGTGAAAACAGCCTTTTGCTGAGGCTGAGGTGGCCAGCACGTGCTGGTGCCAAGGAGCAAGGTGTGGAGGTGTCTTGGGGATGGCTTATATCCCATAACCATTTTTGGGTTTGTTTCTGTGTCTGGAACGGACTCTGCGTCCCCTGCCCGGCTCTGGGAATATCCCAATGGGTGAGGGCAGCCCGGGATCCTCCAGGGCTTGGTGGTGAGGGGCTGCTCTTCCTTCCCATGGGGGGTCATCAACCCAACTGCCATGTGGCGCGGTGCATTGGACCGGCGATCCTCTTGCTCTGTGGGNCCCCTTGGCACTGGCTGTACTTTGACCATGAAAACCATGAAATGTATCTTGAAGAGCTGTTCTCAGCCTTGTTCCCAGGAATAACCAAGATAGCAGTGGGGCCTTGTACCCTGTNCCTTTGGCACTGTGACTAGGCCTTGCAGGCTCTCTCCTCTGCTCCTGTGCCGTGTGGGAGCCCAGAGAAACTGCATGTTGTGCCAGGAGCCAGGAGCACCCCCTGACCTGCTGGGGCAGTTCCCTCTGCACGGTGGCCAGACCCCAGCANCACAAATATGTGTGTGAAGAATACAGAAAATATACGAAAGGAAAAAAGCAAATAACCCAGACGGCATCACCAGCACCAGCCATCTCCGCTGAGCTGTGGNCAACCTGGAAATGAAACTCCAGATCCTTCCAGTGAGGAGGTAATATAAGAGCAGGTCTGTATTTGAAAGCCTCCAGGGGGAGTTATGGAAAGATGNCTGAGCTGTGGAAAGGAGCAATCCCCTGCCCAGCCCTGTTGTTCTCTGACACTACTCTCCACCGGGACCCCCAGCTGCTTCTGCCATTTGCAGTTAGTGCTGCAACTCAATTCACAGCCCCTGGGGGTCTGCTCACCTCTGCTGCTCCAGCTGCCACTCCAAGGTTCCTGCTACAGTCTATCTAACCGGCTGGAGTGGCACTGAGACCGGCTGCTCCCCCACGAGTTTGCAAAGGGAGCCGCGCTCTCCTTCCCCCTCATCGACTGAGTCACCATTACCGTGAGGGGGCCGCGCTCGGGCCACAGCGCCCCCTGCAGGCGCGGGGGAATCATCGCACCCGCCCTGCCCAGCTGGGAGCCACCAGCGCCCCTGCTGGCCGTGCCCGGAACTGCACCCGAGGGGAGAGCAACGGCAGAGAGAGAAGGCTGTGGCTGGGTTTGTGGTTCTGTTTGTTGTTGCNGAGAAGGCTCTCACTGGATTCCTGGTTCTGTTTGCTGCTGCTGCTGCTTCTGCCTTGTTATACGAGTATATACTAGTAAAGGGCTGTCATTCCTTTCCTATGTCTTTACCTGAAAGCCCTGTAAATTCATAACTATATTAATTCAGGAGGGAAGGGGGTCATATTTTCCATTTCAGGGAACTCCCCACCTTCCTTGGCAGACACCTGTCTTTTAATCCAAGACAGGAGAGAGCAATGTTGAGGAAGTGCCATGCTACCCTTGGTGCCTTTTGTAGTTCCAGTCTTCCTGCAGCTCAAGGCTTTATGGATTTTTCACACTCTAACCCCAAGTGGAGCAGTAAAAGCAGCCTTTTCCACACACTGAAGTGGCCATTACATGGCTGATGTCGAGGAGCGATTTGTGGAGGAAGCAGTGTTGGAGCAGTGCTATGCTCTTTCACAGCAGACAATCTCCTAAATATACTGGATCCAAAAAATCTCTTTCCCTCCTCCAAATCCCCACTCATCTCCTTTCACAGACAAGAGCTCTCTAACACCCTCTCTGTGCTCTACGCTGACCTTTGTGTCATGCCACAAAGGGTTTAAAATGCCACTTGATTAAAGCAAGAAACTGAATTGAGGGATATGGCTTGCTAATGGCTCTTCCATTTCCAAGAGCGCAATGATTGTCTGCCTTGGCACTCAGCAGCATTTAGCAAAGCCATGATCAGATACCAAGGAGAGCAAGGATAGGAGCTGGATGGATCTTCTTAGTCTATTTGATCAACAGAGTAAGAACAGACATCTTCTTGCCAGCAACCAAATTTCCCTGTCTTATGTGCTTGACCCCTTGGTTTCTTCCTCTTGGTTTTAGATTTGTGTTACTATAGACTTGGAGAGACTGAACTATGTGGTAAGGCAGGACCAGCAAAAAGACAGATGATCCTGTCCTGCTTGTAGGTCGAGTGGGGCTGATGAAGTGAGCTGAGACATAACCACATTCTGCATGCATTAGAAACAGGGAAAGACAAAGTCCAAGGTCAGCAAATGTAAACACAGTAATTTTGGGAGAGAATGTGTGAAATATCCACCTCTCAGTGATTCAAGTGCAGGTATCCTCTGCCCAGCCTTGAAAGCCACAGTCAGACAGGCATGGAAGAGGAGTTATTGATAAGTGAAGTTCAACAGGAGCTCATGGGGGCTGTCAGAAGGGGAGGTCTGGCAGATGTAGGTAACCCTGGAGGTTCTGCAACACCACCTCTGTCACATGACACCAGGTGTGGGTCCTGGGAGAGTCCAAAGCAACAGTGTCCCTGTCCAGAATATTTGTGACACAGCACTAGGCATACATTCATCCACAAATCATATTAACCTTGGTATTCCATTGGAAAATTCTGTATTTTAGAGAAGAATGCCAAGAGAATTATTTGGGTTTAGCCTGCTACTTTTTGCTAGCAAATTTCTTTATAAACAGCATAAAAAGAGAGCAAAAACTAAGTATTAAACTTGATTCTGGTTTCAAAAGCTTCTGGAAAGCCCCAAAATCCACATGATCTGTGATGTGTGCAAGAAAATTAATCAGGAGATGACTCTAGTGACATCTGAAAGAGCCAGACGAGTAGTTCTCCCCTCTGGTCAGGAGAACTAAGACACCCTCTCTGGGGAATGTGTGAGCTCAATTCTTGTGTGGGAAAAGTAGCCTTGCTGCATAAATGCAGCAAAGCCTTTTCCTGTGTGTGAATGCATTTGCTCTCAGTTCTCCACTGGAGTTTGCAGGCAGGCTGAATTGGACTGATAGGAAATTTGTGTTGGAGTGTTAATATTTTAGGCCTAGCAGAGCAATTTAAATGTCAGAAATTTTAGTATTTTAGGTATGTTATGTTGGCACGATTACTGTAAGGATGTGGCAATTTAAGTATTCATGGACACGAATAGTAAAACAAAGTAAAAGAGGAAATAAAATGTAAGAAAACTACTACTGGCACTGCTTGTGGTTGCAGGAAGCAATAATTAGTGTACGTAAATGCTCAGTTCCAAACAAAAACCATATTCTTCTCTCAGTATTTACAGAGAACTCCAATATACAACTGTGGGCCAGGTCATTATTTACAGAACTGGTCTGTAATGAAATTGCATTTTGGCTTTGATACCAGAATGAATTTGATATTGCTGCTCAACACAGGCTTTGCAATCTGTTTGCAATGACATTTACTTTTTGCTGTAAACATTTTAGGAAAGCTGAGAAGCACTAAGCTATAAAGCATACCCAGTGTCAAATCCCAGGGATTACTGAAGGATCAATATTGTGTGAGGGTGATACCCACTGGTGTGTGGTTTTATTCTGGATTTTTTTGTTTGTTTTGTTTCCTCTCTCTGTCCCCGCGGAGCTCTAGAGACACAGAGTAAAGGAAAAAAATTCTCAGTTATACACCCACAGATAGGTGAAACAGTTGTTCAAAGGTTGATTGGATAACCACCAAGAATCAGATACAGAAGTAAATACTCTGCATTTCTAGCTAAGCAACAGATAAATCGTGTTTACAGCTTTATTTCTTAAAGCCCTTGTCAATCAGTGACCTAAAAGAGAAACACATTTCTTAAGCTTATGAGCTTAGATGTCGGTTTGTAATAGCAGCATTGGCAGCAAACTTAAGCAGTGCCCAGCTGCCTTCTGACAGGTTTATTTCAGCTCTCAGGACTGTAATAATGTGAAGATGAGTTAGGGCTGGAGGCTTAGATGCAACTGTAATGCAGGATTTCAGGACTTAATTCACAGAGCCAGTACTGGGAACTATCCTTCCTGAGTCATTGCTAAATCAGGGGTCAGTCATGATGTTAGGAAGCAGAATAAGCTTATTTCAGGGAAATTTTAAAAGAAAAAAAAATTAAAAAAAAAAAAAAAAAGTGACCACTTGACAACTGCTGGTAAAAACACAAGCTGCATTTTTCAGCAAGAGAAGGGATATTGGGGCCCAACTGAAATCCAAGCAGTTTTTCTGCTGGTAATTTCATTTCTCTACTGAAAATTCTATTTTAACTTCAATTGGAAAAAACAACATTATACAGTTGCAGCTAGAACCAGTAAAAAAAAAAACCAACAAATCTGTTTTCCATTACTTCAGTGAAACTGTAGGTTTGGGACAAACTTTTACATTGAATGATTTGATTTTGCTTCATTTTGGTATTGCAGAAGCACTTTATTTACAATAAAGTGACCATGTTTCATTTTGATGCATGTTGTATATAGCAAACCTTGTGATTCAGACCACCCACATGGTTTCTTATTTTGTTTCCCTGGGTTATTTTTTAAAAAATAATTTACAGCAGTGTTTCACTATACTGGGCTGTGACATCACGGCCAGAGAGTGCAGCAACTTTGAGCCCCATTTCATGATTTATGAAAATATTCTTTAACAGCAGCATCATTTGCTTTATCAAAATTTAAAAGTATGCTCAGAACATTGATCCTACTCTCCAAGAACAGGAGAAGGTGGTTTCTCTGGGTGGGAGGCAGTTGCTAAGTAAAAATTAAAGCCAAGCTGTCTGGCTGGGAAGTTGTTGAAGGGGAGCTGGGCTGCACAAGCTCAGTCACTGCGAGTCTTGGTGCTTTGCTTCAGGAGCTACACGTGGTGGAAGAAGGTGGCAGCCCGAGTGACACAGCTCTGACACCGGCTGGTGATGGTGCTCCATCGAGTGGCAGCACTCCCAGGTCTCACCTGGGACAGAATCCCACTGTACAGACACGTGGTGACAGCCTTTGAGAGGGCGGGCATGGAAGAACCTGATGAAACCATCACCAACTTCTTGTTGGTGGAACAAAGATAACCTGAAGGCAGAGGTAATGGCCTGCTGCTCCATGGTTCCTGTGCACAATGGATTTAACACTGGTAACCTTTTAACTTGAGCTTCTATTCCCGAGTCTCATTTTTCACCAGGTGTTTTCCCAGAGCAGTTCAATCCTGTGCATTCACTGAGACAGAAAACAGAAGTGGGTCAAGCACTGCAGGGTGAGTACAAGATATTCTGCCTTATGGCTGCAGAACCAACTCCTCTGGAGTTCTGAGCTTGACTTTGCAGCTTCAGTTCTGTGTTTTAGGATAGCTACTACGTGTGGGTGAAATTTTGAAAAGTAAACCCAGTGAATAAATCCAAGATGCTGTCTTGTGGAATCGTGACATCCATGTAATGTTAGCTCACTTGGAGGCAGGGCTCCATTAACACAAACTCCACTGCTACAGGCATGTCAGCTTCTACAGAAACCTGCACTAGGGACAGGACTGCTTGGGTTTCAAGGACATTTGCACAGGAGTGTTAAGACACCTGCCCTTTTAATTTAATTCCTGGGCTTCTACTCTAATCTGACCTCATTACTGACTACATTATTTCACTTCCTCTCTGGGCTTCTTATCAGGATTTTTTCCCCTGCCTTTTCTCATGCTTTTTCACTTTTTTTTTTTCCATTGTGGTTTTTTTTGGGTTGGTTTTTTTTTTTCATATATAATTTTCTGTACAGTGTCTGGCAACATTCCTTCTTGCCTGATTTCACTGTCCTGTTCCATATGTTTGAGAAGACTCAACTGAGTGAGAAAATGAGAAACATGTGTGAGGCTTCAGCTGCATGGAAAGATACAGAAGAAGTAATTTGGACTTTCCTGTAGCCTGTGGGCAGTGGAATCTCCCCCCACGCCCTCCACTGTGCCAGCCCATCACAGTGTTGCCTGTGTTGTACTAAAAGGAAGTGGCCCGTGGCCACCAGCTGCCTTAATGTCACTGAGCTCTGCTTCAACCTCACAAGAGACATCCCCCTGCCAGTTCCACTTCTCACTATCCTAAAACAAGCAACAGAGGCCACTGCAGGTCTGAAGAGCAAGCTCAGATGCTCCGTGGAACTCTTAGAAGCCATAAGAAATGTTCAGGCATTGAACATCAATAAATGATCGGCTAAAATAGGATGACAGACAGCTGAAAAACTAAAAAGCATCTAAAGAACTTAGATGAACCCTGTGGGTTGTTCTGCTATCTCCAGTAGAGTCTTAGGATTCAACAAGCTTTTTGCAGGCTTTGGAAAAAAGAAACTCAAATCAGAGGAAAGCTAGTGCTGCTCTGAATAAAGATCACCCAAATTTTCAACCAGGGCTAAAATATGTGTATTTTCCCCCAATATTATTTTTTCAGAAATCTCTTAGTAATGTTTGTTATAAGACAAAAAAACCCCAAAAAACAAAACAACAAAAAACCCCAACCAAAAACTAAAAAACCCCCACCCTCCAGAAACCAACCAAAAAACACCCACAGAAAATTTCTGCATGAACCCAGTGTAGCTATTAGCATTTACTGCTCAGATCTGGCATGCAGAGGTGCCAGGCAGCCTTGAAAGCAGACTGTGCTGTTGGCTGAGCCCACAGTCTGCAGTTGTGCCTCTTTCTTATCTAAGTAATATAATATGCTAGGAATGCCTTCTAGATTTCCTGTGTCGTGTTCATCTGCTTGAGAGTGTTGTTCAGTGGTCTGAGAATGACCATTTATATCTACCAATGACCTACCTATGTGAAATTTCAATACTGCCATTTAAATCTGTTTAAGTTCTGTCACATACCTTCCTACTTGTGCTAATCTGTGTGCCCTTTCTGAGGGCAGCTTGATTGTCAAACATCAACAAATGGAACACACAATTGTTTTTATCATTTATTAAATGGTCTGTATGTTCAAGCTTATCAGAAAGAGCATATTTGTCCTGGTAAATGCATTACCTCACAGCTTGCTGAAAGAAGTCAGGTCACAGTTATTCTGATTTTCTCTCTGGAGGCAGGGAACATTTTGCTATGGGAGGCCAGCATCACTAATGTAGCAGAACCAGGCACAGGATCTTTTCCTAAAATTTGATTTCCTAATCCTGCTCCCCAATCTTTCTGCTCCTCTGTCTTCGGCACACATTTCATTCTGTCAATTCTCATACCTACCAGCGAGGAGATCTTTCTTTCCTGATGACCAGAAACAGACATTTTAAAAAACTGTATGAAACTTACACATTTCACACACTCACAGACTCACAGAATGGGTAAGGTTGGAAAGAACCACAGTGGGTCATCTAGTCCAACCTCCCGGCTCAAGCAGTTGCCACCTTCAAATATTGGTCATGAACTTCCTACTAGCTTCCAGGGAGTCAATGTTTCTATTCAAGAAAGAGGGAAGAACAAAACAGATTATTTCATATCATCAAAGGATTATTTTCACCAAGCCACTCATTTAGGAAAAATTTCTTGCTCTAATTGAATAGGTATCATAGAGTATATTCTGAGCTCTGGATAGTTTATTCCTAGGCTGTGGTATTTGCCCATCTCTAGCTTTGCTCATTCACTTTCTCTGCTGCGATAGATTGTGGGCTGTGCCATGGGATGATTATGGAAATAACTGCTCTCAGAGCCCAGCTCAGTAAGAAGAGAGAGTAAGAAAATCTTGGTCTCAAAGAGCAGGTTAGAAAAGTAAGGGGTGAATATGAATCTCTAGTGCAGAACCTTTTTGTGACTTGTGTCCATCTAAAAGTACAAAATAAGAGGGGGTACTCAATCAGTGTTTCTGTTCTGCTGTATAACTCACCACAAGTGTAGCACTCAAAGGAATAAATTGCTGCAGTGTGCCAGGTGGATGAATGTGTGAATCATTTGTCTCCTGCTGCTAGAAGCATCTTGTAAAAAGGTCTGGTGGAAAAATAATGTACCTTCTCTGAGAGAGACGTATTCTCATTGGAGCAAATGCCACATTAGAGAGAGTGATGGAAGCTCTTTTTAGTTACAGCAGAGGGAATATTTTGGATGTACCTCAGCTTGTAATGTTCCGCATTCGTTTTCTTGGAAATTTTATGTCTGTTGCATAATTGTATTGCTTGCTCTAACAATGCCTCTGTTTTCAAGTAGTCCACTGATTTCTTTGGGGCTGCATGTGCCATTATTTTGCAAAAAATAAAACATCCCAATGTAGTCTATAAAAACTGACCCAATTGGGACCATAGAGTGACTACCTGCGTCAGAGCCTCAGAGTTTTGATTTGATGGTACCCATTAATGATGAGCCCATTAATGTCAATAGGTGACTCTAGGAATATTGTGATTACTTTTGGAGTCCCAAGAGTGAAGCCAGTTTTCAGCAGAGAGCCTAGTTTTTTATCATGGGGTTGCTACTTCCATTAAATACATACATCCCAAGATTGCCAATAGATTGCCTGCAAATTACACAATTGAAATTCCACATTTTTAGTGCCTGGAGGCAAGAAGAATATTGCTCTGTCTTCCTGCTACATTGATTTGAGGAAAATAGTAAAGAAGAAAGACCATCTGGTTGTAGTTGAGAGACTTCTGAATTCTTCTGAGCGTCACTTTCCCATATGTGCACACTCCATCTCTTACAGGTTCAGTTTGTAACTGCAGAGAAAGTGGGGTGTCTATTGCCTTAGCACTGAGCAGCAGGTGCTCGAAATCAGCAGTGAAGTGAGAAGGGATGAGTAGACAGCATGATTGATCTGAAGGAAAAGGTTAGCTTCACTGAAAATAATGGTGACTTAAAAGAACATTTTTCTAAAGCAAGGAAATTCTGCATCTGTGTGTCAGTAAACAAAGACAAGGATAATATGGTAGGTGATCTCACTGGAGATAGCTGCTGTTATGGTGTTCTGCCTGGGACATGGGTTGGGTGAAGAGCTGGAGATGATCTGTCAGTAGACACTGTTGATTCGTGACTTCCTGTGATGAATCCTCGTGAGTTTATGCACCAAATGCAAAATTGTTGGGCCCTTAGAACCTGAATGACTGCAAGTATTTGAACTGGATTGGGTCCTAACTTTAAAACTCTGATTTTGAACTGTTCTGAATGGAACCATCACCACACTTTCTGCACAGACGAGCATCAGAGAGGTTGAACTTGGATCTGAGGCAGTATAAATGTGAACATACATTGAGTTATAATGTCAATGTTTTCATGTACTGCTATTGTCCCTTTTCTGAGCAGGGAAAAGAGACCGTGGTGTTTCAGTGAGCCTTCCTGTTGATGGAAGTTTTATTTTCTTATTGTGCAGGCTGGTCACATAAAAGAATGGGGGCAGAATCCTTTTTCACACTAGCGGTTATTTAGAATAAAAAATATATTCAGTTTTATGTTTTGAAAAAGAGATCCCAAAACTGATCTTCCCAGAATTATAAACTAGAGCCTGGAAAGTTATTTCCAAGCTGCAACTTCCAGATCAATTCCTTTTATAGTCAAATACATTCCTCCTCAGCAAAGTTCAATTTGTACTGAAATTACGGTAGTAAGCCGGTGAATACAAATGAGATCAAATGGGTAATGGCAATATACTTATGTCTAAAGCAAATATGTCTGCAGCTCTCTCAAGCAGAGAAGCTTGCAAAGCAGGGTATAACTGCAATGCCATCAGGGTGGGAAGGGCTTTCAGCACCCCAAAAGTACCTGGGAGGTGGGGAACAGCCAGAACCAGTGAAATGGAAAAGGTCAGTGTGTGAGAAGGCTGCAGGGAGACCTTGGTGTCCCCACTTGGAAGGGGCATGCGGATGCTGTGGACATGAGGAGTGGGGAGCTCACGTGCAATCAGTGGTTTGAGCAGGGCGGTGGGAACTCGGTGGGCTGCTGCACACCACGGCCAGGGGGGCTGGCGGGGTGCTGAAGAAGGATCAGCAGGGAAGAAGAGGAGTGAGGGTTGAGCTCTGTGTAAGGGGGTCACTCCCTGAACAAAGCCTGTGAGTGAGTGTGGAGATGCACTACTGGCAGCCTACGAGTCAAGGTCAGAGGAGGGAGGGATGTTAGTGAAGATTAATGACTGCGCTGGGGAATCTGGGACAGTCTGCCTGGTCAAAAGAACAAATTAGATGGATTCATCTGCAGAGAGATAGGGAAAAGTGGTTTTGATTTGATGTCTTGGTGTTTATCTGGAAATGTACTGGAAGGGGAAAATGGCATTGTGAAAGCTGAGGCAGTTCCTGGGTAACACTAGTGATAATATCTTAAAAGCAAATGCTAGAGGAGCCAACTCTGGTAAATCCCTACTTCTGCTGCTCACAAACAAGGAAAACCATGTGAGGCTGCATGAACTGTGAAATTATTTCAGGATCAGGAGAAAAGTTTCAAAATTATGCTGCCAAGTTAGGACTTGGGACTTCAGGAGAGTGGACTGTGACTTTTTTAGGGAATTGATAGGCAGAATCCCTGGAAGACTGCCAAGAGAGGGAAAGTGCAGAAGAAAATCAGTTGATTTTTAAATAAAGCTGAGAAGATTTCATAACCAGTTACCCTGTTATGCAAGAAGACCAGGGAGTTTAGCAGAAATTTGGCCTTGCTTGCCTTAGCAAGGAGCTTCTTGAGGAACTGAAATATAAAAAGGGCGATTGCAATTAGTAAAAACATGGGCAGGCCAACAGAGCTGGAGTGTTGCAGTTCAGACCCATAGTGTTTAAGGCAGGAAGGCCAAAGCCCAGCTGCAGATAAAAGTAATATGGGGCACAAAGACTAAGAAGGTAAGTGGGCACTGAATGGTAGACCTTCTGTGCAGAGACACTTCTGCCAGGAGGGCCAGACCCTCCAGCAGTCCTCTGGAACCACTGTGAGCGTTTTCAGCAGGAAGTCATACAATCATAAAATGTTAAAGGGTTGGAAGGGACCTTAAACACCCTCTAGTCCCAATCCCCCCTGCCATGAGCAGGGATAACCTCCACTAGACCAGGTTGCTCAAGGCCTTGTCCAGCCTGGCCTTGAGCACCACCAGGGCTGGGGCATCCTCAACTCCTCTGGGGAAGTCTATTTGGAGCAATGAAGAAGAAAACCTGGTGACTATCCTTTTCATGAATCCACTGATTTAGTTTTTACTGAGGATACTGTAATTAGGGCAAACCTAGTATAAAAATATGGTGTGCACCAGAATCCCCATTTGGCATAACAGTGTTCATTACCATTAGAAGGGCTTCATTTTAGAGGGGTTCACTGCTTGGTTTTTTGTCTTCAATTTTTTCCCATTCACATTTCCTGTTTCCCCAGAGATGCAGTAATAGGAATACATCACCAAAGGCAGCACTCCTTTACACTGAAAAGTTTGAGCATTTGAAAGCTAAAAAGTGATATAAAGAGTTGCAATTTTACTATTGTATTTACTTCCAAACCACGTTTCTTCCAGGGGAAATAATCCTTTTGGGTCTACTCTTCCCAATGTCTTTAGCAGGAACAGCTGCAGCTCATGCAAGATGAAAATACCAGGCTTAGCAAGCTGGTGTGTAAGCTAAAGGCCCTGAACTGTTGGAAGCAAAACCCTCTGAAGACCCAGCTCTCTGCTAAACTCAGAGATGCTGAGAAAATGATATTTCCTTACCATTTCACCTGTTACATTGTCTAATTTTTTGCAAAACTCGTGGTCAGGTTGGAGAGGCTCAGGGAATAAAGGTGAGCTTATAAGAGCTCTTGGTAACAGCAGATCTTAGGTAAAAATTCAAAATTGTTTTTCCCACTGTATTATGGGTATGACAGTGGTCTTCAAATAGGAAGAATGTAAAACAAATTTCTGATGCTTGCTTGAAGCAAGAGTTTAGGAAGCATGTGTATTCCTAATAGTATTCCTAATTCTGTCATTGACTCAGAAGATGAATTATGACACTGCATCAAAACTTAATAGCTCACTAGAAGGTATGAAAGAGAAAACAGGCAGATATGAAGTGAAAATGAACTAGATTGTTCTTTAGGAAGTGGTGATGTTTGTTTTCTTTTTTTCAATTGGTATCTGCTTAAACAAAGCAGAATGCAGCACGAGGTTTATAAATTTAATTAAAGAAATACAAGATTAAGGACAGAAATTACTAAATTAAACTGAAGACGGATGGAAAGAAAAGCACTTCACTGCTGTAAATGAAGCTGATTAGGATTGAACAAACAGGCTATTGATTATTATAGTGGCTAATTAGCTGCACATGTCAAACAAAGAAAAGCAGAATGGATCATATTTGTTAACTTAAAAAGGGTGAAAACAAAATGGATTTTGTGTGCTTTTAATTTTAAGCCCTAGTAAAATGGATGTACATAGACTTAGTTCAGCTGTATCAGGGATATGCTAAATCATCAGAATATTTTACTAAATAGCTCAGTCAAAAAAATGATTGAATTATTGTAAATTGGTGGATTTAAATAAGAAATGAGAGCCATCTTCACAGGATGTACAAGAAAAGTCTGAAACTGAAATAATTATTGTGAGAATTTGGCTTTTTTAAAATAAGAAACTATGGCAGAGCTTTCTTGTGCTTGACTTTGGAATGATCCTGAAGATCTAAGAATTTGAATTTCACTGTCCCCCACTCCATATGCAGAGGATCCTGAACCTTTTCCAATTCAAACTGCTCGGAGAGGACAGAGGGCTGCTGACTCTGTGCCTGACATACTAAGATGTTTATATACACACATTTACGTTTGTGTTTAAAAGGAGCAAAAAGACCCTGCCTGGAAGGAAAACAAGCTTCATCACACACATTTTTGCTTTAGACACAATGAAGGGATAAACAGATCAGTAGATGGACAAACCCTTCCAATATGCATAAGAAAGATCAAGTTTTTCATTTCTCTGATCTTGTTTGCACACAAGAACTTGAATTGCTGAAATGTAAATATAATTAGAGATGTGCAGTTGTACTCATAAGAAACATCACCTTACATTTTCCCCTTTTGGGGACCCCTCTTATTCATCTTCTTCATGTCTCTGCTTTTAAAAAGATCCACCTTCTGTTAGAGGATACGAACAATTCAATCCCAACTCAAAACTCTCTGAGAGATTTACCTTTCCAGAGACCCACTTCTCTATAAAAGAGAGAAAATGACTGCTCTTACATTATTTCTGTTATGTGCTTTATATTTACAGGAAGCTCTTCAAAACCAAAAAGTGTTTCAATGCTGCTTCATTTCAGAGGCAGCTCATGTCTGTAAGGAAAGCTCTTGCAAAATCTCAAGCAGACACTGTCAAGCTAAAGAAATGGTTATGTAAACTCTGAATTCTCCTCTCCATCTCACTTGCTTTAATGAGCAATTTGCCTGCTGTTATTCTATGAGAGAAATGGATTAAAAACTAACTACATAATACAGCTGCTGGAGTTGGATGTGCATTTTATGGCATTGAAACAGTGTATTTGTCTGACTGTTCTCACCATCTCAGGCAGAGAGAATTAAGGAAAAAAACTGTAGCATCTTGGAAGTTTGAGTCATATACTAAAATGACAACTACAGGTGCTACATTTATGTCTGTCATCAACAGTGCTGGATATATGATTTAGTGGTGCAAAAGACACCACTAATATTTTATTCCACAGATTATAAAAAAACTAAATTACAGATCTTGAGGTTATTACTCTTCTACCCAATCATTACATTTCAAGGGAATGTTCAGGACGTTGTCATTAAAACCAGAATAAATTAATTCCATGGTTTTTTGGTTGGGTTTCTTTTCAATCTGAACACCTTCATGGATATATCACTATGAGAGCAAGCTGCCTTTCCCTTCTACACACGGCTGCACATGCTGAAATGCCCCATTCCTCAAAGTCAGACTGAAAAGCATACCTTTCACTTGCAATATACTTAATTCCAGTCGACGTTACTGTATGGAAAATAAGTCTTGTCAAACCAACCTCATTTCATTCCACTGATAAAATTACAAGTTAGATAGATAAACATTATGCTAGAGATGTAATATATATTTGAAGGGGCTGTGTGGGTTAGCTGCACATAAATTTTGTATTTTAAATTTCAGCATTACACCATATCAATAAAAATGCTAAACGGATTGAAACCTAGATTTTATATATATATATAAATGCAGCACTTTCATTAAATTTAGTTGGCTTCTCATGAGTTTCTAGAAAGGTTGGTAGCAGAGCTATCAGTATACATTTTTGTCAGCAGCTTGGAAATAAATAGAAAATTATAGATTATAAAAATAACCAATGACATATTTGGGGAGGAATGTTAGTGAATTTGATAAGGCACATACAGTGAATAATGCTGTGGGCAGAGCAGGAATACAGAATCACACAGGTAACTCAGCAACTTGGTTCTCCCTCTGAGAAGTATTTCAGTGCCTGCTTAGATGAAGAACGAGAAGAAAGAAGGATTTGTGCAGAGCAGGGTGACTGCATCCCTGAACAGGACAGGGAATTTAACCAACAGATGACTGGCTGTGTAGCGTGGTACTGAAAAAGATGGATGCTGCAATCTTTTCGTTTGTAAAAAGGAGAGCAGTGCAGAGGTAGTAAAAAAGAGTTTGAAGCTCTATGTACAACACAGAAATACTGCTGCCAGTTCCAGAGTGTACTACGTAAAACAGATGAGAAAAAAATTGAGAGAGTAAGCAGAAGAGTTCCAAAAATTATTGGAGCGCTGCAGGAAATGCTTTCTAGCAGAAGGCTCAGCCTGTTTGGTTTATCTGAAAGAAGAGTGGCATGCCTACAACCTACAGATAATTATGCTGAGAGAGAAGATCAGACACTAAAAAGAAGCTTCAGATTTGAGGCCAGAAAAATTGAAAAGAGGGAAACTAGAAACGACGTTTTCAAAATGTGATTAAATAATGACAGTACGGCTAAGTGTCATCTTGATCACATGGCTTTCTGGGAAACATGGATTTGTCAAATCAACTTACTCATTCCAGTACAAGGGTATTGAAGGTAAAGGTGATATTAAAAATTCACATCTGGTAGATCGATTGCGCCATTCTGAGCTTATGAAACTCCAACCTTAGTAAGGCTGAGAGAACTCCACAGTGAAAAATATTTTTTGGCTGTGACTGCTTTAAATTCTGTGTGTTCTGATTTTTCAGCAGAGTGGCATTAATAAATTGGTTTTCTTCACTAACAAGCTGTCCATTTACTTTCAGAAGACTGCATCTATCATCTTTCTAGCAGCAGTTTTTCTTGGTTTTGTTTTCTTTTGGTTTCTGACATCAGCTTCTGGTTCTTTTCTTTTTTTTCCTAATTCTTTTCTTACCATTATAACGATGGAATTGACCAACAGCAAGCTTCCATCCTTGCCTGTACAGGAGGCTTTGTCCTGATAGGGGTGGCTGTAGTACCATTGCATTTGATTGAAGGCAGTTTTTCAACATGTAGCCATGCTGTCTGTCTCTACAAACTATGTACAAACAGCAATGTTTGAAAAAGCTGTGCACATTTTTCCCCTTTCCTTTTTTATACATCGCTTTTAAAACAAGTTTCACATGCAGAACAGAGCATGATTGCAGAAAGCAAATTACAACAGAATGAGGAAATTGGAAGCAACTGAACTTTTTATTTGCAGCTGAATGGATTCACCACATTAATGTTGTTTTGAGGCTTCTCTCTCTAACAAGCAATGATATAAATACATTGTTCTGTTTCTAACTCACCCTACCCTTCCCTTGCACTCCCCGTTTTCACAACCCAGATTTTATTTTGGGTTTAGGTCTGACTGGGCCTTTTAAATATTAGAATAATTCAGATTTGTGTACCAACATTTCATTATCTACAGTACCAATGAAGACAATGTGGGACTGGATCTCTCTTCATTCAGCTCAGCTGGGCATAAGATCTTAGGATTTATCATCACGGTTTAAAGGGAAATCAAAAAGGTGGGTATAGGAACTGGGATAAAGCAATTAATGCTGGAGTGTTTATAATTGCATGTTTTAGGGGGAAAAAACCTGTTGGAAGTAGTATAGAGGAAGTTACAAACAGCCAAGAACTTCCAAGATACAAGTAGCCTGTGCAATGAAAGCTAAAAAACATGGAGAAGATGTTTGAAGAGAAGGAAGAAAAAGAGCAGAGAGTGAAATGCCTCTTTGAGGAAAGCTGAAAAAACTTCTAAAACATACCATCTTCAGCAAAAAAAAAGGGGACAAGAAAGAATTGCAGCAGATACACTTATAACGTAGGGTTGAAAAAAGGAAATATAATCTCTGAAGAGATGTTTCAAGTTTTAACACTGTCTGACCACGTATCTGAGTGTGTTATTTCAGTTGTCTGAAATTCAGAGCTTCTCTGTATCCATCCAAGTGTGCTGGATATGTCTTACAGAAGGAACCCTGGCACTGTGGTGGCCCCAGCCTCCCGTGGGCTTTAGGGTCATTCTCCACTTGTTGGTGGCATCTTGTACATCAAACCCAGCATCACAGCCGGGCAAGGGAGGGGATTGTCCCACTCTGCTCTGAGCTGGGGCGGCCTCACCTCGAGTGCTGGGGGCAGTTCTGGGCACCACAATGTGGAAAGGCATTAAACTATTAGAGAGTGTCCAAAGGAGACTACAAAAATGATGAAAGGTCTTGAGGGGCAGCCATATGAGGAGTGGCTGAGGTCACCTGGGCTGTTCAGCCTGGAGGACACAGAGGGGAGACCTCATTTCAATTTTCAACATCCTCATGAGGGGAAGAGGAAGGGCAGGCACTGATCTCTTCTCTGCAGTGCCCAGTGATGGGACCCAAGGGAATGGCCTGAAGTTGGGCCAGGGGAGGTTTAGGTGCGATATTAGAAAAAGGTTCTTTACCCAGAGGTGTTTGGGCACTGGAACCGGCTCCCCAAGGAAGTTGTCAGAGCACCAAGCCTGACAGAGTTCAATAAGTGTTTGGACATTGCTCTCAGACACAAGGCATGACTCTTGGGGATGGACCTTTGCAGAGACAGAAGCAGGACTTAAGGACACTGATGGGTCCCTTCCAACTCTGCATATTTTACGATTCTATGATTTTCTTTCTGCTACTTCTTAGGACCATCCTGTTGATCCTGGGTCAGTATCTTTGCTCTAGAAAGCGAGCAGTATTCTCCATACTTAAGAGGCAAACTGCCTAAGGATTTGTTTAAGGTGCCGGTGCAGAGGGAATGGGTGTGCAATGCCAGACACGCTGGCAGCCCTGGGGAGGCTCAGGGTGGTGCAGCTAAAGCAGCACTTTAAAATCAGCACCCAGCTGGCTGGGTTTGTTTACTCTGGGGGATTTGGATGCGTCCCAGGCCTCTGCTGTTGTGGCCTAATTCTCATTGTCAGGCTAAACAAGGAACTTTGGAGCCCCACTTGGACACTGCCTGCCTGCTGGGGCTATATTCCTGGGTCTGCAGTGCCCGTGACATTTTCCAGGCAGGGCTTTGACACCAGTGCTGCAGAGATGACAAACTGCTGTCCTTTGGCTTTATCTACTCTGCACTGGGCATGAACTCTGTGCCCTTACCTCTGTTTCACATTGTTTCACACTGTCACACATTACAACACTGTTCCCCAAACTCTGGACTACCAAATGAATGTACTGGGAAGGGAACTGCTTTAATCCTGTCAGACCACAGAAATGGCAGGAGTTTTCACTGAACTGGTGCCATTGTATACTGGACTGATGTCTTGAGTCTAAATCTTTGTGCATATTTGCTAATACTTGATTCAGTGTAACCAAAATCTCAGATCCGCTCTTGTCTCCATGTAAAGGTGCTGCAAAGCTTTAACTGCTTCAATTTAAAAACTGTTTCGGCCACATACATACAATCTCTGTGTTTAGCACAGTTGGTAAAATAGGCTCTTGACTGTGTGAAATGTGCAGTGCTACTTTCTACTTTTGTAGTACAGCCTGCAAAAAAACCAAAACTGTTTGGAAACTACTTGATTATACTTTAATCAGATGAATCAATCTACTGACAATTTTGTTGCCTCAGAAGCCTACTTACCCTTGCTTTTTCAGTCTATTGAGAAAAAGGCTTTCTAAGTGTCTCTGCATGTCTCTCCCCCAAACTGAGCAAAATATATTCTGTCTTCAATCTTTTTAAGCATCAAGGTGAAAGCATGAATTGTTTGTTTTCCAGAGTCAGGATGACAAGTGCCATTCTGCTAGAAATAATTTCTCAGGCTTCTGGCATGTTTTCTAAACAAAATCATATGAGACACTTTCACACAGCCACAGAAGTTGGTGCAGACACATGAGGCCACTGATTTCATAAGTGTCTCTCTTTGATGGGACTCTGAACTGTTTTGCTTTGTTTAAAAAATAACCCTTTGAGAGATCAGAGATGTCAACAGCTGTATCAGCTTTTGAGGAGAGCAGAACAGAAGATGGTAACTGCAGTGCTCATGCTTTTATTGCCACACAGCAGTCTCAGCTGCAGCTAGCACCTATGTGGTCATTAACACTAACAAACCTCAAATATAAATTTAGTTAGCAAATAATAGTCTGTGTGAGACCTGAGGGAAGAGGCGCTGTTTTTTCCACACACCTTTGCCCTGAAAATGGATGTAGGGCCTTGTCTAATTAGGGTTACCTGCAGAGAACTGTGAGAAAAAGGCCTCTTAATTGTTTTTATCTTCCTCCAGCAATGCCTGAAACCCTGAACCCTGAATGGATTCCTATTAAATAATAATGAGAATGTCAAATCGCACTATTCATGCAGTACTTTGCATTTAGAGGGATTATAGGTATGTTTAGCAAAGCTGTAATTATGGATTATTTCAACCAGGGAGAACTCACACACTTGAGCGCACAAGGCAACATCTTTCTGTTTCAACCTAGGCCCCTGCTTTGAGGTAGAGCTATCAGATGATGAATTTTTGCTGCTGCCATTAATCCTTTTACCATCTTTAGGATACAAAGTCAGTTCACCCAAGAGTGCAGTTTAAAACAGGAGACAGGCTGATGAACTGCGATGTCAGGTTTATGATCTGGAAGCTGCAGTTTCCCAGAGGAATGTGACTGCAGGTAAAGACAGGTTGTGAGTTATGTGTCCGTGTCTCTGAATGGCTCTTTAACCTTTGAAGGATGGGGCAACTTAAGCCAAATAGAGGAGACAACAAAGAGGAGACAACCTGCTCTGTAATGAAAGCATTTAGGTAGAGCAGAAAGACCAAAACCAGGAAAAGTCAGACAACTCAAAAGCCGTATCTATGCTTCCTGACACCACAGCTGCTGAAGGAGCTCAGCTCACCCAGTTAATAACTTTAAACCGTAATTTGTGTTGTCTTTTGCTTTGTAGGGATATCATGAGGAGAGCTGCATTTAGCGGGGGAGGCAACTGGGAAACAAAGGATCCCAAGAGGTAGGAAATCAGGCTTCAGCAGTGGTTCTTAGAACAGCTTACTGAGAAGCCACGTGGGGCAGTCAAACAAGACTGCATCCTTGTAATTCAGTTAAATATATGCCTATGACTGCAGGAGTTTTTAGAGGCTTTCAAGACAGCAGTGAGTGCTTTATAGCCCTTAATTGAATTAGCCTGGAACTTAAACTTTTTAACAGAAATCTTTCTTCTCAGCTGTTTATTACATAACTTTTAAAGGTAATGCTTATGTAATGCATGTAGTTGTAAAACTTTGTTAGGGATTTCTACCCCTACCTGTCTGAAGTTTCTGCTTTTTTTCTGTGTTATTAAACTTCTACTGTCAATCTGACAAATGCATGCAGAAAGATTGATAGGCAATTCCTATCAATTGATAGGCAATTCCTTAAATTCCTAGTAAGTTAAGTACACAAAAAAAAGGCCAATGATCTTTCAGGGTCCATTTCTGTGCTATGAAGTAGCACAAATTTAATTACCATTTCATCCTCAGGAAAATGTTAGCTGTTCTGCTGCAGGAAACTGAGAAATACTCATTAACACACTGCTGAAGACAAGACACAAAGCAAATCTGGGAAAATCAAGAAATGGGAGATATCTTTACTTAATGCACAAATATACTTGGGTTCTCTGGCTTTAAGCCAACCAAGTTCAGGGGGAAAAGCTGGTGCAAAACTTGTAAGTCACATTGATGCTACAGAGCATAAGGAGAGCCATAGGAGTGATAGGAGATTTTATTTTCTCCTGCAGTGGGTTACTATTGTTAAAGATGATGCAGAGCTGGAAAAATTGTCTGAGGAGCTTGGATTTCTCTGTGCTCAACACAGGTGTGCCATCAAACTCTAGACACAGTCTGAAATGCATCAAAACCCTGCGATGTATTGTAGCCAGGTTTTCATCTGTGGTATTTTTATTCCTATGTCTAATATTTAATGGACACTGTGAAGTTTTGATATTTTCCATTTCAAAAAGGTAGAAGGAAGTTTGCCCAGCTGTTTTCCCACAGTACAAAGAGTTTAAGAAGTAATTTGCCAGATAATAACTCAATATTAAATGGTTAGTTTTTTTAATTAATTAACACTAGTACTTCTGATAAGGAGATCCAGGCTTCCATCATATAAAGATTTGTTTTTTCTGTTAAAGTGATTGCACTGTGCTACTGACCTGACTTCAGATCTATCTCTGTAGGGGTGGCAACTCTTACATGCAATAGCTGTGTTGTGACCATAACAGCAAAGGTGTTTTTGAAACAGATCATGTCAACTTCAGGAATTGCCCAGGTGGACTTAGACTTCAGCCAGTTTGTAAGAGTAATCTACAGATTAACAGTTGTATTTTCTTCAATCCTTTTAGTTTCAATTTCACACTTTCCTGTTCTTCTCTCTCCAGTGCAGGAGGTGTTGGCCTGTCTCAGCAGCGTAGGACAGTTCCTGCTCTTCTTTCTGGGTCCACGTGAGGTTTGTGTAGGCAGCCTCTCAAGCCCCTGCTGCAGAATGTCTGGCCAGACTGAATCGTTGTGCACTCTGGCCAGCTGCTCTCCTGCTGCTTCAGCAGAAGGCCCGAATCCCTCGGGTATGCACCCTGAAATAAGGTCAGAAACAGCTAACCACATCTGGGATCCTATCTGAGAAGTGTCTCAATTAAATATATTAAGTGCAGGATTACAGATACACTGCAAAAAACACCCTCATCTTTTTAGCTAAAGTTAGTGGGAAATGCTGATACAGGGTGAGGAAGAAATACAAGTCACATCACATTGCACACAGATATTAATCAGGGCTAAATCACATCAAAGCTGATAGCAAGCAGAGCCTTTGAGTCAGTGGGGATTGTTCTTGGCAGCTGAAGGGTTGGTATTAAGTGGCAACATCTCTGTTTTTTCAGAAATTAAATTGAAGACTGGAATTCACTAGGGAATTTGGTGTCACTGGGAACAGATCTCCACTTTTTAACACCTCTCCACACCTTCTAATCTTGGATTTCAACAAGATCGGAAGTGCCACGGTTATGGGAAAAATAGTCTCATGTAATAAAATAGATTTGGGACAGCAGGAATCTTCTGCTTCACTGAGATGTCTCTTGCTGCAGGAATGAATGCTGATACACTCATTACTATGAATTGAAAGGGCATGGGGAAAGAGCTGCAAAAATTGCAGGAAACTTCAGGTTTTGTGAGTAGTTGCAAGTATTTGCAAAACTCTTTTGCCTTACCTTCTGTCAAGATCATCCATTAATTCTTTGCTTTTTTTTTTTTTTAATAGACTAAGCAATACACTATTTAACTATATTATGCTGAATGTTCACAACTTGGGTTTTGGTTTTTTTTCCCCCTTTACCCTAGCACTTTTCTTAGAGGTCAGAAAAAACAGCTTTGGCTGTTGGGTAGTAGTTAACTTGAGTTCTACTTTAACTCTGTGTTAGTAGCTCTTCAGGTTTTGCAGCTCAGGTACAAGCTGTCAGCATTACCAGCAATATCCTTTTAATTTTGACCCAAGAAGCAGCAGTGACATAAGAGGAAACACTCTAAGACCAAAGACAGTAAATAATGATGGCATTGATAATCAGCTGATGTGGTTGCAGAATGAGCAAATTTTTTGCTAGTCTGCAAGCTGTGATTTGTATACAGACCCAGGCAGGTTTCATGTGGACAATAAGTGAAAGCTCTTTGAAGATTTATCTTCAAGAGTAAGTTGACATTATGCATTGTCAATAAATGGGGAAAAGAAGTTCCAAAAACTGACTAAGGAAAGGGAGCAGGAAGGAGGCATTTATTTAGCAATGGTCTAAGAGACAATTTTGAGTCTAAGATTTTTTTGAGTACTGTGCCATGACTAATGACACTTTTTATAAGTTAATTATGCTTCCAGGTGCCTAGCAGATGGAAGGTGAGAACAGCAGATAGGATATTACTACACCTAAATGAAAAGTCTCTTCCTACTGCCTTCACATAGCTACAGCAGCAAAGGCTGGTCCAGAAGTAAACCTAAACGTATTTTATAATCACTCCAGGTCATTTTACAAAATGCCACTGAACTGGCAACCTTGAAGTAAGAGAAGAATAAGTCACACATAAATCAAAGAGAGGCAGTAATACTCATGCACTTCAATGTACTTCAATGCATCTGGATGCAGCGTTCGATACCAGCTCCAGCCATTCAATCTGCTAATCCATTTTGGGTACTGGGTGATGCAGATTCCTGAGCAAGAGCAGCACTTCATGTCCTCCCTTCACAGACAGTGCAGCACGGTACAGAAAGGCAAGGACATCAGTTATGACTAAAAGGCTTCTTTTGATCGTGGTAACCTTGGAACATAAGCTAGGTGCTTAGAGAAAACATCAGTTTCTGGTGTTTCATTTGTTTTTTTGGTTTTTTTTGTTTTTTTTTTTTTTTTAAACTGCTTTCCTATTGCAATCCGTGCCTACCACATCCTGCCCAATGCAGTGCTCTCACCCCCAGAGGCTGCTGCCTGCACACTGAACCGTTCATGTCTGTTTAAAGATGACTCATCAGAAGTGTTGTCTTGACCTGCCCCAGCACCTTCTCTGCTTTCCACCTACAAAGGGGAAGAAGTGCAGCTCCTTCCACAATGCTACACTACCTAGAAGAAAACAGAAAATGTTGATAAGTATGTCTGCATTTATCTTGCATGGAAGAAAACTTCCTTTTATAGCCTAGCCAATAAAGGACTCAGTATCTTCCAATGTGATGCATCAAATTGTATTGCAGCTTTTTATCAGTGACAATACTAATATCTATGTGCCTTTTTGGCATCATCAACGTGCCTAGATGCTTGTGGACACAAATAATCAAACACTTAAGCACTACTTTTATAAGTAACTAAGACCTAGAATTAAATTCAGGCAAAACTTGACAGGACTGCATTGGTTAAACAGTGATTAAAACAGCTCGAAGTTGCATTAGAAATGCTGCTATGTAGAGATACAGGATTTCTAGAATAGGGTTGACATTCTTCACCATTAGGGAAGCAATGTTTCCATGTAGCTTGCTGCTACATTGAAACAAGTAACTTTATTCCCTGAATGCTGCAGAATCTTTTGTCAAATAACTTGAGTTCTTTCTAAGGTGTGCAATAAATGAAGTGCCAGGTGAGTGATAACTATCCGAGGTCAGCTGTCACCAGAGAAGCCATCAAATGTGATTTTAGCACACTCCAGAAACCAAATGCCAATTTGAAAGTGCAGCAATAGCATCAGTATGAAGCACTTATGTGCCGCCGCAGTAGCAAAAAGGGAAGGGCTGTCTCCAATAATCACAGCTTCTGTAAAAACACCTGAAGTATTACTCAATACAGCAAAATTCAAAGACTATTTTAGAAAAAAAAGTTATACCTACAGGAGACAGTCTTCAAAGAACAGCAGTAACACAGACTGGTCCTACAGGGATAAACCACTGTACACAGACTTCCAGTGGTGCATTGTAACAAAAACAGAATTCAGTCCCTAAGCAAGCAGCAGACGGATGATTTTTCCACAAGACATAGCCATTTTAATAATATTAGGAAGCTCTAGGTTTCCTTCATTCCCATACAGCCTTTCCAGAACTACAGCTAAATTTTTTTGCAATTTCTCATCACATACAACTGAGTCATGTCAATACACATTCATACTTGATACACTGCCCACACAAGCATCAAGGTCATGATGTGAAACTGAGGTTTCTTCCCCCAGAGCTGGTTATCATTTCAGTCAGTCAGCAACCGCAGAGCTGCACACCCTCTGTTCTCTTGCTCAAGCATACTGCTGAATTTCCTAGCATGTGGGGACTCAGGGAACTGGCAGATGAAACTGCTATCCACCATATCTGAGAAGTCATGGTCGTCAGGTTTACTTCCCACTGACTAGAAAAGGGGAAATGTAACCCCATTTTTAAAAACAAAAAGAAAAAAGGAAGGCCCAAGGAACTACAGGTTGGCCAGTGTCACCTTGGTGTCTGGCAAAAAGATGGAGCAAATCCTCCTGGAATCTGTGCTAAAGTACACAGAAGATAAAGAGGCAACTGGCAGCAGCCAATTAGCCTCACTAACAGGCTCACTAAGGGCAAATCACTCCTGACCAATCTGGTGGCTTTCCCCAATGGGGTTACAGCACTGGGGGGTGAAGGAAGAGTGACAAACATCACTTACCTTGAGCTGTGCCAAGTATTTGACATTGGCCCGCATGACATCCTTGTCTCTGGAGAAACACAGGTTTGACAGAAGGCCCACTGGGCGGTAAGGAATTGGCTGGATGGCCACACTCAGAGCTGCAGTCGATGGCTCCTTGTCCAAGAGAGCACCAGTGAGGAGCGGTGTCCTCAGGGCTCAGCACTGGGACCAGCGCCGTTCAACACCTCTGTCGGTGACACGGACACTGGGATCAAGGGCAGCCTCAGCACGTTTGCCAGTGGCACCGGGCTGAGTGGGGCAGTGGACACATTGCAGGGAAGGGATGGCATCCAGAGGGACCCTGGCGGGCTTGAGAGGTGGGACTGTGCAAACCTTCTCATGTTCAACAAGGCCAAGTGCAAGGTCCTGCATCTGGTTCAGTGCAATCACAAAAGGACAGGCTGGGCAATGAATGGACTGAGAGTAGCCCTGAGGAGAAGGACTTGGACATTTCGGTCAACAAGAAGCCCACCATGAGCTGGCAATGTGCACTCACAGCCCAGAACACCTGTCTCCTGGGGGTGCATCAAGTGAAATGTCATCAGCAGGTAATGGAAGGCGATTCTTGCTCTCCACCCTGCTCCTATGAGAGCCCACCTCGAGTACTGCATCCATTGGAGCTGCAGGAGTGAGTACAGAGGTTGCCCAGAGCAGTTGTAGATACCCCATCCCTGGGAATTAAAGTTCCATCCAACCTGACCTTGGAGCAACCTGGTCAAGTGGAAAGTGCTCCTGCCCAGGGCAGGGGAGTTGAAATAAGATGATCCTCAAAGTCCCTGCCAATTGCAACCACTCCATGTTTCTGTGCAATCAGAAAAGAAATAAGGCTCAGAGCAATACCTTTGTCATGGTACATGATGGCTTTTTAACAGCCTCTGTGCAAACAGAGTCAGCAGCCCCTCTTCCATCTGACATCCAGTATTAAAACTTGGTTTAGAAAGAGGACTATTAAGCCTCACGGGTTGTTACAAGTGTGTAACACTTAATGCATACTTTGCTCCTCTTTGGCTTTAAGCAGAAAACAAGAGTTTAGCTAAAGTGGAAAAACATGACCTGAATGAAAACTCTTTTTGAGATAATTCTAAGTCTGAATCAGTATTGTTAAATACAAAATTAATACTGTTTTTAGGGAAACTAACCCTTCAAACCTTGCATTATTCCTCTTTCCCTCAACAATTCTCAATTCCCATAGGAAACAGCTCATCTCCAAGTCAGCAAGCAGACATTCCTCTCAGGGATTGCTCACATTAAAAAAAGTTCACAAGTAAAATTCCATTCAACGAATTTTATTTATCAATTTGGTTTTGCGATTACAACTGCTTCAGTTTTCTTCCACTGAAGACAAGATACAAACTTTTACAGCAACACTTGCAGAGAACATTCCTAAGTTAACAGCTTGATATTTGCACAAGTTGGCTTCAAGAAAAAGCCAGATAACTTGAAGAGTCACTACAATTCAGTGCCTAAAACTGATTTGGGGGCAAGTACAACTACAGATCTATGAGCTACCTTCCACTTCAAAACACAAGGCCTAGAAAAACTGCAAGTTGTTACTTCAGGTTTTTTGCTAGTACACAGCACAGATCAGCTGATACTGCATTTCACAAAAGAGCAATTACTTTGGACAGTGAGGCAGCCAAGCACATGGTGAAGATGTATAACCCAGCTTCCCCTCCCCCCAAACAACTAAAAGGGAAACAATTCAAGCCACAAGTCTGAACTGTGGAATTACACCTTGCTGGCAAGGCTAATGAGCAAGAGGTGTGTAGTGCAGGCCTTCCGGAGCGTGGCTAAATTGATACAGCACAAACTTGAGTTTTTCAGATAGGCATTTGTACATGCCAGATATCCTGGGTTTCCTAAAGTCTTGGAAAACAGCAATTGCTGGCACCACAACAAATTTAGTAACTAAGGCAAGGTATCCCTTCTACCCTTTTAAACAAAATTTGAGGCAAACGAGTAAGCAATTTTAAGGCACTTTAAACATTATTTTTAGTTTGCTTTACCAGCACACTTTATCAGCAACCTAAATCAGGATTAGCAAAGCTCATGAATAAGCATTTCAGCAACATTTTACACAGCAAGTTTTTTGTGGCAATGTTTTCCATGCTATGAAGTGTTCTGTAGGACTTTTCTGCAAGTCTCCCAAAAGAGCCCTTTGTGGCCAAAAATTATATACTAGGTATAGTTTGCTTTGCTGAGCTACAGGCAGTCATATTTCAAAAAAGTATTTTTTTCACTTCAAAGCACAGAATATAAGCTCATGGATTTTTTTTTTTAACAAATGAATCTAGTAAAATAGTTCTTAGATAGGGAAAGGACAGATTTAAGTGATTTCACAATAAGGCCAAGGATATACCATCTAACTCACACATCCCTACTGTTGCTGAAAACTGGCTGCTCACTGCTGTTTTCATAAACCTGAGCTGATTGTCTTAGTTTTGTTTAGAAAACCAAAAGCTAATGAACTCGAAGATACAGTACTGGTGAGTAACCTCTGCACTTTGTAGCAATTTGAGTTTTCTATGCAGCACAGTAGAAACAATGGCATTCAAACTAGAAGAACACAAGAAAGCAATACTGTTACACCTCAAGATTCCAACTGAAATGCACTTAATTTGCGTCACAATTCAAGTCCCACTGCCGTGACTATTACCTGCTAACAATGCTATTTTTGTATGGGGTGCCAAATTCCAGTCCAGTCAGAGCTAGTAAAACAGTGTACTACAGATTATCCCAAAACTGATGATCAGAGGATATCATCAGAAGCTATGCATTATGTGCTACCTCCACCGATTGATTTTATATCTACTTCCATCTCTTCCTGTGGGTTTATTCTCACAGGTGCTCAAGTCAGTCTGGATTGGAGATGACGTACCTTTGATACTCGGATCACATGGCTGATCCAGCCAAGGAGGAAAAAAAAACCCCAACCCTAGACTATTTGGCTGAATAGATTTCCTTAACCAGTTCACTGCAAGGTGACACAAACCTGAAGCTAGGAAGGGGAGAAGGAAAAGAGAAAAGGTGTAGCCCTCAGTCCCAGGACTACAGCAATCCTGACAAGGATCAATCAGCAGATCCTCTGAACCAGGTTTAATTGCTCTGTCAGCAAGCAGACATACAGGAGGGTAACAAAGAAAAAAAACAACCACCCAAGCTCCTGAAATTAATTGCAACGAGTTCTAAGAACTGCTGGAGTAACAAAAATACCAGGATTTCCCAAACATCAGTACTTCAAGTATAAATGTGAGCTGTTGCCTTTTCATACAGGGAGTGAACTGAATTTTATCACTGGCTTCACAGTTGGTCCTTGTAGGCCAGAACAACAGGTAAACAAGTCAAAGCTTCTGTTTCTGGCTAAACATTGCTGGACCATACTTCTCAAAGAAAATCACAAAGAGATAAGTTATTCTAGGGAACTTCTTCTAAACTGGAATGCTCAAGTCACATGTATTCTATATTCCTATGTAAAGCTAATACTTAAAAGTTTTATTTATCTTTGAGATAGCTGGGACATGGTTACAACCTACTGAAATTTAGTATTTTAAGGCACTAATATTTATTTCCCCATTAGAAGGATTATTCCTATATCCACCCTCAACAGTAATTGGAAATGGCATAGGAGTTTTGTTTGGAATGAAGTATTTTATGAGGCAACTTTTACTCTCGTTTTAAACAAAAAAGAAAAAGAAAAAAGTTGTTATTCTGTTAAGACATCTAATTCTACATTTTTGTCCATCTTTCTAGCAACACACACTAAGAGCCATAAGCTACTACAAATGATATTTCACTCCCTGATATCAGTCACTAATAATTCACATCTTGATAAAACTGAAGGGATACTGTATCAGATGTTGTTTAAATCAGCCTTCAGAATAAGTAATTTTAAGATTGTCTACCGGACAGTGTTGCCACTGAATAAGAATCTCTGAACATTCTACATTTGGCATATCAAGACAAGTCCCACAATCAGCAGCCACTAAAGGAAAATAAAACAGCCATTAGAACCCATGCAGCATATTGCAAGTAATCCTGTTGAAGAGATTCATATCACTTCTTGCCAAGTATAATGTTGAAAAAATATTCATTTAAAGTCTTCTTTTAGAGATTTAAAGGATACTATGAACTGCTGTCTTCCATGAGCAACAGAAAATATTTTGGTTCAGTGAACTACAGGTGTTGGGGCTACTAGTCCATTACCAAGGGGCAGGTCCTAAAGCGTGTGGTAATTTCGGTCTTTAGATCTGCAGAATTTGTACAGAAAGAAAATAACAGCTTGCAGACCCAGAACAAGGACAATTCCACCTATGAAACTCGCAGCATCAAACGTAGATTTGCGTGGAACAGGTACAGGAGCCACGGTGGTATGTGAACCTGTTAAACACCAAATTAGAAACTGTAAGTGTTCAATGCCCACAACAGTTCTACAGATTTTTAGTGCTGGATTCTTCCTATTAGGATTATGCAAAACATCAAAACACCAATAAGAAAACAAAAAATAATCAGAAGTGAAGCCATGCCAGTATCTGTATTTAGATTAGTGGTACTGAAATTTTGATTAAAGGCTGTTTGTACAAGACTAGAGCTATTTATAGACAAACTGCTCTGGACGTCAAAACTGAGCAATATCAGCTGGACTTTATTTGTACTTCAAAAAGCCAACCCTTCCTCCTTTACATAAAATGTATTCTTGATATGCCCACATTCAAGATACATTTTGCAATCGCTGCTCCTTGCTTCAGTTCTTTTGGTTTTTGGTGGGTTTGTTGGTTTTTTTTTAATTTAACATAAATTGTTATCTTCCATCTACTGTACTTTACCCCAAGAGTTAGGCTTAAAAAAACAGCTGAAGCCACAAATACAAGTCTGGAAATATCAGCCATCTGCTGACGGGTAGTTTTAAAGAGCTTTACTTTGTGAGAGCTTTTCATGAAATGGCATATTTAGGACTGACTTGGAAATAAAATACTTCAGCTCATTCCCATCACTGAAGGACAGTTTCATTTAACAAAAACAAAAAAACCACATCCCATTATTATGCTGCAAAAACAAAATACCATCTCCCAGAGACCAGGGGAATCAACAAGGGACTTCCAACCACACTATTAAAATCATCCAGCTGATCTCATTTAACCAACACGTGTCTGACATTTTGTATCTCACCAAGTAGCTACATAACCTTACTACCTGCATACATCACCTTAACAAAATTAGACTTGCCATAAAGTTAGAAGTGATACCAGGCAGACCAAAACTACTTTAATGTTGTCACTTGGTGAGTCTTTCAAGGTAACACCTTTAAAGCGACACTGGTTCCTAAGTAAGGTATGCTTTAATTTTGGCAGCTGTAGCAGTTACCTGCAGTAGTGGCTGTCGTGGTAGATGAAGTAATGGTTGTTTTAGGCACAGGAGCATGAGTAGTTGCATTGGTGACATTGGCTGTTTGAGAGAAGACAGTATATATACACCATAAACTTCAAAGCAAAGTTTGCAAGCACTGACATTCTTATACAAATAATTTTTTCCAGTTTTGCTTTAATAAGGATAAGCTTTGCCCTTTGTCTGTATCCCACACAATTTAGGTGGTGAGCTTCATGGCATTAAGCCAAGTTTCTCCAGCAAGGATTATTTTCAAACTTGCATACTACTGTTATCCAAATATTTCAAGGTTCTCTACAGATCAGTGATTCTTTGCTCAGACAAAATGATTTGTCTTTCAAGCACTCATATAAATGCTGGTATTTGAACAAGAATCAAGAGATCTGTGTCAAGACAACTGAGAATCTGCATCAAGACAAAGGACTTTCATTAAAATCAGTTAATATTAATTGTACTTAAAAAGTATTTAATGTAGTACCTCTAGACAGGAAATACACACTCTTTCTTCTTCTGTCCTCAAAACACTAACTGTGAATGCCATCATTGGAATAAAACCAATCACCTAAAATGAAACTGTCTCCTAAAAACTTTCATTATCAAGCTACATAAGCCGGGGATCTGACCTGTCCCCCTCTCCTAAAGATTAGTACTCCTAAAAATTAATCAGTATTCCATGATGTGCTTGGGACAAGTGTCAACATTTGTGGGTTTACTCAAAGCTAAACATCACCCTACAGTACATTAGGCTGCTCTGAGCCTAAGCCAACTTGCCACCTCCCAGCTCTCTTAAGCAGCAAGTTTTCAATGATTAGGTGATTTTTTAGAAAAGACCTTCACTGTAGAGATGGCAGAGAAATTTATAAAAAAAAGAAGGCAAAACAAAAAAAACAACAAAACCAAACTCCTAAGAATTTGCGAGTAGTGGCAATTACTAATTCAATTACCACTGAGCCAATTTTTAAACACAGAAAATGCTTCCTGCCAACATACAAACCTTGGAACCATTTATGCATTCTGCACATCAGATTTTCAGTAGCCAAGCTACTACAGAGTACTTTGGAAGAAGCCCCTGTATTTCATGTTATTCACCAGTTCCTGTTTTCCTACTGTTGTGAGTTGAATGTTTCTGTATTACCTATAGGAGTGTGAGCTGTGGTGGCTGAACTGGCTGTGGTAGCATTGGAAGATGCTGTGGTTGTGTTGGAAGCCGCCGTGGTTGTGGTTGTGTTGGAAGCAGCCGTGGTTGTGGTTGTGTTGGAAGCAGCCGTGGTTGTGGTGGAAGCAGTCGTGGTTGTGGTGGAAGCAGCCGTGGTTGTGGTGGAAGCAGCCGTGGTTGCGTTGCTTGGTGTTCGAATGACATTGGAAGAGGGCACAGCGGCAGGAGGAGAAACTGTGGAAGCTTTGAAAACAATAAAGAGCTACATTAGAGAGAGTCATGTCGGTATTGAACTGAAGAACAACCCAAGAAAGCAGGCACAGCTTTAGCAAATCTCATACAGCACTGAGTTCTACTGTAGTTTTAGCTGGAAATCACAAAACTGTTGAATCCACCATACTAACAGCAAATGAGTGAATTTTTCAAATGGGTGAAGTTTTCATAAGTGAATACATGAAAAATCTTGTCACAGGCAGCCCGATCAAGCCAACATTCCTCAAAGCAAACATGAGTGAGAAGAACCCTACTGTACAAGCAGAAACTGTGCATGCTTTACACAGGAGAACACTACGTACATAGTACTGCTTCCCACCTCACTGAGCTATCAAGTTCAGCTACAACTCAGAGCTGGTTAGACAGCTGAATCAGAATGGAGGGAAAACCAACCAAGAGTTGGTTAAACAACCGAATCAGAATGGAGGGAAAACCAACCAAGAATTCCAAAGTTTAGCTACAGTTCCCGCTCTGAGGGTTGTTGTTGGATGTAGGTGCTGTCAGCTTCAGCACACGTTGTACCCAAAAAAAAAAAAACCCTCACAAGCCCCAAAACACAGAACTGAGAAGCCTCCTGAAACTTACTGCGATACCAGTTGTAGTGGGTTGATCACACATAGACAGCTTATCTAAACTGATACATCTGCAAGCCTCCTGCTGAAAGAGCGTAATGCCCAGAAGCTTTTAATGCTCAGGCTCATTCAAGTGTGGTTATTTACATCTTGAGCATAATTCAGCAGGGTGGGAAATCAGAGCTGACTGTTTCTACAAAGATAGGTTGGATATATCAGAAGCGACACTCTCTTGGCCTTCACTTGCATCTAGGTAGTTTAAAGCCACCTAAAGGGCTGCCTGTGTTTTTCCCATGTAAAACCCTTGAGGCAGTGTTGAGCCAAAACAATTGAGTCGGAAAGGTATAGAGATTTCTCTCACACCTACCCCCTATTATTTATTTTCAATTACTGACAATTTATTTCCTTGAAATTGCAGAAGTTAAACACGACAACCTGATAATGTCACCGCAAGTTCAACAGGAACAGACTGTAGAAGCACTTCTCCTCAGATACAGAACAAGGCATTGTAACAGCACACTCTCTCTGGAAAGCATTAATTCTTTCAGCACTCCCGATTGAGAGGCGATTGTTACTATTTTAGAAACAAGACACAAGTCCAAATCAAAAGGAATTATTTCTGACTGGCTGTCACTACCACAAGATAGCCCAAAGCAGCACGGAAGCTTCATCTCTGTTGGTGTGAGCCAGTCTCTTCTAAACAGCAGAATGTTTAATTCACTTAGACAAGACTAGTCTGAATTTTCATTTGCTGTTCTAAATCTTAAACCCAGAAAATCCTCATTTAAAGTCCATTTCTTATCAGCAGTCAGAAAAAGTTGAAATTGAGGGACTCCTACAAAAGTGAAATTCAAGATCTTATCTAAATTATTCATATCTTACAAAACTGCTTTGCACAGCAAACACAGAAGTCTCAAGCAGATATGCAACTGGACACATTCCTAGCCCAAAGGATTTATCTTGGGCAGTTCTATACCTTAGACCCTGTATTTCAGAACTGCATGAAGCTAGTTAGTTAGAACTGGAAGGTTCATAAGCTCTTCCTATTTACTGTGTCTCAGATGACTTAGCAGGTGACTTTTTTGTTCAATATGGAGCTTGCTGCCTTGAAGACACTGACAAATTCACTGGGATGTGCTGTACCGAATAGGAAACACCTATTTTAATCTAAGAAACCAAGGCAGTAGCCAGATGTGTGTACTAAAATATGTCTGGCTTCTTGAAACAGCAACAGTAAGCATTTAACTGAATGCACAATGAAATTGTGCATTTTAGTAACACATATCATCCCTTTAAGCAAGAAGTAAAGGGCTTATTTACATACTTGTACATGCTTTCTCTAAATTGCAGAAGGCACATCAATAAAAGGCCAACAGACAAAGGGGTTCTAAACACAACTGCTTCACATCAAATTACATGAAAGCTGGGTATCTAAACACTTACACAAGCACTGTGTTTCATGTTTACATTTTTCATGCTCCTCAGGTTTTGCTGCTCCACTGGCACACAAGCTTTTGTCTGTCAGAAAAGAAGAGACAAGATGTTTTACAGTAGCTGCAGTCTAAGGTGCTTGAGACATTGCTCCTAAATAGTAATAAGCTGTTCATAGGACAAGCTAAACACCAACTGCTAGCCAAGATAACATTAAAGACTCTTTAATATACAGGATTTCAGTATTATATTAATAATACAAGAAATTTTAGTGTTCTCTTTCACTACAGTTACTCCTCCACTGAACACTTAGGCAATATTTACAAGACACAATTATGCACCATTTTGCTGTAACAGTAAAGCTTGATGTTTTTTCTTCATAGGTGATAAAATCAAAAAGTGCTCCTACTATTTTGTGGCATTTTCCAAGTTAAACATTTTGCATGTCTATGATAGCATCATAAAACAAAATCTTACTGTCTTAAAAAATTCTACATCCAAGCAAAACTTTGTTTCAACTTCTCAAACTGGTCCTTGACCTTGAAATTATTGAAGACATCAGTCTCTTATTCTATGCCTGCATACCCTTCTCCCTTAAAAAAAATGTACACAGATCTGTTTTGCAGGGGTTTTTGCAGGATGTGCCTGGGGGTCCAACACCACATGCAGAATTAGAAAAGCAGCTTCTTGAAGGGCAAGTTACACCCAAAATTGGATTTTATTCGTTCCAAGGCACGCCAGCCTTCATACATAACCCTTCTTGGTCATCTACAATCAAGTGCTACACAGAGCAGTACCACAGTCAAACCATTCTGTTTTTACCTCACATAAGAGGTATTAATAGGTAGATTACAGGTATTAACCCACCTAAGGACTGCTTAGGTAACCTTTTATGATTTTGTCAACAGCAACTTGATCTTCTCCAGGCCTGAGTACCAGAGGTCACCTAAACTCCCTTACATCCAATTCACCCACAATGGGAAAAACAAGGCTCTGAGACCAGCTAATGCTTCTCTGGCTCTGCCACGCTCCCTTTCAGTGGGGTGCAATTCTCAGTTTTATGAACACTGCTGTTAACTACTCTTATTTAATGAACTCCTCTCTCCCTTATTGTACTTCAGGAGCAGTAGTAGTGACCACCAGGTGAAGCACAGAGCTGTGCCTGCATCTCAGAATCCACTTGTGTCTCCCTAACAGCAAACACAAGTGACTTGTCTATCCTGAAAACATTCTAAACCACCTGGAAAACGTAAGCTTAGCAACAGCACAGGTTTAAATCAGAAGCCTTAAAAATCTGGGAATATTCTGAATATGTTAAACATCTCAAGTTCTCAGGTGAAGACAGGCGAACGTCTTGCGTTACAGAGACGGACAGGATTTGTGTTAACCCTTCATTAGGTTGTAATCAACATCAAGGTAAATGAAGCAGGTCTAGCTGGGTGCAAGGGTTCTGCGTGGTGCTGAGGAACCCATTCCTCAGTGCAGGCAGCTCAGTGAAGAGCTGCAGGTTGAGCCCTGTGGGGCAGGAGAGCCAAAGGACCGGGATCTGCAGATCCTTTACATAACCAAGGACACGGGGACCCGTGGCCCAGCCAGGTGACCGGACACAGAGACACAGCAGCGGCTGACGATCCCAGACTTCTGCCCACAGACTGTGAGGGTATAAAAGTCCATGGATTCCTCTGTTGGGGTTCCTCCTTGGAGGCACCAGCTCGTACCATTTCTGTGTTACTGTGCTGGGAATAAATTCCTTTACAGAACAAGATATTTGACACTCTGCAATGGGAAACCTGGGGCTGAACCAGTAAGGAAACCTGGTCTGACTGGGTGGGAGGGGGTGTGAAGGATGGGAGGCCAGGCATCTGTCAGAGCCACCGGCTGCAGAGGGCCCTCAGTCCTGGCAGTGAATGTCTCTGGGGATGTGAATGTGACTGCCAGAGTCTCCGGAAGGGTCAGACAGGGAGGCTTCCTAAACAATGGCAGAGTAAGGATCTGCACTGCACAGTCCTCCTTACCTTCACACTTGAGCCACTGGCAGCCAGTCTTATTAATACAGGAATTGCAATCAGAAAAGTTTCCACAGATGTCTAGAAAACAAAACAAACAAACCAAAACAAAAAGAACACATTGATTAGAACACTGTCAGAAGAGCAACTTCACCCACAGAAACTAACCTCAGATGTGTACATCTCCCAGGTTAAGGCACAATCCTCTTCACTGAACAAACTACAACTGAAAGCTACAGCTTATGAAGGCTTTTGACAGGAAAGAAATACACTTAGTTCCAGAGACTAATGATACTCTAAAACCAGACCCCATACGTACACCACGATTTTGCCTCACGCAACCTCTAACTATGGTAAACTCAGATAATAGAGCATTACTCTATCATTTATACTCACACTACTCTACTGAAGATACCATAGTCCAGTAAATTAATTTTGCAGTTCATTGAACTGTCAGATGGTAAGTGCTTGTTTCCTTTTGATTACATTCTTCCTTTAGGTAATGCAGCCAGCTATAAATAGCCCTACAGTAGAAAGCAATCGAAGTAGGGGAAATAAAGACAAGAACCTGGAGAAATCCATGTGCACATGCATAAAAGGAGAGCAGGAAAAAAAAGTCAATCTTTTTGTATTTTGATCACAGCAGAAGCCAGCAATCTAACCAGTCCAGCTGCTTTTTTTACGTCAATCTCAGTCAAACATTGTTACCTTAAAACCACAATGACAACACAATCCACTAACTGGATCAAGTAGGATCTTCTCCCAATCTACAGATTTACCACATTAGTTTTAATTGAGACTTACTCATGCAGCCATCACACTCAGCAAACCCACATACTACCCACAACTCCTTCTGTTGCATGCTCTCCAGCACATTTCACATCATATCCTCCCACTCCAGGCACCTTGGGGTGACCTTTCACTTTTCCCAGTGAAAGGAATGCTGCTATCCACAGATCTTTGGCAGTCAGCACGCTCATTTACCTCTCAAATAACAACTACAAACACATTACCTAACTTCAGCATTCTGACAATCTGAGGCGCTATTTCTTCCCTTTCACGTAAGAAGATACGAAAAGACCTCTGTGGGTTTGCACCAGTGAGGTGTGCAACAGCTGCCCTATTCCCTGCAGGAAGGCAGCACTCAAAGCCCTTCAAGAGCTTTGTGACTGTTTCTCAATAACAGATTTCAGGAGGAAAAAAAAAGAAAAAAAAGAGTCTGTCAGTTAGGGTGGGAATACATTTGAGGAATGATCACAGCACACACAACGGCCTGTGACAAATTAACAACCTCCACTTTTGCAGACTCCTCACCGGTATATGGAAAATTTAGCACAGTACATCTGTTAAGTCAGGAAGACAAGTCGGTAGAGCCAAACTTACACCAGGACTTCTAATTCAGTTTCCAAAACAGCCTTCCCAGACTAACATGGGGGGAGATTTGCAAGAGTAAAGGATCAGGAGATGTTTTTAATCAAGGAGCTGTCAACTTCAGAATCTGCGGCAGGGTCTCAGACCCCTCCCGCTATGAAAGGCTCTCGCCCCAGCTCTCCCCATCAGCAGACGCCTGCTCTTGATGAGGGGGGGAAAAAAACCA